>VXBO01009355.1:9373-48187 GCA_013400135.1 Rhinoptilus africanus
CTTTAAAGCCTTTTTTTTTTTCCTTTAGTACCCTGTCATACTGTTGTACTGTACCCATGAGCTAGCCATCAATGAGATTTTTTTGCTCTAACTGTATTTAGAGATTAAATAAGCAGCCTATCAGAAGAGTTCAGGATAACATGACTTACACGTTGAAATCAGTTATTTGAATATTTAAATTTTCTTAATGTCCAGCTGTCTTTCAGTGATCACTGTTTAGCATTGGTGTTTTAATGACTTGTGATTTTTTAATTTTGTTTACGTTTGAAAGGTCAGAAGTATGAATGTGCCAAAAAATGGAATGTGCACTGTGTGTCTGTGCAGTGGTTTTCTGACAGCATTGAGAAAGGCTTCTGTCAGGATGAGACGATATATAAAATAGAGGCTGCATCAAAACTGAGTAATGCGCCCAGTACGTCAACACCTACGGATCATGCCAGCAAGCCTGATAGTAAGTAAGACCTTTTAAAATACGTTAAGGTAGGAAACATTTGTAGTAGGGAAGAAGAACTGTTTCAAAGTCATAGGGTGCTACTTGCTTTTTGCAGTGCTGGTTTGACGGTTTGGGTTCCAATTCTACTTGTGCTCAAAAGACAACAGATCACTCTTATGCACATTGAATATTCTAACACATCCAGACTTAAAACATGTGGATAATTGTTTAAAAAGTAAACTTGAATTAGGGATATGATTGTCTGTTTAAGAAATCAGTAGTGTATATGTCTAAGTCCTGAAAAAGCACGACCATTCATGCATTTGTAGTTTAAAACAAGTGTCCATTACAAATTTAATCTTACAGCAGGGGAAAACAAATGCTGTTTGTTTTTTTTTTTAATTTTTTAAATTTTTTTTTTCTTCATATTTATTTTTACTTACTCTATGCTATTAACAGAAGGAAAGTTAAAAGCATTTTGTAAACAACCACTGTAGCATGAAAGACACAGCCAGCTTTAAACGTGTCTTTCCGAATGCCTGTTACTGACTACTACTTCAGGAAATGACTGAATAGGAGCACTGCAACCCAAGTGCACTACCAACAGAGCACTGGGAATTCAACTTGGGTATTTAACCTAGCTTATACTTACATAGTCTTTTTTATTCTTCAGACTTTACGTTTCCTTGTAGCACATCAAACACATATGTAGCAGTTCTGTATTTTGTTTAGTGAAGCAGCAGAGAGAGATGGGCCAAAACTAATGCATCTGTTTTCATTTTAATTTTATTTAAAGATCATACCCTTTCGGATGTCAGCCACATATCCAATATCAATTTGAGTGGTGTTAATGAAACAGCGTGTAGTTCTGCTATGAGCAGCAGACTGGATCCTCTTCCTGATGAGCTGGAAAACTTGGATATAAGTTCTTTTCAAGCACCTGAAGATTTGTTAGATGGGTGTCGAGTATGTTTAACAATGTGTAGTTTGAAATATTTGGTCTTAACCTTCTGGAAGCAACTAGGTTGGTTGCCTGCTTGCAGCAGGAAGCACTGGCAACTGCTGCTTGAGTAAATTGTTGTTTCATGGTCAGTAGCAAATGCCAAATATATTTTGTGTCCACATGCTGTAACTTGTTTGTGTGTATGTGTGTAATTGTATTAAATATGTAGTATAAATATAAAATTACCTATTTATAGACATATATTTAGACACTATAGGTTCTGAAATTGGTGTGTGATTTTGAGTGGGGTTTTTTTTTGCATGTATGACTTTGGCTGGGGGTTCATTCCATTAGTAAATATTGGTGTTTTGCTAGATTAATTTGCAAAGATAAATTAGTCCAGTTATAAATGTTTAAGTTTTTGCTGCTTCTCAGAAGCTGCACCACTAGCTCTGCACCACTAGAACACAGGTTCTACAGCAGTCAAAACAAATTATACCAAAATATCCTACTTTGCTTTTTTAGTTTTTTCTTTTTTAAGTCTTTTTTTTGTTGTTGCTCTGCTCTTTTTGTAGATTTATCTGTGTGGCTTCAGTGGCAGGAAGTTGGACAAGATAAGAAGGCTTATTAATTGCGGTGGTGGTGTTCGATTTAATCAACTTAATGAAGATGTTACCCATGTCATTTTGGGGGAAAATAATGATGAGCTGAAACACTTTTTGGACAAGACAGCTCACAGGTTGTGATAACTCTATTGCTTAAGGTCTATTTCTGCCTTGTTTTCTTTCTCCTACCACCTTGTAAACAGGAAAACAAGTATTGATTTGAAGATCCTAAATAGTTCTTGACTTAAATTAGAAGACTTGCAGCTAGTATTCATAAGTACGTTCTCATGTGTTCTTGAATATTGTGGCTCTTTGAATAGCCATGAGTCACTTCAGTGAATAGAAAAACAAGTATTCTTGTTGGTCAATAGAGGTGTTAACTTGTATTTGTTAAATTATTGAGGAGGAAGGATTTGGCAGCAGTGGCAGATATAATTTACATAATAGAAAATAAGTATGAAATTCTCTGTTCTGAGACTGAAAGAACTAAATAAAATCTTGAGGCTTGTAAAGTGCCCAAAGCTTGTTTGGTATTGGAGTTTCAAACTTCAGGTGTGTGTATGTACTAGTATTTGCAGAGTGCGATGGAAGAATTGCAGTTTGGAAACCTGCGGTAACTTATTTGTGTAACGCTTTATTTTATAGGCCTCATGTGGTGACAGCAAAATGGTTGCTGGAGTCATTTAGTAAAGGTTATCTGCGTCCAGTGGAGCAATATATCCCTCTAAACTACCAGCTGCCAGAGGACCCAATTTTGGAACAACCTGTAATGAAGTCAGTTCTTCCCAAAAATAACAGTCTCTTGAAGAAAGAAGCTGTGACTGTTATAAAGCACCAGAAAGCTGCTGACGATGACTTCCTCTCTCAATATGTAAATAATGATTCTACGTTAGGTATGTTCTAGGCTCAGCATGCCACAGAAAGTTTAATTGCTCATAATTAGAATTTGAGCTCTGTGGCGTTTGCTTATTAAAAAGCTAGCCACATCTTGGATGTTAACTTCTATATTGTGTTTTAGAAATCAAATTTAAACAGGCCTATACAGAGCAGTTTTTAAATAAAATCTGGCTGAAAACAGCAGAATACTGTAATTTCTTCATGAAACTACTTTGAGTTGTCTTTGATGTTCCTGTCAAACAATTACTGTTGTTGGTTATTTTTTTGGTGTTTTTTTTCCCTTTCAGATGAAGTTGAAAAGCTAACATCCAGAACCATCAGTGATGTTACTCACTTGACTGTTGAAGGAGAGAATCAATCTTCCATCTGTAATGGTTCTTTAGGAGAGTCTTCTGCACTGGCTGAAGGAGGCTTATTTGTCAGAAAGAGATTTCTTCTTTTGGGTTTTGGTGAAGAGGATGAGTCCTGCATTACAGATATTATAGTGGAGAATGCTGGGAAAGTTCTGCCACTGCAAAGCAGAACTATTGCAGACTATGCTGTGGTACCTTTATTGGGGTGCGCAGTGAAGCCGACTGTTGGTGATGTTGTCACAAATACGTGGCTGGTAAGGGAGTTACACTTACAGTTCTGTGAGTAAACAGGTATCTATATTAGAAATATGTCTTGTCAGAATGCAGAGATACCAGTGGCTTAAATGTAAGTAAGGTACTGAAAGATTAGCCTCGTTTCATTGAAATGTACTAAACAGGCTTTAAAGCCTCTGCATCTGTAAAATGTCTTTTATCTGTTTCGCTTAATTTTCTACAGGCATGTTAAATAAGACTTTGTTGCCATGACTCAAAGGTTTCTTATATGAGAGTCTGACAACGTTCTCTCTAAATAATGAATTGTAGAAGGAGCTAGTTGACTAATAATGATTTCATTTGATATCTTTGTGTTGTCTCATGCTTTTTATAGCTTTTTAAGTTGTGGCAGAATAGCAAGCTTTATAGCTGAAAGTCAAATAATATTAACCATGTTTGCCAAAAGCAGGCACATGGTGTGGACTTAAGTGCTGCTAATATTTTTCAGTATTAGGTAATGTTCTGTGAAGGAAATCTATGCAGACCCTCAGACCACACCTTGAACTATTTTAAGGGAGCCTTCAGAGTTGGAATAGTAGTAACTGAAAGGTTCTGAATAATGCCTCAGTATGTCAAACCTGACAAAATCAAAATTATCTAGAAAAGAATATGTTTCATTCAGTGGGAAATAGTTTGTCTCAGATGCAGTAATGGAAGCAGGATTGCTTGTTGTTAAGTCCATAAATGCTATTGCACGTTTGCTGAAAGATTGTTGACTTTCTTGCTATTTGGCTTGATTTATGTTGTTATCTCTTTCCCATTTTTTAAGATAACGTGTGTGGAGCAGCAGCTCCTATTAGATCCACAGTCCAATCCACTTTTCACACCAGTCCCAGTAATGGAAGGAGTTACCCCTCTGGAAGACTGCGTTCTTTCCTTTAGCCAGTTCACTGGTGCAGAGAGAGACTCCCTGGTTTATCTGGCAGGACTGCTAGGAGCCAGGTATGTCTCCTGGTACTGTTTCTTCTTGTTCTTAGACAGGCAGTGTGATGAAATCCACTTATGCATCTCATTCCTTTCTTTATTAGAGTTAAAGCTCTTTTGGATTCTGTTCATTTATAAAACTGTGCTGAAGCAATGAGAGACATTATGCTGTAGTTCTTTTATTTTCCTTTCCTTTAGAGAAATTTACTCATATTCACACAGCCTAATTTCTACCAGAATACACTCACTCTCATACAATGACTGAGTCCAGGAACTTTGTGCTCAAAAAAAACAGTTTTTCAGAGGTGAGGTTTTCTGAGTTGTTCTTCAGTTGTCCAGGAGTAGACCATTGTTCTTCTTCTTCAGTACTGTCTGGTTCAGCCTTACAACCACTGATAGTGCACCATTTCTTAGGAGCTGCAATGGTGAATTATTTGCTCCTAATTCATCAGAATCTTTGAAAAACATTGAGAAAAACATACTTAGTCATGAAGTGGCAAAATTGTGTAGCTTAGAGTATCATTTGTAGTCTATTTGAACTAAACTTTTTGCTGGTGAGTTCTCAGTTCTGTTGTCTTCTTGGAAAATTGGGTCCTTGATGATAAGAGAAAAACTGTAATATAAAGAAAACTATTTTGCATTTTGAAATAATGCTTGTTGGTTCCAGAAAGGAATCCCACCTGTCCCATTAATCTTGCAGAAGAACATTAGGCCCAGTGTATGATTTGGAAATGGTATATGTGACAACTTCTGGAGTATGAGAAATGTTAATGTTTCCAATACTGATAGAAGCAAAACATTGCTGTTTAATTTTTTTTTTCATGTAGGTTAGGCTGTCAAGTGCAAAGTGGATGGCCTTAGATAATTCTACTGGTTCTTTTTCTGTTGAATGCATTTTATAATAGTTTAAACGTGCCCCAGATCAATTTTTTTTTAATGACTAAATTAATGTTTTATTAATCTAATTTTAGAGTCCAAGAATTCTTTGTGCGGAAAGCCAATGCAAAAAAGGGAATGTTTGCCAGTACCCATCTGGTGGTGAGAGAACCGGATGGTTCCAAGTATGAAGCTGCGAAGAAGTGGAATTTGCCCGCAGTCACTGTTGCTTGGCTTTTGCAGTCTGCAAGGACAGGAAAGAGAGCAGATGAAAGCAAGTTCTTGGTTGAAAATGCAGAGGCTGAAGGTTGGTTATTAGCAAGTTAAGGAATATGGTTGTGTCATTATACTGTTTGTTCGTGGTAGGGAAGGCAAGTATGGTGAAACTTTTTTTTCCCCTAACACCTTCGAAGTATTAGAGTTAGAGGATATTTTTCCAAGTGCTTTTTTTTTTTCTCCTGATGTTAAGTCGTGATTTTTGAAGTGATACCGTGTGTTTGCTGTAAGTCTCTTGGAGCTAGTGGAGTCTCTTGGTATTGAGTCATTTAGGAATCAAGCTCATTGTCCTTTCTGAGGTACACTGCTCTGTAGATTGCATGAGAATAGATGAGAGATCCAGCTTAGAACTTTCACACTTGTTGATCTGCAGTGATGTGATTCTCCTCTGCTCAGTCCTTTATGCCTACTTTGTCTTCTGATGCTTCTGCTCCTTTTCTAGTTATTTCACACCTTTTATTTGGCAGTATTTCTTCCATATTAAGATGCAGATAACAGTGATTTAATACTGAATGTTAGCAAATCTGTTTTACCAGTACCATTGTGAATTAATTATATGGGCCACTAAGTCAGAGGACAAAAGGTACGTTGTTGGCATAGGCATGTCTTATCTGTATATTATATTTTTAAGGAAAAGAAGTGGGTGGGCAGGGGAAATAAGCAGTGAAACGTAAAAGCAATTCCTGTACTAATATTTTTGAGCTATAAAGATGATGAGTCATGCTTATCTAGGAGCATTTATGATGGATAAGCTTTAAGGGCTTATTTCTGGCTAAATCTTGATCCTGATGATCCGAAAGTGTAAGGGACTGGAAGTGTACATAGTGACCTAAAGAGGTGTGATACGGTCATGACTACAAAAGAAATTTTATGTTGCATGGAAAGTAAGGAGCCAGGGAGGAGGAGTTACCTTTAATGTTGAAAGTGAAGGATTTGCTGTGTATTGCATTCTCTTTCTTGGATTTGTATTTTGATAGTTGTTGTGCGACATTTGTGAGCTATACGGATCTGTGTGGAACTGCAAACAGTGTGAGCAGGCCAGGGATTGCTCACTCTTTCTCAGCTCAGTACCAGTGTAATTCAAACTAAGTAGTTAACTGGAAGAGACACAAGATACCGTCTTTTAAAATATAATTGTCACTCTACAGCTTTTACTGGAGGGGGGATGTGAATTTTTTTTGGGGGGGAAAGGAAAGTCAGATGAACTTTTAGTTGTTGTTAAAATAGAGATGTATGTGAGATCTGCATTCAAAAGAAAACTCAGATTGCTTGTTTATATTTTCTTTGTTTCCTTTAAAGATGAGGAGAGTTCCATTACTCAGCTTAGCAAGACACCAGCAACTGTTAAATTTCCTGATTCAGAACAATCTCCTTACCTCCTTGAAGCTGGAAAAAAACCAGCTGTGACTCCTCTTGATGTCAACAGGTTCCAGAGTAAAGCTTTCCAAGCTGTAATCTCTCATCACATTGGGAAGAAGACAACTCCTCTTGCGCAAGGGGGGCTGCCACAGAAAGAACCGTCTTTACATCTTGATACACCATCAAAATTTCTTTCCAAAGACAAGTTATTCAAGCCTTCTTTTGATGTAAAGGTGATCATCTTTGCAAATTTTTGTCTGTAGAGACAGTAGGGTTAAAGATGAACATAAACTTAAATACAGTACAGAGACCTGTGCTTTCCCTTTTTTTATACTGTTAACATGGAGACTTCCCATTTTGAATAAACCCAGGAAAACTGGCTCTGTTTGTTTATACATATTTCTAGATAATGACCTGTGGACTAAATTTATTGACTAGTGGATGCTATAATGTTTTTAACAAAGCTCCTTTATGCTTATTGCATCATATGCTTATGTGTTCTATGCCTCACACAGTACACAGTCTGTGTTCTTTACACCTAAGGCTGAGAAATGTAACAAGAAGGTTTATAATTGCTCCACATGGTTAGAAACAGGTGTTTGCTTGTTTTTTTTGGTGAAATGCTACTTTAATTAGATGTTTTAATGTAATAGCTGTATAGCAATTTCAAAGCTATTAGTGCAAATTGAGAAATGCATTGGAGTTTTGGGTTCATTGTGTCATTGTGAAGGCCACAAAAGGCTAGAAAAACTAGTCTTAGAACAAAGAAACTACTGACACAGAGTATCTGTGCTGGAGTAGCTCTTGAATGACTCAAGTGTGCTTTAGAAGGCTTCATGTTTATTTTTAATTTTTGAGGCCTTATCTGAAAGGTTAATGCACTGAATTCCTGCAAAGTTGTTGGGGTTTTTTGAGCGTTATTTGTGGGTTGGTGGTTTTGTTGTGTTTTTTTAACCCCTCTGCCTGCAATAGAACAAATGTATTACAAAACCAGAAGAATCTGGTGTTCTTTTTAGTTAGTTCTGCTTCATGAAGAGGAGGCTTCAGGGAGACCTTATGGCGGCCTTCCAGTACCTAAAGGGGACCTACATGAAAAATGGGGAAGGACTTTTTATCAGAGATTGTAGTGGTAGGACAAGGGGTAGCATTTTTAAACTGAAAGAGGGTAGGTTAGATTAGGTATTAGGAAGAAATTCTTTGCCCTGAGAGTGGTGACACTGGAACAGGTTGCCCAGAGAAGCTGTGGATGCCCCATCCCTGGAAGTGTTCAAGGCCAGGCTCGATGGGGCTTTGAGCAGCCTGGTCTAGCGGGAGGTGTCCTTGCCCATGGCAGGGGGCTTAGAACTAGGTGATCTTTAAGGTCCCTTCCAACCTAAACCATTCTGTGATTTAATTTGTACTCTGCCTTATGAAATCTATTAATAGTTTACCAGTCTGATAATTTTCAAAAGCAAGATGTTCTAGATCAAAAAATTCTCTTTTTTCAAAAAAGGGCAGTAGGAAACTTGGTGTTTTAAAGTTGCAGATAGAATCACATACTCATGCAACTCTTGTGGAGGCTGGTATTAGTAAAGTAATTGTCTGAGGTTGGCCACTTGCTTTTCCATTGAAGGCAATTTTCATTGATGTCAGTGAAAAGAGAGATTAATAATCTATCTTCTTCCTCTTTTGCTTATTCAGACTTCAAGATTAGGATTGTCTTGTACTGCTTTTGTGCAATGGTACTACAGTTGTACTTGCTATCTGCTACTGTAGTGCACTGTCTTGGTTTTGGAGTATGAAATCTTACTGTAGACTGTATTTGGGAAATTTGCACTTGAGTGAGAATTTTGTAATGTGTTCCTGAAAGTCAGTCCACTGCTTCTTTTTTCGTAGGATGCTCTAGCAGCTTTGGAAACTCCAGGAGGTCCTGATGAAAAAAACAGGAAACCGAGCACACCTCTCTCTGAAGTCATTGGCAGAAATTTGAAATTGGCACTGGCAAACAGCGCAAGGCATACAGTAGCTCTTACTGCCAGCCCTCAGTTGACCGCTGCACAGCCAGAAGTGGTAGGAAATTCTGATTCTGAGTTTCTGGAGCATAGGCTTAATTAAGAAATCGCGATATCTTTTTTGATATAAGTTACAAAGGAGTTTGTGAATTGTGCTTTGTGATCTATTTGAGTAGAAATCCATATGGTTATGCCTTCTTCAATGACAGTTAAAGGAAGGTAAGATAAAAGAGTTTCCTTCTGGAAGGCAAATAATTTTAAAACCTTTTTCTACTGTCTGTACTACTGTCTATAACATGGCATATATATATGTACAGATTCAGACTTTGTAGTATTGCGATGAGAGGATTTCATCACACTTAAGAAATTCCCAGGCTCCAGATGAGCAGGATTAAATATTTTGTCTTGGACTAAAGTTAGGAGTTGTTTAGTGCATGTCTTGTCTTTTCCTGTCTTCCTCTGATATGTGCTGCTTTTCTGCATACTGGGAGGCATGAGGTGTGATCAGTTGCTTACTCCCTTATAAAGACACATTATGTCATCATTTCTTATAGTCATCTTGCCTCTTTCGTCTAATCTACCCTAGTGAGAGAAAACAGAAAAAGATGTAGGAGGAAAGGGAGCTTTTCTGTATTGCTTGCCATGTTATTAGTACACGCTTTCTGTAGAGGAGGGGCAAGAAAGCTAATAGCCTTCAGCAAGGGAAGGTCGTCACTTCTTACTTTGTAGCTCCTTATTCTTACTTTTTTCACTCCAGTACAATGAAATACTTCTGTAGCATCAGGTTTGATAATTCCCTGGTTGCAGTGTTAAGGAAGTGCCCAATCTGTGATGGAAGGAGCAGAATATATTCCAGGGAGGCTGGCCGAAAGTGAATGTTTTGTCTTTGGATTCCTAGTGCATGGCATGATAATAGTGCTGGGTTTTGACCATACAGTCTGGGAGAAACAAAAATAGAGAAAACTTAGTTGTTGTTGTTTTTGCGTATTTTACTGTATGCTTCACTAAATATTAAAGTATTTTTGTTATTGATACAGAAACCTTCCAAGCCTGACTCTCCTGTTTTTATCCCTGCTGCTTGAACAGGAAGAAGAGCCCAAGCCTCTTGCCGATGTGGTTATATATGTTAGTAAAAAACTTAGTAAGAAGCAAAGTGAGCTGAACGCAGTAGCAGCTTCTCTTGGGGCAGACTACAGGTATCAACTGTAAAAAGAGCTTCTAAGCTTCTGCACTGATGTGACTTAAATACGATTCTTCACATTCTAATATGCTCTACCTACATGACCTTTTGCTGTAGCTAAACGTTAGATTTCACCATCTTAAACAATTTCTATTGCAATATAAGGCCATCTGCTCCTAATGTATAATAAGGCCAGATTCCCTGAAAGCATCCACAGTTTCTGTGTTCTTGGTAAGTCTGTTTTGGAAAGACTGTTTGTCCTGAAGTCTTCCCAAACTGCATATTTTTAAAATTTTTTTTTTCTTCTCTTCTTTTTGAGGAAAACTATGAAACATGTTTAGCTTTTGGATGGTTTAAAATTTGCTTTACAGTTTAGATTTTGAATTTGATCTGAATTTGTGTGTGTTTCTCCCTGGCTCAAACTTAATTATTTTTCAGATTGTAAGCATGGTTAAGTTAGTGTGCTTAGAAAAGCTTAGGAAAAATAGGATCAGTTAAAGAGAAACCATAAACTAAAGTTTGTGATTTAGTACAGAATTCTGCTCCATCTAAATCTGATTTATATATTTTGTTAATGACTTCTGTAAGTGTTGTAATTCACAGTGTGGATGAGGAAGTTGCCCTTATGTTTGGTAGTAGCTTAGAAATGCTGAGGATAGTTGCATTAGATGACAAATACTAGTTTTTATTGTTTAAAATGTTAGAATCACGCATTTTGTTTTATTTTGAGCTTCCAGGGTCAGTATTTAACTTGCAGCTCAATATGTCAACAAAAGAAAAAGCTCTCTCATGGTGTGTCTTTTCAGAAACTGATTTGAAAATCCATTTACTTAAATAAAAAAAAAGCTAAAAAAACTCAAGCAAAATGCCTTCTCTGTATCAGGTTTATTTTTATTTTACTTCAGGAATGCTTTCAAAAGACATTGAAGTTACTCTGTCCTGAAACTGAGTGCTGTCTTGTTTTGATGAGGAAAGCGGGCTCATTGCTTATTTAGGCATAGGCAAAGCGATATTTTAACATGAACAAGGGCTAGGGCAATTTCTGAGCAGGATTTCTGATACTTTTTGTTAGAAATTGTATCTTCAAATTGTATTTGATTTTCTTTTCTAGATGGTGCTTTGATGAAACAGTAACACACTTCATCTACAAGGGAGGACAGAATGACAACAATAAGGAGTACAAATCCGTTAAAGAACGCGGTATACATATTGTTTCAGAACACTGGCTTTTAGAGGTATGGAGTTTGCTTTGTTTCCCCTTTTAAAAGTGGGGGGAAATGGAGGCTTAAAACCAGTTCTATGGCAATGGATTTTCTGCTTGCATTTATATTGCATATATATAGGAACTGATGTTTTGCATCCTGCTTTGAATTTATAAATTGAGCAGGCAGTTTTCACTGATGTATTCTTATGTTGTTCTCCATGAGGAGAAAAGAAATTCTCTTCCACTGAACGTTTCTGCTACATGTTTCTCAGAACGAGAGCCATGTTTTTCTCTTCTGTAAAGCACTTCTGGTGGTGTTCTCATTGTACTTTTCCTATGTTTAGATGTGAAATTTCTCTTTTATCTCAATCAGTTTCTCATCTTTCTTATGTTAACTGATGTTATTACAGAGTGCCCAAGAATATAAACGGCTTCCTGAATCTCTCTTTCCTCACACTTACAATCCCAAAATGAGCCTGGACATCAGTGCAGTGCAAGATGTCAGGCACTCTTCCTCCAGTAAGCTTCCGTTAACTGGAAAACCAGCAGAGGAAAATGAGGTATAATGTGTGATAAGAATTCATGTTCTATGAAGTGATTTGGATTCAGTTAACTAAATTGTTGTATTAACATATTAATAAAAAATGTTGATGCTCATTCAGTGATGCCCTGAATCAGGTTTAGCTAATAATTAATAGTAGCTGTTGCAGATGTTCCTTAAGTTTTTTTTCTGTGTATGTAATACTTCTACTCTAGGGCAGTGGAGGGAAACCCAGGCATTTCAGGATTAGAAGTGCTTTCCAAATTTGACATGATGTAGGTCCAGTCTTGGCTTTCTCTTGTAGGTAACAAGACCCAAGGTGTAAACTTGCCTTAGTAGACATTTAGACTGCAGAATAGGGGTTGTCACTGATGCTGCTGTTCACTGTTTTACTGTCATTGCAGTAGCAGAAAGGTTAGATTTACTCTAAGGCAAGATGAATAATCTTCAGCATTTATGCATGTGTTGAACATGGGTTAAAACCAAAAAAATGTTGGTGTTTTAGATTATTCCAGTGGACGAAGATGATGCTGAAGATGATGTAACTACTGACCAAATAAAGGAAATAGTTACCGCAGGGGAAGAACAAATTGTAACAAGCGAAGCCAAAGGAGGTAAATGTTTTCAAAATAATTGTGGAACATCAAACTATGAAAATGAGCCTTCTGCAGTTTCAGGTGGTCAATGTTAAGATCTGGAAGCTTTAGGTACCATATTTGTGTTGCTGGATGAGGGGAAGGAGTTTTGCTCTCTATTTTAAAGACTTTGACAGCCCATGAGGAAATCATAATAACCTGTTGCAAATTACTTAATTGCCATTTATTTGTTTTAAAACACTGAAGTTCATCTTCAACATGGCAAATCACTGTTTTAGAGTATACCTATTTTGTTATGTAAATAGATGTGTTACTGGAGAATTGTGGATATAAGTTAAGACCACGTGAGCAAATTCAGAAGTGAGCCAAATGGAGATTTCTCCTTGTGTCTAGGAATAGCTGACACAGGGCATACATAGTTTCCCCAGATATTTTTTCCCCACATATCTTTTCCTCTCATTAATGTATTGTCTTTGTCCCAATGAGGGAGTGGAGGTGGGAAGTTGACTTGAATTTCAGTTACTTTTCACTTGTTACAATATAACAGTCTTGATTTTACAAGTTTTGTTCCTTTTCAAGTTTTAACCCAAGCACTAGAAATGAGGGAGAACTTCCAAAGGCAGCTGCAGGAGATCATGTCTGCCACATCATTAGTGAAACCGCAAGGGCAAAGAGGATCCCTTTCAAGGAACAGTTCTGATGGTTTTCCAACCACTCCTGATAGCACACGGTCTGTGCGAAATGGCCGCAGTAGGGCACTGGAAGCTTTAAGGTATCGATTTGTGTTTCAAAGTATCTTATATTGTCCTCCCTGCACATACTTATGACATTCATTGAAACAGGAATAGGTCTTCAGGGTTTTCAGATGTATTGTCTTTCTCTACTGATGTACGTAGGTTGCTTCTCTTGCGATTCAGAATCTTTACCTGGACATGCTAGATAAAGTCAGACCGTTATCTTAATCCAGTGGGTATCCTGTTTTTCAAAAAATCACAGAATAGTATGATTGCTTTTTAGTTTTGAATTGAATTGTAACAACTGATTTCTTTCTCTTCAGGTTAGCTAGTGTTCTTACAGATTTTTAAGAAAGTGATGCTGCAGTTTTTCAGTACATAGGTCATATACAAGTAATAGGTATTCCTGCAAAGCACCTCTGTGAATTTTTCTCCTCTTTTCTTTTTCTTTTCTCTCTAAACATAGAACGGGATTTGAACTCTAAAATGCTGAGCTACAGTGAGAAAGTAATGGAAAATTATTGCAAAATTATTCCTTTAGCGTGGTGTTTATTTGCAAATTAATAGGTTCAACAAAGAGTAGAATACACTGATTTTTAGAATAATTTATCAATATCAACACATATTAAAAACATCTCCTACTGATATTTTTGGTGCCTTTTTCCAGTGATGCTGGGACTTAGTCTTACAAAGCCAGGCTGCTGGGTGTTGCTTTTATCCTGAAATTTTCCCCTTTCCGAACTATGCTTTCTAATAATTAAGTCACTTGGATGCTTAACGTATCTCTTCTTTTTTCCGTAGGCAATCCCGTCAGGCACTCACAGATATAAACACGGAGCCATCCCAGAGTGAGCAGATCATCTGGGACGATCCTACTGCAAGGGAGGAGAGAGCAAGACTCGTCAGCAACTTCCAGTGGCCTAATAGTCCTTCCCAGTACACTGAGCACGGTCAGAGTAACACCAATAAGAACATGGATGAGTCTGCCTTTAAAGGATCTTTAGCTGATGCAGAGATTGCTGCTATAGGTAAAATCGGAAATACAATATCCTTGTTCTTTGCTACAGCCTCCATTTGATCTTTGGGACTTTTAAAATACAGTAGTGTTTGAATTCTGCTTTAAAAAAAAAAAAAGTGAGCATTGTTGGCATTTTTTGAATGCCAAAAATACAAGTTTACATCTTTGAACTCCATTATGTGTTGCTGTTTTTTAAAGATAATCTTTCCTATCCATTTGCCATTTGTGATCAAACACCAAGGCAGTGTTTGTCTAAAAATAGTCTGCATCAGCTTAAGGAGGTCTTCCAGATTTTTTTTGGAACCACAGCTGGTTTCCAGGTAACAATTCAGGTAGGTGTTGTGGAATTTAAATGGGAATACCAGTAACAAATTCTTTCTAATTGTAGTGGAAATATTCATTGGTGAAGGGTGGAGATATAGGAAGAAGCCATGAGTCCAAAAAACAGATGTCAGAGCTGCCCATGGACATGCTTAGGATTCAGTGTAGATACTGCACTTATCTTCCCTGTCCTTTTTGAAGTCTTTAGTCTACTGCTAGGACTAAGAAAGCAACATGCTTATGTTTTTCCATCTGTTTTGCTTTCTTCACATTCCTGCCTCCTGAGAGATAGCGGAATCCTTTATTTCTCTCTCCCTGCTGCCTCCCTTTTGCCCCCAACTACTTCCCTCAGTCTTCTTACGGAGTTTCTGCTTGCGGCAACAATATTCCTGAAAACGGACCCTTGTCCTAGAGGAGGTTGAAGAAAATTAGCTAAATGCATTCAATTGATTTTTGGTTCAACTGAATCAGTGCAGTTCAGCTAAAGAATTAGGCTATTTGAGGTTTTTGGTTTTTTCAAAGCAAGGCATCCAGGGACGTTAGTCTGCAGTATTGCAATTGGTGGTTTGTGGTATGAGGAAGAGCATCTTTATGAAAGGCAACGGTGAAATTTAACTGTACATGTTGTAGCAGCAGCTGTGTTTTGTCCTTTCAGGATAGCTACATTTTTAAATTTTTTTCATTTTATTTTTTACTTTATCCATAATTATATTCAGTCAAAGACAAGTCATGCAACAATGCCTTACTTTCACAGCTGTTCCTGAGGCTGGGGATGGAGATTTGATTGAAGGTCTAAAGAATCCTGTATGTAGAGATCCTGAAACACCCATTAAAGATCACTTGATCCCCACTCCACAGGCTCCCAGCATTGCTTTCCCGCTGGCTAACCCTCCTGTGGCACCACAGCCCAAAGAAAAGGTTTGTCATATGAAGAAATATTTATGATGATTTGTGTTCTGAGAGATGTAGTGACAGTTTAAGAAGTTTTGAACTTGATGATAAATATAAAATAAGTGAATATCTGCATTTAAAATCTTGAAGTGGATTCCCTTTGTGCAGTTCTACTTCTCTTTCCCCCTTTCTTTAAGATTTTGAACAAATTAATGTTTGCTCAAATAAGTAAAGCTTGTTTGTTCAGACAAATAAAGCTTTTTGTCCTGTTAGTTCCTGCTGGAAGGCTGAGGTAGGCTTTGGAGTGGACAGTTAGGGTGTGTATTCCATGGAACTCCTACAGCCATATTAGGATGATGGACAAAAGTTTAGGCCTTTGTTTTCTTGGTGGTATCTGGAATTTAGTTACAAACGGAAAATTATTTTTCTGCAAAAAACCTATTTTAAAGTTCTGCTATTTTATAGTGAACTTGGAAGGGACTGGGAAAGTGAGCTTAGCCTTTGGCACGCAGTGTATCACTTGATGCTCAAACTTTCAGCACCTGTGTGGCTTCAGACGCATAATGTGTCATGTTAGTAAATAAGCTGTGGTGGAAATGCATAGAGGCCCTCAAAGTTACAGAAAGTCTGAACAAATGAGGCGGTGTGATAGACGGATGGTGATTTCTTCATGTGTTCAACTTGGCATTCAGTGGATGTGAATGAAGGATTCGTTTTTATGACAGGTTGGTTCAGTTGTGCCCTGAAGAAAGGGGGAATCGAGAGGATGTTAAGCAGGAGCCTAACATTGATTTGATAAGATGCGAGCTTTTTGTCAAATGATTGACAGGTTTGGTTCTGCTTTTCCTGGCTAAAAGAAAACTTAATATAAAAATAACCCAGAATGTTTGGCAGAGAAATAGTCAGCTGTCAACCTAATCTTTCTGTCATATTTTCAAAATCTGTTACTGTATTTCCAGGCTGTTACAGAAGATGAGAAGGCTGATGAAGAACCACAAAAACACCGTAAATTTCAGCTGTCTTCTCTTAATCCTCCAGAAAGATTTGATTACTGCCATCTGATTGAGGAATTAGGTATCAGATATTTGTGAAATGCAAAGAATAATATGTGTCTGTATGTGTTTGGTCAGCTGTGGGTCACTGGGGAAAAGAAAAGGCTTCTGTTAATGACGTATCAGGTTTGAGGTCTCAAATTTATGGCTTGCTGTGCTTGTGAGGGATTCTTTGAATATATTATGTGAGCAATCAGCTTTGCCATGAAACAGCAATGGTTTTGTCTTTGAGCAGTTTTCTTCTGGCTGTCTCCACAACAGCCTCATTCTTTACTATTGAGATCTGCTGTCTTCTGGTGTCTCTCTCATTCCTGTCCGTGTTACGCTGTGTTACACTGGCACTTTATTTTTATCAGAGAAGCAGTCTTTCCTGACTGCTTCTCCTTCCTTGCCAGCTTCAGACCATGTCACTTCAATGATAAAACTTGCAGTGTAGATTTGAGTTAAGTGTATTTTTGTAACTGAATTCAAATAATTTTAACCTTGAGTTGATCCTTTCTGTGGTACAGCATGACCCTTAAATAATCTGAGTCAAATTCATTCCTCAATTCAAGGTGGAATAGTACTTGAGAAACAGTGCTTTGATCCAAGTTGCACGCACATTGTTGTGGGGCATCCTCTTCGAAATGAAAAATTCTTGGCTTCAATGGCAGCTGGAAAGTGGGTGCTTCATCGTTCCTACCTGGAGGCATGTAGAGGAGCTGGCTGCTTTGTTCAGGCATGTGACATTATATATTGAGAAATGAGAATGTTGTACCTTTTTGCATTTCTTTTTATTTTGCACTACTAGGAAAGGATTTACCTTCTCAAAAGCAATTAGCAGTTTTGGATGTCTGAGCCTTGGGAGTTCTAGAGGATCCAAAGCCTGAGAAATTTTTGGCAAACTTTTCTCTGAAAACTAGTCCTGGACCAAACTTCTGGAATAGGACAAATAAAATACCTGTATTTTTACAGTTCCGAAAATTGAAGCTTGAGTACCTTTTGGTAAAATCTCATTGGTATCAGCTAAAGTTATGTTAGTCTTGTTACACTAGGATTTAAATCCTGATCTTTTCAACAAATGAACATAATAGTTTTAAGTGATCCAACTCTGTAACCATGTACATAAACATTTTTGAACGCTCTCTTCGAACTCCTCACCTCCCTAACCATTATTTCACACTTCTCCTGAGTCTAGCAGTTCTTTTACATTGACCAGGCTAACTTTAAAATAGTGCCTGTAGACTGGTTCATATCTTCATGTATCAAAACCAGCTTTCGTTGTTTTGGTAGACACTGCAGAAATGTAGAGTCGATGGTGTCCAGAGTAGTGAGTTGCTTTGCTGTGCTGCTGAACACTGCAAGAGGAATCTGGTTATCTACCATGTGACCTGATGTTACAGAAATCATGAGTTGATTTAGATACATATGTGCAATTAAGAGCCATATCTCCAATTTTAACTAGAGCTATTTTTTGACAGATTAAATCAATACATAAAGCTAGAGTAGCTGGGATTTGTTCTTGCTGTGGTTTTTTTATTTTTTTTTCCTGCTGGTAACATTGGGAGGACTCTGCATTGTAATTCGAGCTTATGGTTGTTCTAGGAAGAAGATTATGAGTGGGGAAGTAATTCCATACTTAACGTTTTGCCTGGAATCAATGTAAACCAGAAGAAATTAGCACTCGCAGCCATGAGGTGGAGGAAAAAAATTCATAAAGGGAGGCAAGAAACTGGTACTGTTGAGGTATGGTATTGTTGAGGTATTCACGTACTCATGTAAATTGTACAGTGTGGGTGGACAGGACAGAGATTGTCAACCAAGAAACTTAACCGGCAGGGAACGGTAACCTGCCTTGTTATAAAGAACAAAATGGCTTAGCTGGATATATTCTAGTTAAGTAATTTTGTTTAAAAAAAAAAAAAGAAAGTTTAGTGCTGGCCTACTAAGTCTTAATTTCCTCCTGAACTGTTGTTCATTTTTTGCAAAGCTGGACATTTACGTACCTGTGTAAATGCCCTTTGACCATGAAGATGATGTTTACACATCAGATCTCTGATGGGGGAGCTAACCTAACGCAGCTTCACTAGGAGACCACAGTTTGTCCTGGCAGTAACGGGTACAAATCCTGTGCTGTGCTGTATAGGTGAATACAGCTCTTTGGACAGCATTTTCATGGCTCTAGCTCTGAGCACACCGTTGTGCTTCAAACACGGCTCAAGTTTGCACCTATCCTGAAGCACCTTCCATGTTTTTTACAGTGTGAGTTCCATAGTTTTTCAGTGAGATACTTGAAAGTGGGAATTGGTCACCCCAAAGCCTTTTCACTCCTCTCTCAAATCAGGCATTGCAGTTGAGTATTCATTGACGCGTTTCGGTCGCATCAGGATAAATCTTGACTTGCATATATTTTACAATGGCCTTTTTAAAGGAGTGCTTGTAACAAATCCTCTGTACCGCTTGCCTGCTTGGAAACCAGAGTGAGCGCTTGTAGGAGACAACCAGTTAGCTCTAGACGCTGTTGCTGTAACTGCATAGATAATGTAGTGCATGGGGTGGGGGGAAATGTTTCCAAGTAACTATCTTTGAGATACATTTCTGCAGATGAGTGTCTGGTGCTCTGGAAAAAAATACTCATAGCCAAGAGTCTTTTCATAGATCAGGTTGCCCATCTCGCTGTGCAGGTGAAAGGGCTTGGTGGCAAGCTGCCTTGACTGTATGACGTTTGCCCAACAGTTGTACGTTGTGTTTATTTACACTTGAAGACAACACTAGGTGATAATAAGTATTCATCTGGTGGATATTCACAGAATGGGCAAATTATAGATCCAGTAAGTGTTTGTGCTTTTCTAATACCGGTGTACTTTTGACTAAATCGAATCTTTTGTCTAGGGAGCTTTCAGTGGCTGGAAAGTGATCCTGAATGTTGACCAAACTAAGGAAGCAGGATTCAGGCGCCTTCTTCAGTCAGGAGGAGCAAAAGTATGTAGCTTTTTGAAAAAAATAATTAAATACATGTATGTGGTTTTGTTTGGGTTTTTTTCCCCCGTTAAACTCTGTGCTGGGGATTTTCCATGTGAGTAAAAGCTCTTGACCAACAAAATTACTTACATGGGAGAGCTGAGTCATGGTCAAAGGGTGGGAGGAAAAAGCTGTGTCATCTTCATTTTGCCTGTGGTCAGGCAGGGCAGCTTGTCTGAGGTCACACAAGTCACTAGTGCTGGTGGGATTGAGGTCGGAATTGAGGTCGGAATTTTTGTACCCTGCTCAGATGACAAGGGTCACCTTTCCTGAAACGTATGTGATGGTACAGAATGCAGCCCTAACTGGGGTTTTGTCTTGGGGAGGAAACACAAAAGTAAACCCGTTCTTGTCTGTCGTGTTTTAATCTGTAGGTGTTTTCTGGTCATTCTGTGTCTCTCTTTAAAGAAGCGACTCACCTCTTTGCTGACTTCAGTAAGCTGAAGCCAGAGGACACCCGGGTTAACGTAGCAGAGGCGGCAGCCCAAGGAGTGAACTGCCTGAAACCGGAGTACATTGCTGACTACCTCATCCAGGTGTGCACGCCCAGGGAGGGTCTCAGGAATGCTCCTCACTGCGGATGGGGCAACCCCAGCCACTGGCAGCCTCGGGAAGGGGCCGCTGCCGTGCTGGTTGCCTGCCTCCTCTGACAGCAGTTGCGGCCCCAGGCGCCTGATGCTGAGCGTTTTGATCTGTGGCCTCACTGCTCTGCAACTGCTGTGACGTGACTTGTTCTAGTGCCGGCAGTGGGGTCTGTGGCAGGGTAGGGAGCTTGCAAAACATTCAAAATACAGGTGTGCAACGCTCGTTTTGTTATTTTCAACTCTAAAAAATTAATGAGCTGTTTCTTTCTTCTCAACTGAGCTTCTTGAGCTAAGCAAAGACTTGAGCTAAACCACTTTTTTTTTTTTCTTCCTCTATTGAAGGATCCACCTCCCCCAATGGAGTCTTACTGTCTGCCGGAAGCTGTGTCTTACCTTCCGAATAACACGGAACTCGGAACTGGATTATCCCAGAAAAGAAAAGCACTGGGAGAAACGAGCAGAGTCAAGCGATCCAGAATACACTGAGCAAATACCGTGCTTTTAAATTTGTACATTTTTAAACTCGTATTTATATTTTTTTCATTCTTGCCACAAAAATTAAAAGCTTTTGAGTTCCACTTCTAATTTGTCCTGAGACTAAAATAACTTTACAGCAACGTTCACAGGAAAGATTGCTTTGGTTACCAGTAGCATCTAAAAATAGGCAAGAACTCATCCAAAAGATACTTTGTCTCCAGAATGTCCTAACTGTCCCACTAATGATTTTGTTTAGGGACACTGTTGGATAATAATAATTAAGAAATACTTTGTGAGATGCTCATCACATCTTTTATCTGTGTGTTGTGGGGAAAACAGCAGTTGATAACAATTCGGTTGCATTTCCCACATAGTAATGGACTTAGGTTTTACGTGAATTATTCTTCTTTTGCCATTTTCTACTGGAAGGGAAAAGGGAAACCGGACAAAAAGAACTGGCCTGTAAATTTTTGTACTAATAGAGGGTGTAATAAATTATTTCTATAAAACAGGGGCAGGGGGGCTGTTGAGGTGCTGCCATGCTGAGGGATGATGAATCTGTTCAGCAAACGCAGAACCAACTGTTTGACAAGAGATGAAGTCTGCCCGACCGCGCTCCCTCTTTGAGCCCACGACAGGAACCTTTCCAGCAGCTGGAACCGTTCTTAGTCAGACAACCACAGCACCTGACACACGGTTTGACCTTTCAGGAGCGATGGGGTCTGGGTCTCTCTGTACTGAACATGCTGTATGGGAGGGGCGCTGTGTCAGCCTGGTAAAGCGCCTGCCCTTAGGAAATCGGGAGAGCAGCTGGAATTACTGCAGCCTGTTTGAACAGAAAAGCACAACATCCGGTTGGCGCAGGACCAGTAGAATAGTCTGGGGAAATACATGTCACATCTTTTAAATTCTATTTAATTTACCTCTTCATTGTTTTGAAGGCGGAGGGGCACGTTCAGCTTTTGTTTTCTGGCTGCTGAATGCTCTGTTTTACAGAAAGCGTCGGTATCGGGTGCAGACAGAGGAAAGGAGGGGCCACGAGCATTAAGAAGCCCCGTGCGATCTGGAGAATGTTGCTCCAGGCTGGGGAGAAAATAGCCCCTCGCTGCTGGAGGGAAGGGACAAGGGGCCTGAGCCATGGGAGTCTCCAGGTGAGGGAGAAGAGGAAGGCAGCCTGCCTCTGTCTGCTTCTGCTTCCCGCTTCAGCGCAGGGGACGGGGTGACCTGAAGGAATCGTCAGGATGGACTGAAACATGCCCATGAATGCCAGGGATTTGGTTCTTTATAGAAAGTGAAACCTGTGCCCCTGTCGGTGGGGGCTCAGGCTGGGCCAAGACTGCTACGTCGAGTTGCACAGACCAGTCTTACCACCGGCTTTGCTTTCCTTGATCCCAACAGCTTGATACTTTTTGCTCCTTGTGGATGTCAAACAGCTCCGACTCGCTCCAAGTCCACGCAGTGATAATAATGCTGCTGTTAATGCCTTACATCACACGTTTTGAAATGAACTTTGTATTTCACTGGCAATTCTCTGTTCTGCCACCCAAACGCTGCTTTGCAGCGCAGGCGTTTTCAATAGGTGGGGCTAGGAGTAGGTCAGACCTGAGGGTCCTGTGACTTTGTAATACTTTTTTTTTTTCTTCCCGGTCCTCGGAAGAAGCTGCTGCGGAAGGGTGGTGCTGCTGTGCTCGCTTTACAGATAAGAAACCGCTCCCTGACCCACTTAAAGAGGTCTCGGGAGACTCGGTTCCTGCAGCTGCTGCGAATCCTGGGGGCAGGGCAGAAGGGCAGGGGCTAAAATGAGACGGGATCGGAGCGTTAGCCAGTTCTCCAGCTCTCTCCTCAGCTCGCATTGGCGTACACGCCACAGACGGCCCCGGGTGCGCGCTGGCTGTAGGCCGGGGGAAGGCAGGCTCTACGCAGAGACTGAAGGAAGGAGAAGGCCGGGGAGGGAGCAGCTGTGACAGCCGGAGCCAGCCCCTACACCACCACCCCCGCGCCCCGCACGCTGCTGTCCCTCACGCTGTCACACACCGAAGGGAGGGGCGAACACAACCGCAGGGAGACAAACGCCAAAGTATAAATTCAGTTGGTGCTTGTTAAGATAAAATTTATTTTCTTCAGCTTCCTTCACAGGAAACGTCACAAAAGTGCTTTACAGAGTTTGATACCGTTGCACTAACATGGGACAACAGGACAACCACAGGTGTGTGCGCTGCACGGTCAGAAGTTGTCATATGCAGAAGCCATGATAGGTAAACCAGGGTAAAAAAATCTACTGACAATAAAATATATATATAGTTCAGGCTTTGAACTTAAATTATGACTATAAACATATAATTATATAAATATACAGGCACCATTAGGTTCCTGTGTTAACTGTGGGGGGGCCGCACAGGGATTCTCCACAATGGATCATAGTGTACTCTGCTTTGCTGAAGCCGTTCCTCCTGTGCTCAGGGGGCTCCCAACCCAACCATTTTCCCAGCCAGACAGTACCATTCATTAGCACTCAGTAAGCACTCAAATGGCTTCATTTTCAGTTCTTCACGTTAAGTTTGGTAGCGAGACATTCCAGCACATTGTTGAAAGCAAATTCAGTTTGATATTTTTTTGCTTACAGAGATATCCTCTTACTACTCTTTACTCAGTCATCTCTTCATTACAAAAATACAGACGCATTAGGCTGGACCCTGCTGGCCAGGTAAGACAGTTCTGTTTGAACTAGCGTGTTACCAGTCATGCAGCTCTACTCCTTTTCGTAGCTGGACCGTGTTGTACTGGGACCAGTCCTACTGCCTTCATTTTGCTGTATTGTGTGGGAATTAAGCTCCTGCGTAGCCCTTGAGGGTTTAGGTTTAAATTCTTTGAGCTCGCAGTGACTTGCGAAGTAACTGTGCCATAGCTGGAGCCACGTTTGTGGTGCTACAGCCCCGACGGAAGAAATACAGCACTATCAAGACTGAGGAGTTCCTGCTTATAAAACCGCTTTCTAAGCAAGCGGTGAATAACTCAGGCACCTGACTAGAAATCCTTGGCATGGGAATAATGTAGATGAACAAAAGGAGGAGGGAAATACTCAAAGGTGAGGAAAGGTCAAATCGAGGTATTTTTGCTGGGCCTTGAGTTGCAGGAAAAAAATAATTAGCAGAGCCAATTATCTAGAAAACAGTCGTGCCAGTTTACAAAGCCAATTTGCCTTTTACCTGATTCCCAGGTTAAAGACACAGTGCACAGTCAGAGAACTAGTCAGTCCTGACGGTTACTGGGAGGTTAGTAAGTAACGCAGAAAGGATTTACAGTGACAAGACAGGGCTTTGGCGAGTGCAGCAGCAGAGATAAGTCTTTTAGATATCTGGAAGAGGGTACGCAGTACTATGTTCTAACAACTATCGGACACTGCTCAATCTATCTGCTCTATTTCCGCCCCTCCCCATATTAACAAAAAACCCTCAGCCCCAATTTGCTGACTTTATAAACTCCAAGCAGCCACAATTGTTTTTCACACACCACTAGTAACTGCTGTAATAGAACAATTTGTTTGGATGCAAAATCCAAGGTCCGTTCTTCTCAACCACGTATCGTTGGTAGTAGGGGAAAGCCGCTGTGCTGTATGATACAGCATTCTGATACTGAGACAACGCAGCCCTTGGGTGCCAGGCTGTACATCCCAACAGACTGCAGTCTGCCCTCAGGCAACACCTCCTTAGTGTTTAATCAACGCAACAGTACTGTTAAATGCAGGCAGCCCTTAAAGACTTTTAACCTTATTTACAGAGGTACAATCTTCAAAGTACAAGATGAGGATGTGAAGAGATGAAACAAACCACAAAGACGAAGCCTGGCCCCCAGTGCTGCTGCACTCATCTTCGTGTCAAATAATACTGTAATGCAATTTCAATGGCCAGTTAAACACTACAACAGGTCTGTCAGACTAAGCGTAGCTGAGCCCGTTCTGTTGCTGGTCAGAGACCAAGTCATACACCTGCTTCATCTCTGCCTCAAAGAGCAGATTAACTTAGAAATTTAACACAAGTTTGCTACGGGGCTTGTTCACTTGTGCTCAGTTCTGGCTGGTTGTGTCTACATTTCAAGTGAGAAGATCTCAAATCAAGTTTTAATGAAACCGAACCCAAGTGACAGAAATAACTCCACTGAAAGCAATGAAGTTAAGCTCTGGGGAGATCGGATTCACATATGTTTTACCTGTTTCTAAATGCATTTGTTCTCTCGTATCTGCCTGTTTTTATGGTTTGAATCATTTTGTTACGGTGGCACATACTCTGAAAGAGATACAGAATAAGTGATTTAATTAAAAAAAGGAAGCCTACGACAACATTTTAACTAAGAGTTTTCTGCAGGCAAATCTGAAACAAAGCAGACAGTTATAACTGGATGGATTCAATGCTGTAACTGAGCTAGAAAGAAAATTCAATACAGGAGACAGGAGACAAGGAACAGAACAGAAAAGGTCAGACCGAGTAAAAGTTATTAAGAGCATGCCATGCTAATCACTGGTCAGAAGACTGAATTACATACATGAAACTGAAGAGTTGGGTCTATCGGATGGCAAAAGCCAATGCCCGTAGAAAGTTATTAGGTCTGTCAGCACTGGGGAAGACGGTGGTTGCCAGGGTAGGCTAACTCCCTCTGTAAACTTGGCAATTCATGGGTAAGGGAACGTCAACAGAAAAGAAACCCATGGCAATGAATACTGGGAAGGCTTTAAACCGCTCATACACGCTCTGGTGGATTCTGAATTAGTTGTGAACTTTCAAGGGGAGGATCTAGGCATCAACCATGGACAGCTGGATGAAGACATCTGCTCAATGTGTAGTTGCAGTCAAGAAAGCGAATAAGATGTTAGGCTGTATCAAAGACAGAACAACATGGAAAAATATTACAGGGTGTATTTCTCTTAAAGAGGTCCTCAATGAATATTTGCTGTTTCACCAGCACCTTAAGAAGTGACATATCAGAAAAATCCAGGGAAGAAAGCCGTAAGAGTGGTAGAAGCAACCCTTTGTAGCTGGAAAGACAGTGAGACCTTTTAGTTTATTTGTTAAGAGGGGAAAGGAATAAATGATATATATCTAAAAAGTAATTCTCCTCCCCACCATGTAACAGGATATGTACCTCAAAGTCATTTTAAGACACCCACCAATCTGTTGATACTTGTTATCATCAGCACCACCAGAAGTATTAAAAAACCCACCCTGTTTCATTCTTTAACACTTATTATTCAGCTAGTTAAACATTTCCTCTGAGGCAACTGCAGTATTTTGTTGAAATTTAAGAGTAATCATTTCTGACAGAGGATCGTCACGGCTGATGCACGTTAACAACTGTCTTAGAGGTGCTTCAATGATAAAAATACCAGTAGAAGATAGCTGCTGGGCCCCACCTCTGTCCAGTACCCACCAGAGGTCTGATTTGCCTGCGTGCCTGCCACCATCATGGTCTCTGCTGCTATTTGGAGGCCCACTGTAAGAGCTGAGCGATGAACCGCAAAATCACCAGCAACAGCAAACAAGGGCATATTCATAGAAATTATTTCTTCATGTTCCTTTGGCTGCAGTTAACTGATAAAACAGGAGGTAACAGCAAATAGGGTAATTGCCTCTTCTGTGTCTGTATTCCTTCCTCTCCTGCCTATCCCTCTGCCTTCCCCTCTCAGCTCTACCATTTCTTTCCTTTACCTGTTTCACAGAAACCTCTCCATGGGCAACTATTTCCCTTGGTTTTATTCACTTCATCTTTTTCCTCCACAGCCTGCCTTAATACCAGGTTTTAAAAGTTTTGAATTTAAGATTACTCTCTCTCCCATATTGCCATTGTACCTGCACGCTACTTCAACAACTTACGGGAAAGGATGAAGAGTAGGACAAAAATGTGTTTACATGTGGAGAGGAGAAGAAAACTACATTCCTACTACAAAATACCACCTAGTATCCTGACACAAACGTGTACTTTCAGGAGCAAACGTCTCTAGCTCACGTAATTTGAACAAACTTGTAACAGCCACATTATAAAAGATGGCTATCAACTGTGAGCAGGATTTTATTTCAGTCACGGGGTTTACAAAATATAGCAATACCCATTTTAATGTAATCCACACAAAACCAAAAAGCCTCGTATTAATATACCATTTGGGTTGCACAGATAATTAGAGGAAACATCAGTTTGAGTGCTCAGCCTGAACTTTTTCCTTAGCCATACATACTAAAGTTAAGTCTAATTACATAATACTTAAATAGACCGTATATTACATTCTGTAGAAATAAACTTTTCCCAAAGTAGTATTAAAATACTGTAATGGAAGCGAATCTAAAGATCTTTTAATAAAGATTTTCTAGTCCTGTGTAGCACCTTCCATCAGCCCCAGCCCTTGACAAAGAACAGCTTTGGCCTCACAACACCCCTGTGAGGTAGGTTGTTGGGGTTTTTTGGTACAGCTGGGGAAACTGAGGCAAAGTGAAATGAAACTACTTGAAGTTGACACAGCAGCTCAGCGGAAAACCAAGGCTGTCAGTCCCATTCTCTTGATCCTATGCTCTTGCTACAAAATGGGATTGCTTCTTTTCAGTGCACGCAGTTGTTTTAGATGGTACTTTCCATTCCAGTATTCCAGATGCGCTACTTTTTCTTGTTATTCATTAATACTGTGATACATTTTTAATAATTGCATTCCAGCTAAGCAGCCTATTCAACTTCCTTGACTTTGCCGTATCAACATATATTTTAAGCAACTGAACATAAACCCATCATATACGTACCATTAGAAGATGCTTCACAAAAAAAAAGGAAATGTCTTCATAGCAATTTGAATCAGTCTCGGCTTTTTATCACACAGAAGCGAAAGAAAAAGAGTTTTCTCAAACATGAAACAATTTCATAGTAAGACTGGAATTTGTCCTTTCTCGTTTCTCTCTTAGGCAACTGATTAGACAGCTTTATACCAATGCACAGTTCTACTGTCTCTCTAGACAGGTTTTCCCAATTGTTTTGGGTTTTTTTTTTAAAGGGAAAAAATAAAATGGGATGCCTCCTTCAAGTACTGAACTTCAAATACTTTTGATGATTTAAAAAGTCAGATGGATCTACCACTTGTGAAAGCAGTGCTTACCCACGCAGCCAGCCAGCTCCTCCTATCCAGCCACTCACACTCCACTCCCTACCTCAGGCTATGCATTTAATACCGTAATTTAGAAAATTGGCCTTCTTAATCCCTCTCCTCTTATACTTCCTGTGTTTTATTTGCACAGTGTCCACTCTCCCTCATTTAAAATAAAAGAAAAAAAAGTCTTCCTTCCTGTTCTAGTTCGCTTCAAAGAGAATATGGTGGAACTACACTTGGTGTTTCAGAAGCCAAACTCTGGATCCATGATAGTTCCAACTTATCCAAATTGGTCTTAGACTCCTCAGTTCTCTTTTCTGCTGTCATTTCTTCCATCTGCCAGAGCTTGCAGATTCTCATATTAACCTCAATACAGACAAGCTGACTTAACTTTTTCTGAAGAATTTATCAATTTCGACAAATACAGGTCAGATTTCCTCCCCCTTTGGACGTACCTAATTTATATATGTGATATTTAAATACACATGTTTTAATTTTCTTATATTCCCAAACAAAGCCCTTATTTACCATTAAAACCAATTTGCAAAATTAAAAGCTGAAAACAGAGAGGCATAATTTGGGAACTAAATTACAGTCAGGTGATAAATCCTGGATTATGGCTACTCATATTTTTAAGTACTTGAAGTGGTTTTTTTGGTAAAATTTAGTTTCTTGGACCTCCGATACAAATTGGTCACGTAAAATATGAGGTATTCATTTATCTGACCATGTCAATATTGGAAAGAATACTGTTACTACCTTGTAAATAAGCAGCTTTTAAGCACGTGAAAAACCATCTGCTCCAGTTTAGTCATGGTATTTGACAGAAAAACACAAGCAAGTTTAAAACTGCTCAACCAGGCTGAAATTAGAAAGACAAAAAGCTAAGAGCAAACACTCAGATAAGCACCCTCCAAGATGTGCAGCCCTATCAAATCTGTATTCTCTTTACTTGACCCAAACAGCACAGGTGTCTCAGCCATGCTGTGGTGGAAGAGTTTCCAAGAGTCAACAGATGCAAATACCAAAAGTCCTAGTCCCTGCGGCATCAGGTCTCTAACACAATTTGTACCATTAACAATTCATCTATTCGTGAGTCCTGCAAGAGAGTTACTTTGGACATGACTGGTAAAGCTAGCTACAAACACAAAACCGAAGTAGCAGGAGACAGTCGCTTTGAGTTGTCGATTCCTCTTCATTTGTGAATCAGATTAAACATGGCACAGCTCAATCGGGGGGGTGAGGAGGGGCAAAACTAATCCTCTCCTACATTTATCATCAGCTCAAGTCCATTTAATAGTTTATTAAAATTATCTTGGTTTCGGCATTTTAATATTCCTTAAATAACTGTATCACTGAGAATCACATATCCAAGTTGTTCCTTTCCTGGATGTTTAAATGTTCTGTTAGCAAGTCGCTAACTTTATGGCTGGTTTTTTATTTTAAGCCAGGGAAAGCAAAATGGAACCTTCACATTGGAAATTAATAACTAACCCACCGTGAAAGCATGTTACAGGTTAGGAAGTTCCGGAGGCAGCACACAACTGCGTTTTACTGTCTGGCATCCAGAATCTCATTTCTACAACTGACAATCCTTCATTTATGGAATGAGGCTTCAACGAGCATTTTGAAGGAATGAAATGGACATTCCTAGCATGCCTCGAATGAAAGCAACAACAAACCAGATAGAGTTGGACTTCAGAGTCTCAAAACCGCTGACCTTCCACAGAGAACTGACCGAAGATCTGAGGCATGCAGAGCAATTGTTACCAGGAAGATACTGACGACTGGCATTTTGATAGCTGCTGGCAGCGATATTTAATGCAAGAAACGCCTTTAAAATAGTTTAACATTCTGTACTGAGGAAATCTGCTGCATTTCTGATTTTTTTCCTTTATGCCTCCAGAAAGAACCTGAAATGGAACGCTTAAGAAAAGCCTCCAAAATAACCTCCAATTATCAGTAGCTGATGGACTCTGGTGACGGCAACCATCCAGAGTTTGGGGTTTTTTTCATTCTTTAATTTAGCAGCGCTACTTTCAAGTGAAAAGCAAATCAAAGCTTCATTTATATTCAATTCACAATCTCAAACCGGTCCCATATGGTGGGAGTAAGACGACACTCTGATGGGTAGCAAACTAAACTTCTATGTATAAATAAAAGTCGTATTAATATGCACTGCTATAAGCTCTTAAACATAGCCCACCTGACCATAAGGCTGACCACCCACTTCATGGCCTGTCCCTTAAGAAATCCAAGTGTTCTGCATTTCCTCAGCTGTTGTACAGTCACAAGCTAAAACTAAAGGTAAAGATTCATTAGACTCCAGAATCCATGTATATTTCCATTTTATTTGATTTGAAATTGTTACAGGGTTTTCTTGAACTGCCAGAATTCATGCCCAGAACCTCAAATAAAGACGGTACAATGGACAGTCTCATCTACCCTTCATACAGTAGACTAAAACTCGATTCATGTGCATTGGTGATCTCGATCACTTTAGAGCATCAGGAAAAGCGTTTTAAGATTTCATGTTTCTACCACATCAAGCGACATGTCCATTCACCATGAATTCCACAGAAATCTTTAGCAACAAATCAACAGTTTTGCTGGCAACAATGTATTTTCAAGGAAGATACATGGCTCAGAGTCCAAGGTATCAGGAATCAGTCTTTCAGTGGGGGTTTGGTTCCAAATGAAGTCTCCAACTTTAAGAATAGTCTCTTGAGCCCTCTCTTTAATAGCAGCTTCTAGCAGAAGTTTTAGAGACAGTTAACTCTGCAAGGGCAAGGCCAGTTTTAGTCCGTGCACAAAAGAAACAGGGGAAGCCCCAGCCCCACTGAAGTCAACAGCAAAATTCCCATTGGCCTCAGAGAAGTAGATTTAAAGTGAGTCAGCAGTTAGTCGAAGGGAACGCGATTCCTGCACTATCCTCATCTTCTGCACACACACAGTACTCCCACACACATAAGCAAGTTTTGTTTTGTTCCCTTGTTTATCTTGCCATTGGCAACTCATAGAGGTTGGGTCTATTTTTTGGCATTTACTCTGAGAAAACCTCAATACTGGAGCACGCCGCTATTGTACTTCATTTTGCTTCTGGTGTAAGAATTCGGAGAAGAGAAAAAACAGTTACAGCAGGACACTTTTGGTATTTGACAGGTTTCATTCATTGAATCAGTTAGGGGCAATGTCCTATATTCTTAATGTATCAGTGCCATTTTGCCGACTTCCACTAAATTAAGTCAGGGATGACAGCAACTTAAAGAAGTCACTGCCTTCCCTTAGTAATAAGTTTCCTGACTTTGAATAAACACCATTTATGAGTTTTACTTAGCGGATTTCTGCCTCAAAAAGCCTGCATGCTTCACAGAAGTAGCCAAACAAATAAGGCTTACCAGCTTTAGTTATCCCCTCTGCACACTAAGTTAATTTTGGTTACAAGTAACCATAACCCTTCAACAAACAAATAACTATTTTTAATAGAGGAGAAATTTATATCTAGTATCACTACTGCCATGTATCTCACTTACAAAAGACAAATTCTGAAGACTGTAGTTGGAGCTTGGATACCTCTGTGTCAAATCAAAACTCTTAAGTCTTAGTGCTTGAGGGTGAGAAAGACAAACCTCATGACAAAAAACAAAATAAACCCTATTTCACTACAACAACTCATCATTATTTAAATATACTGCAATTTGATACCAGAAACAAGGCAGGCATTTTTTTTTTTTAAGTGGAGAACAGAAAAACAATAAATGCTTAAACAGACAACTGTGAAAATGGCTAATGCAAACAGACCATTCAAACCCAACATTCTTCAAATCCGATACTGAATGAGTTTTAACTTGTTTTGCAGTTACTTCAGTACAGCTATCTAAAAAGGTAAACAAACTACAGCTCTGTTATACTTGGATAGTATGAGTGGTATGGTACGCTCCAGAAGTCTCTAGTAGGCTATGGCTACACATGACAGGATTCCGCAGAAGGGGAACAGAATAGGTTTGTCATTAAGGTCACTTAAATCTTTGTTATAGCAAATTGGAACCAAATGGCTGACTTCTGCAGGATTTCTGACAGGAATCCAGTAGAGCTGGTTTCAAGTTTCAGATGGCCACTAAAACAGCTGTAACCTTCTCTTCCAGAAGTTGTGATCCACATGGTGTCCACAATGAGTGCAGCAAGTCTGAGGTAGTCAACCTTTACGAAGGCTCAGTATCTGAACATAAAAAGATTTTGAAATGACCACTGGCTGTAGGTATCTTTCTGAGCAATTAAAGAACACTGATGACTCTTGTTCAATCATTTACATTAATTTGCCCCATATCCAATGGAGAAGTTGTAACATATTATGCTTCCATAGTGCAGGAGAACCAATCACTTACGTCAAAGTAGTCTGCACTTGCTGCAGTAGATCCAGCAGAAATAAGGTGGCATGTTCATCATAGCCGTTAGCTGTAGTTTAGTTACCTTAGTAGAAGGGTTACCAAAAAAGCATTCCTTAATTGTAATGTGTATGCAGCTCTACTGATCCCCAAGCACAGCATACTGGTTGTCTAGCTGAAGTTTAAGTGCCTGGTTTTTTGACACCTCATCCCTACCTCTAGTTTTGTGTTTTACTACTTCAAAGCTCTTCTCCATTTCTTTATCCCTACGGGAAAATAAATGTAATCAGTAAATATCTTATCACTAGCTCGTGAATTGTGAATTTCTAGTTTTCCACCCCATCCCAACAAAACCATTATGAACACAGAACGCTAAGGTCTACAGTTTTAACAGAACAGCCAAGCAAATCTTGGTAAAATTTATCTCCAGAATCAAGCTCATCACCCAGTACGATTCAGATTACATTCTAAATTTCAATATTAACATTCTCAAAAGTAAACACAAGTGCATTTATGAAAAACAGGTTTTAGAAAGCAGAAGTCCATTTCTAAAATGTTCACTCAGAATTTCATCTTAGCTCAATTTGCACCATTCAAACCCTACAGCATCAATGACAGCATGTCTCATTTGCCAAGCAAAGCCACACAACCAAAAAAAAAAAACCCAACAAAACAGAAGTAGAAACAAAGCTTCTGCTGGACTGTATTAGTCAATAGCACAGCAAGTAGGAAAAAAAAACCCACACAAAAAAAACCCAAAAAAGCTAATTAGGTATTGGCCTAGCTATCTTTTCTGTAAGGAACGAGGTTACGGAAAGATCAGGACTCAAAAGCATGGTGAGACTCAAGTCGCCAGCACCACAAAACACAAAGCACTTTGGCAAAACTGGGAGGGGGGTCCTCACTGTAAACCACAGCTTAGACGGCACGTTTACTGACTTGTATTAAACCCCATTCCTCCATTTAATTTACCTTCACATCTCTAATGAGAAGGCAGTGCGCTCAAGACACCTTACTCACGTCTACTGACTGTAATAGCACACAGCCTCACCATGGCTGGTTCCCTCATCAGGGAACCAGATGCTGGCAAGAGCAGAAACATTCTGCTTCAGGGCAATCCTTCAGCAAGACAATTAGGTAAGGTAACTGGCAGTCTTGTTTGGCTACCTCCCTGGTTTACATCCTATTGAAGTTCTGTCAAGGGAAGCCCTTCCTAGATTTGGAAAATATAGCCAAGACCTCTCCCATATATCTCTTTGCTAAACAGAATAATTTCTTCATTATTTCTTTCCTCTGTGGAAAGATTCAGGCTTAAGCCCTAAAACAAAGTAAGAACCTAGAGAAAGCAGCTAAAATACACGTCTTAGGGAATTAATGGAATGTACTTACTTTCGACTGTCTACAAGCTTGGCGGTGGACTGCAGTGATGGAAACTGCGTATCGCTATAGATTTCTGGTGGTCCTTGCTGTACTCTCCGTGGCCTGCCGCCCTCCCTGGCACCAGGCGGCCTGTATACACCACCAGTCTGAACTGGTTCTGGGGTTTCTGTAACTAGAAGAACAAGATTTAGAAAACTGAGTAAGTTTGCATGCGTATCTGAAAAAGCTCACAAATAAAAAAAAATAAAGAATCTTAGAAGTATGGTTTTAGACCTTTTAAAACTCCAGAAGCAAATATTTTAGACAAGGCAGAAAAAAGGTGTCACCTAATTCAACCTATACTTAGTCAAATTAAAATGTGGCTCCAGTATATTGCCTCACAATGCTCAGGGAATCAAAACCACTGAGGAGGACTTCATGTTTCTTATTTGCAATTTATTAGCAGCTTACATTTAAAACTAAAGATTTAAAGACATAATTATATATTCGCCAAATCTTATTTAAAGGACCCCTCTGGATGCACAAGAGAATATCCAAATATTTCGTATTTAGGTAATAATCTACAATGAAATAACAATGATTAATTAAGTTTACTGCCTTGCCTGTACAAACAAGAAAAAACACAGCAGGCCACTTTTCAATGAATTTCTCGATGGAAGAGATAGTCTGAACTCAGGTCATGGCTAAGTAGTTTATCTCTGCTGATCCTAATGAATTGTATTTAGCTAAAACTAAAGTCCTATCCCAGTTAAAGAATCAATTTTGCAATGCCATGTTCTCTCTACCCTAGAACTGATTTGAAAAGCACACTAACAACCACGGAACCCTACTCAAGAACTGCAATATCCAACATCAGATATCGGCTGAACACTTAATTGTCAAAGCAGCATTTTTAATTAACAGAAATGTATCCAACAGGTATTTTACAGATTGTAAAGTACAGGGATCTCCTTCAAATGGAATGCTTCTCCCCCACCTTTCAAAGTCAGAAATAAAACCCCCTCCATTCATTTTTATTTGAAGTATCTGACAGTACTATTAATTCAGTTCCTCAAATCCCTTTACAGGAAGATTTCCTCATTTGCTAATATGCCAAACAAGCCACTAGTATGTTAAAAGGTGCCTGAATAGGAACTGCTCCTTGAGCTCTATCCTCTGAGCAGCTTTTCCGCCTGTAAAAAGCAACAACTCTGAGTTAAATTTACCAATTGGTTCAACGACAGGTGCTGGTGCAGGAGCTGACTTGTTCCAAGGACCAGATGATCTGTCTACGCCACCACCAGTCTCCTCCCAGTTGTCACCGGGTTCTTCTCTTTTTTCACTTTCATCATCTTCTTTTTCACTGTAGAAGAGAAATTGCAAGTAGCATTTTACAAACAGGGGTTTAAGACTTGTCAGAGGTTACATGCAATTGCCACAGACAAGACTTCGCAGCTACTGTACTGAAGATACTAGATTTAACCAGACTACATTAGTCCTGTAATCACTGTATTAGTACATCCATCTGAACAATTTTTGGCACACTACTACATAACCTGGCAACTGACAAGGAAAAAAGTTCTTAAAAAAAAAAAAAAAAGAATTAATTCAAACTGTAATAAGTGACCAAATAAAGTGATTTCTTATTTTGAGCTTAAAGACTTTTTTCTTACTTAGACAGTCATGCATTTGGAAGTGATACAAAGATAAAGCAGGAAAGGGCTACAAGTTCAGCTTCCATAAAATGCTCTAGTCAAGAGGAAGAAATTCTGAAAAAGTAGTGACAGAAAGCAAGTCCTGAGCTCCCTTTCCCTATAACCACAACCACATGAGAAACACTCTTATATTACCCATACAAATACAGTCTACAAACCAACTCAGATTTTTTTTTAAAAAAAGAGAAAATAAGGCATTTTTAAAGATAAATCCTATGCATAAACCTGACAGTATTTTATTTCACATAGACATAGTCAGAGAGTCAAAGTAATCTGCCAGACAAAGCTACCACAGAAAGCTTTGTGGTATAACGTGACACACGTGGAGGGTGAGGCTGTTAAAAATAACCAAGACACTGATCTGAACAGCAGCAGGAAAGTGTGAATACAGAATAAGTTTATAATACACTAAATCCTACTAATCACAATCGGATAAGCTTGCTGTGAAAGTAATAATCAGAGAAGAGTTAAAAATACCCATTATTCCTGAAAATTAAATGGTCCTTCACTGTTCATCCAAATACAGTAACAATTATAGTAAGCTGGACCAACGGCCTAAACACATCACCTATTTTAAACTACAGTCAAAAGCAGGTGTCTACAGACTAGCTAGAACAGAGTACATCCCACCCCTACCAGATGCTGTGTCTTATTTTCAGCAGAGAGATCTCCACAGCTAGAGAATTTATAACCTCCAGTGGGTTTTTCTTCCATTTACTTCTCCACTCTCCCCTTGAATACATTAACTGAGTGGTCACAAAATCCTGTGGCAGAACCTTCCACATCCCTGAAAATGTGCCACAGCATCAAAAGCATTCAGAATGCCGGCCTTTGTCTGGAAAACCAAAGTACTCACTTTTCAAACAAACAGTACGAGTAGTCAGTGAGGCAGCAGCCCACTTGTTACTTGTCCATTCAGACATGTCATTATCCGCTGTGACACTTCAATGGTATGGACAGCTTGTGGACCAAATACGTACAAATGGCCTAAAAGGACTAGTTAACCAAAAGGGGGATGCGCAGTGTGGTGCGGGTTAAAAAAAATTTTAAAAATCACAGAATACACAAGGTCTGCTCAAACAGTGAAGAGAGCATCTATTGCACTGGTTACAGGCAAGATGATTTTAAGATGCATTATTCTGAATATCATCAATACCTGGACAATGAGGATTATGTGACATTCTTAGTCTAAAGACTGAGGTCAGAAAAAGGATTTTTGATGAAACGTTTTTCTTAAGTAGACTGGTTTTGGACCAGAGTACAGGAACAACCTAATGAAAAACCAAGCAAAGAATCTTGGATGAGACTAATACAGGCAGTCCTGTGGGATCTTGTCGCAAGACACTAGTTTTACCAACTATATTTTTGGTTTTTTGAAATAAAAATGTAATGGTTCAGGAATTCACTCCCCAAACCGAGATGCTGAATAGATTGAGTCAGATACCCTTAGAGCAGTCAAGTAATTCAGTGGGAATTACTACTCCTCTCTCAGAGAAACTCCTACTTTACTATCTTTATGGAAGGGAATGTTAGGCATTTGTAATAAAAATTTGAGTCCTAACCAAAAAAGACAGACCTAGAGTATCACCAGAGATTTAGAAAATAAAGAGAACATTGGCACAGAACAGACAAACTTAAGTTACCCTGCAGCAAACTTCTGTACTAGCAGAAACACATCAAACCTGTTTAATTGGACTCCATGGAGTCAGCTCTGAGGAAGGAACATACTTTTTAGACATAGGTAATACTTATATTGGAGAGAAAAATAATTAAAAAAAGGTACCTTATTTGCATGGACTGAACTCTAAGACCACTATAATCAATTTCTTCCTTTTGCTCAAACTCCTTCCAATCATCCTCCTCCTGTAAGAAGAGAAAAACGTAAGTTGTTACCTTCTTTACACCGAAAGCAGAAAAGAAGAATGTAATTAAGATAATACAAAGAAAACTAAGGGTGAAGGTGCAGTTCCACGGGAAATCAATCCGTGTGCACCACTGCCGACAGGGGAAAAGATTCCACTCCCTCCTCCCCTAACGTACTATATGTCATCTAGGGTGCACTTGTGAACTGATTTTAACTCACTAGAACAGCTAAGAAATGCCACGGCAAAAAAGTCATTCAAGTGAAAGAAAATGACATCATCTCAGTAAAAATCCAGTGGAAAGTCAAGGGACAACACAAAGTAGGGAACCAGTGCAGTCAAGGCCAGGGAAATAGAAGGGCAAGATCTCTCCCTTTTACTAACAGTAAGCTTTTATGACAGCTTGAATGCACATAAAGCTTTAGATTTATTTTTTCCATCACCTATTTCATAAGCCAAGCAGTAACAAACATTTGGAATGTCCTACAGTGGATCTATGACAACGATTATTATTGGTACTTTTTCACATTCACAAGCACATTTACAGTCTTTCGTCTTTTCTTAATGTTTTTATAAAAGTAAAAAGGCTGGCTTCAAAACCACAGCAATCTTAGTACACCAATCCAGTAGAATACTAGCCATTGGAGAGCACCACTTCAAGGTTTTAAAACGGGTGTTTGATTACGTGTTTGGGGAAAGACGGACCCACCTAAGTGTAGCCAATTTTGTCCTAGTATGTTATCAGCAGCTTCTGGGGTTATTTAGGTAGGCCAGAAACAGAACAGAAGAGACGGACAGTCCTCCCATGTTCCTAGTCACAGTGTTAAGACACACACAGCCTAATTAGTAGTTTATGTAATTCCTACACTCTACATAAAATGCAGTTCTATTACTTTAAGTAAGAAGACCTGCAAGCAAGGCCTGCCAATGGTACAGCCCCCCCCTTTCTACTGAACAGCTGAGAATACAGTTTCTTTTCAAAGTCCTGTCCTAGGATCTTCTACACTACGTTACGGCACTGTCTGCTGAAGATTCAGCCTTGTGGAAGACCATGAGTCTACAGCCCTAAAGTCTTTTAGATTTCTTATATCCCCATCTCCATGGAAACATCAAGGTATCCAAACTAATGTGCCTTTCCACGTTTAATGATCTTTATTTCTAATTCAAGTACAAGCTTCAGTCAAAAACAGGTATCCTTCTACAAGCAAGTGAGCAGAAGAGCAGCTGAAAGATTATCACACCCTGCTCTAGCAGACCCCGGTCTACTTCGAAAGCTACTGCAGGTGTCAAGCTCCCCAGGTTAAACAACATTAGGAAACAGCGGAGTTATTTCTTAAAATGAAATTTTAAAATGTACAGCACGGCCAGCTGTAAGGCACTAAACTCAACTACAAGCACTTAAGCTCCTCTTGCATTCTCATCTTTTCGCTATAATACGGTAGGGAAAAAAAAAAAAATTACTGGCAGTAAAACCCTTCCTGGCAGAAAGGCAAAGAGCTCGGCACACTTTGCCTGCGGAGAGCCAGAGGGATCTTATCGCCAAGGTCCACAGGCCACACGCCACGCACCCAGGTGGCCGACGGCTGGCACCCGATACAAACCCCCAGCGCCGGCCGCTGCCCTGCGCCCAGACACAGCATCCGGGGCGGGCTGGGCACAACCGAAGCCACAGACCTGGAGCCGGCCCCGCTGCCCCCCACCCCGNCTGCCCCCCCCCCGCCTCTACACGGGGACAAAAGGGGTGCTGCGAGGCCGGGGGTTCGCTGGGGCCGGAGCCCGAAGGGCGGGAATCCCGGCGGGCTCCGGCCCGGTCGGGAAGCCCGGCCAGGCCCCACGCCGCCGAGGGAG
>VXBO01009355.1:48643-97753 GCA_013400135.1 Rhinoptilus africanus
TGCGCGTGTGCGCCGCGTGCGGCCGGCGGCAGTTGCGCGGGGCTCCCCCCTGTTCCGCCCGCCCCTGAGGGGCGCCGCGTGTGGGGCCGGCCGGGCCGTGACCCGCCGGGACGGGGCTCCGCGGGAGACCGTGGGCCGCTTCCCGCCGCGGGGGCCGGCCCTGCCTGTCAGGGCGCGCCGCGGAGCGAAGGAAGGACGGGAACGGCAGCCCGAGGCGGGGCGGGTGTGTGTCCCCCCCAGAACGCTGCCACAGCCCCTCCTGAGGAGGCTGAGAGGGGCGCAGAGCGGCCCCTGCCCTCGGCCGGCCCTGCCGGCTCAGGGGCCTCAGCCCGCCCCGCGCCCCTCTGGCCCCGTCTGTGCCCGGCTCCCCGCCCTTGAGGTGAATCGGCGCTCCCTCTTGGCGTGGACCGAGATGTACCTCCCCGTACCTTAGAAAGGGACCAGCGCTTAAACTGTCATTGGGAAGGATGCAAGGAAGCAGCTTAGCTTTCCTCTTGGAATTGGTGTGGGTCAGTGAGTAAAACGTGAAACGCCACTCTGTCTAGGATGTTTGGATGCGTTGGCCGGAACTTCCTAGCTGCTTTCGTGACTCGGTGAAGCCTAGGGAATATCCGCTGGGAAAGCAAGCTTCACAGTGGGTGTCTGCAGATTGTCACCGCTAGCTTTGGGTACTGCAGTGACCTTTAGCTCTGGAAAAAAAACAGGTGTTTTCATTAAAAAGTTCACCGTAGCTTCAAAATGCATTGTCAAAAGTTTTGAGGCAGGCCACTTTGAAAAATAACCTTAGAACTGTCATGAGTCATAAACAATTGGATAAAACATTGACTCTGATGACTGACTTTGTTGGTTGTCCATCAAAAGGAGATGTTCCTACTGCTAAAGCATGAGCCTAAATGAGAATTACCCATCAAATATGCATAGGTACTATAATCATACAAAAATAAGCATGCTTGTATTCTTGATCTATTGAGTATCATTTTATACTTTGTGACATTTTCTCTTGACATTATTATGTGCGTTTGTATATATTAAAAGTTTTTTTCTGAGCTTTTGAGAGTGTTTGGCAGTCTCTAATTTGTGTCCCTGAAAATACTGTTGCTTAGTGTTTTCCATCCGTAATCTTCACCTAGTCTGAAAAAAACCAGGGGAGGTACCATTGTCATACTGCAGAAAGAGGTCAAATACTGTATGTGGTTTTGAAGCGTTTTGTAGCTGTAACCAAATCACTGCAGTCAGGTGTCCTGTGTTTGGGAGACTTCTTACAACCTTTTGTCTGTCATGCTGCATTCTCCCTATATTGCTCTACCACCGCTGAGATTCTAGGCACTTAACAGGATTTGATCCCGCACAGAGTAGGCCCTGAGAACTAAAAATCGCAAGCATAACAGTTCATTTGGTAACTCCGGGAATGCTACGTGCTCAACGACACTTGTGACAGGAATAATTACCGAAGTAGAGAACAAATTCGGTAGCCAAGTCTCATTTTCTGTGCCTCCTTGGTGCACCTGGGCTCCCCTCCTACTCCCTTCGATTGACAGGAGGTTGCATGGAAGATGTGGAACAGGGCAGTTTGGTGTGGAGCAGTGTTTTGACATTCCTTTTGTTGAAGCGCTGCCTTCCCTCGCATTTGTGCTCCGTTACTGCCCAGAAAGCTGACGTACCTCCGCGCTGCACCGTGCTGTGACTTGCAGGCTCAGCACTGATAATAACATGCAACTAAGCAGACAATTTGTATCCCTCAGCTTTTTTGGTAGATAAGCTAATAATGGCCACTAAGTGCAGTGCTGTGTCTGATTCTAAGATATACCTTTTTTTTTTTTTAATTTCAGCAGCTGGTAAAATATTTTCATCGCATTTTTATGGGTAGGATCAGGCTGAAGAATGCAAACCTGAGATGCCTTTTTGCTGCTTTTAGCATCCACGTCACTTGTCCCTTGCAAACACAGTGCTGCAAGGCTGGAATAACCAACTCTGGATTAGAAACTTAATACCTGTCAGAAGCAGAGTACCAAGAAACATTCCAGCTGTTAAATCTGGAACAGACTCAGTGGAAACCATGGAAAATAGCAGCAATGTTTTAGGCCTCTGAAGGCTTAGATCCAGATTTAAAGACATGTCTCAGTTGGCACTTTAAAGGAAGCATTAGTTATGCAGTTATGCTTGGATTTGCCTCCCTCCTCTCGCTTTATTTTTATGTGAAATTGTGAAAACGTGCTGATGCACAGCATTTGTACTTCTCTGCGAATGCATTGCATTAGCTTTTATGGTTCAGATTGTTGCTGTCTAAAATGTTAGATGCTGAAAAAAATAAGGTCAGTGTTTCTGTGTTTTTTTCTTTTCCTCTCTCAAATTCAGCGATCCTTAATACTCACGCAGAGGACGCTTGTCTGAAGAATGGCTCGCAGGCATGGACTGGACGAAGCAATGTTTGTAATGCAAGGAATATATCCAGAGCACCGCATTGCCGTGAGGGGAGCGTGAGCTCAGCAGACAGCTTTCTACTGCACTGTGTATCACTGAGCTGTGTGGCCAACCTTTGGCGAGACACAGCGCTCTGAATGCCATTGCTCAGGGACAGATTTGGCCACAGAACTCTGAGGACTTCGTCTCTTTCTCCTCAGGTTAGCAGCGTGGGCTGCAGCAGGCCTGCCGTGGCACACGGCGGTGCCTGTCCACCCCTCATCTCCATCCTGTAGCTATGGTTGAGTCTTGCCGTGATGTTGTTCCCTGGTTGTCTTGATGCGATTTATAAAGATCGGGTAATGAAGCACTACTGCACGGAGGGGAAGGGATGCAGCAGCCACTGTGCGTGTGGGGAAATGGAAAAAAGGAAAGCCAAAGTGAGTTGTGGGTGATGCAAGAGGTAGGAGCAGACTTCCATTTCCAGTCACCCGGTGTTTTGCCTTATCTTTATTTCTTCATACCTAATTATCTCCGTTCTGTGACATGGAGGTGATAGCACTGCAAACTGCTTTGACATTTGCAGAAGAACACTTCCTTTGGTAACTGTTAGGGAGATACCTGCTTAAGGAAATTGGAGAAGGTGGCCTTAGCTTGCAGAAGGGTTCTGGTGGAGTCCTTGCCACAGCATGGGCCCCGGTTCTCTTTAGGAGGGTAACCTTCATATCAGTGTTGGGGCGCTAAGAGTTTGCTGTAATTTCAGACCTCTACAGCGCCAGCAGGGAGAAGTGTTACCGTGTCCGTTTCTCCACCAGTAACTGCCATCTGAAAGCAGGCAGTAGTGGCAGCAGTGCGGGGTGTTTTGTTGAAGTATTAAATTTTACACAATGCCAGCTCAAAGTCACCTTAAAAATAATCATTTAACCATAGAATCAGTATAATAATGCTTATGCTAAAATGTAAACGGTAGGATGATGGGCTAGACTGCCAGTTCATAGCTGGTGTGGAATGGTGCTGCTCTGTGTGACATCTGAAATGGAGCATGGGGTAGCATAGGGCTGGCACCCTCTGCCTCCCCTGAGGATGCCGCAACATGTGTTCAAGCTGGCACCCTCTGCCTCCCTTGAGGATGCCACAACGTGTGTTCAAGCTGGCACCCTCTGCCTCCCTTGAGGATGCCACAACGTGTGTTCAAGCTGGCACCCTCTGCCTCCCTTGAGGATGCCACAACGTGTGTTCAAGCTGTGGCTCAGGAGAAGCTGTGCCTGGTAGAGGAGGAGGGTAAAGTACGCATATGGTTTGATGGTACAGCTAATCCAGCCTGGTGACTAGCTATCACCAAGGGGGGCGGCTGTGGTTTACAGTCCTGACTAGTCTCTCTCCNGCACCCTCTGCCTCCCTTGAGGATGCCACAACGTGTGTTCAAGCTGTGGCTCAGGAGAAGCTGTGCCTGGTAGAGGAGGAGGGTAAAGTACGCATATGGTTTGATGGTACAGCTAATCCAGCCTGGTGACTAGCTATCACCAAGGGGGGCGGCTGTGGTTTACAGTCCTGACTAGTCTCTCTCCCTTTCTCGTCCCTGTGCTGCTTTTGGTGTATGCCTGGCCCCGCAGTGGCCTGACTCAGGGGGCTGAGTGTCAGGAAAGTTTCCCTGTGTTTTGCAGGGCTAATTTTCTGCTGTGCTTACCAAACTTGTCTCCCAAGACATCAGGCAGCTGTTGGTGCTAACAGAAGTCGGGGTGATGAGAACACATAGCAAGTGAGGGGGAGTAGAATTGTCCTTTTATGCAGCAGCTGGCTGTTAGATTGTATTATCTGTACCCTCTGACTGCATTCTGAGTCTTCGTAACAGCAAATGCCACAAATCCCTGCGAGGGAGTATGGGTGTGATAGATACTGCAGTAGGAGATAATAAATTCTGTTTTCTGATTTTGGTTTTCTTAGGAAAGCCAATTAGAAAAATGTTCACATGTATTTAATATAGCGACTAGAGGATAAATATAAAGATAAATCAGTTTATGGACCTTAGCGCTGACAAATAGTTGTGAAAACCTTTAGTCTCTTATGTTCTCAGTTTCCCATCTCACTTGGTGAAGACTGTTAATGCGTAGAGAGCATTCAGGCTGGCAAGGCGTGCTGGAGGGGCTGTGTAGCTAGCAACAATCTGTGTTGAAGTAGAGAGAGATTTCTTCACAGGACCGTTAGCACTTAATATGAAAGCATTTTGTTTTGGAAGATATGCTACATTTGATTTCTGATGAACCATTTACAAAAATAATCTTTTTGGTGGCTTTTGGTCTTTGCTAGGGGTAGAGAGAAAAGCTGCCGGAAATTCATCATGCTTAAATGCTTCCTCCTTTTCCAGCTACTTCCCCATACTGGAATACTTCAATGATTTTGCATGAAACTATTTCCATTCCAATGAATAAACATCTCACTAAGAATCTAATTATATTTTTATGAAATATGCTGGATTCTTTGAACCTACGATCCAAGTTTTGTTGGAAGAAGAACTTGGAATGGCAGATAAGAAACTTAAAAAAATCCTTCCTTTCACATCACAATATGATTGTAGGCTCATAATTTCACCAGGGTTATCTCTGTCAGTGACATTTATAAAGAACAGTTCCACAGTGGGATAGCCAGCAGTGTCTTTTCATATCTGAAGCATCACTAGAAAACAGCAAAAAGAGCTGATGCTGGGTTGTATATCTTTATGCTATAGGATTTGTTTGATGATTTATAGAAGCTGCTGTCTATAATTACAGCACACATGAGACACAAAGAAAACCTGAAAATTTATCAGGGACATTCTATGAAGAAATACAGGAATAATTTGTAAATTCCCTCTTCTTTCTCAAATCATGTCTCTCGTGTCAAGGGGGAGGGGGAGGTTATTTTTCACTAATGTCAAAAAGTGACCATTCCTAGACAATATCCAGATAACAACAACCTGAGGGTCTGTGCCCTTGCATCTCTTGTACTATCATTTGTGTATGTTTTATCTCATCATCACTATTCTTGATGGAGTCTCAGATTAAATTCTGCAGCGGTATGTAGGAAGGTATTATCGCTGAGGAGGACCCTACATTCTGTAAGAAAAAAAGGGAATATGGCATCATCTCCCTTTCTTTTTTGGTTGTTGATGGGTAATCTCTTAATCCAGTAATTTTTTGGTCAAAATCCTGCAGGTGGTACATGCCGAATCACCTTTTTGCAGAGATTAAATGAGGAAATGTCTGTCAAGTAACTGTATGGGAAGGATTTTCCATGAGAGGGGGAATGTGGAAGGAAAGGCATGACAATTTGTGTGTGCAGATTCCTGTTATTCCCTGGTGGATCAAGTATAGCGGATTTGGAGTGTATTTGATTTTATCAGTCATTAAAAACAAAGTAGCTTTGATAGCTAATGTTTCAATTAAAGATCAGAATGTCTTTGGTCTTCATCTCATATATGCTACACGCCATTACGTTCTCCAATATATGCTATTTCTCAGTAGTCCTTGAGTCTGCTTGATGAACTAAATTGTCACCCTGTGTAACTGTCTATATTGTAAAGTCCTGATCCAAGAAACACATGTATGGTTAGCTTCATTCCTGTGCCGACACTTGGGAGGGAAAGCCAGCCATCTGCCTAAGATTTTGTGTGATAGTGGCCAAGGTTCATTAAGTTTCTCTGACAATGCAGGATCCATCGTGGCACTTTATATGACCATACTGCAAATGCAATACAATGAGGATATCAATATTTAAAGTGTAAAAGAAAGTCAGAAGTGAAAGATGGCAAATCTTTTTTTCATCGGGATACCGTCAAAATAAGAGAAACTACCTAGGTTCACCCACACATTGAGGCTGTGTGGGTGCCTGTTTAAAAGAAGTTTGGCCATCCTGCCTTAAAGGATGTTGATATCAAGAAAGAGCCAACCATATAAAAAAAACAAATATCAAAATATATCCAAAAGTATCACATTTGCACAAACTGGCACCCTGGTTATACAGTAAAAGGATGTGATCTATACTGCAGACAGATCTCCTGTTCCTCTCCTGTACATTCAACTTTTCCAGAAGTTTACTCTGAGTTAAAGTATGTTTATTAAGTACTGCTGGGGTGCTCGTATTAGCGCTTGTGCTGGCTTACATATTGCAAAAATTAATCACATGGAGTTAATGGCACACTTTAACTGCTTCAGCATTACTTGAAAGAGATTTCACGCTAGTGAGCTGATGGTCTTGTGACACAACAGAGCACTGGCCATTTCCACGTGGATGCTGCGTGGACAGTGAAGGGGTAAGTTCAGTCTTGATATATTTGTACTACAAGAAGAAACAGTTTACTTGCTGGAAAGCAGGGGGGCTGTGTTCTTAATCCAACCCCCTTCAGCTATCATGAAAAATACTGGAAGGAAAAAAAAGTCAAACGAAAAACCTGATATTCTTTATTATAATTTTAACAACATGAGTAAATTGAAATCTGTAAGCAAAGCAATTACATGAGGAGGGTCTAATAAAGTTGTTCAAGCTACAACCTACTTCGATTGTTGAATCAAACTGAATAAAGCAGGCTGCTTTGATGGGTTTTTAGCTTCCACGAACATAATTGGCAGTGACATCTTCTTTTGCTTTAATGGCAACAGTCTTCTGTAGGCTGGGAATTTCATAATCAGCTGAAAGTAAAAAAAAAAAAATAAAATTAATCACTACTACAAATGGTAAAATTCCTAAACCAAGTAGTATTTTCAGTTCAGCCGGTGATCTCTCATCAGCTTCAGCGGGATCTGATTGTGCAGCAGGAAACAAATTCGATGTACTGTGTCTTTTTCTAATTTCAAAATGAGTAAAGAAATCACCCTGACCTGAGCAGAAGAGCAAATAAAAATCTGTGGATCAGATTCTCAGAGGTCCCACAGCTAACGGTGATTAAGGATCTTAAAAAAGCCCAACCAAGGAGCCCAACCACTGTAAAGGAGTTTACAGGTTATTCCCGGAGGATGAATGTTAAGAGTCTGAATTATGTTTCTTCACAAAAGGCACAGTCAGTGCCAGATTCTGTCCTTGGGCATTGGGGGAACCTTTGTGCTTGGAAGGGAGCTTCCCAGGATCAAAGCCTTAATATTTGGACTGTATAGTGGGAGGAGGAAGGAAGGCATGATGTACCCAAGAGACAACAGCACAGCTGCTTTGCAGCTGCTGATGTAGCCCCCAGATGCTGTAGCATGTTTTTAATCTCACATGTCAAATCTTCAGGGAAGTGAGGCTGACAGATTTACTAGTGTATTCCTAAACCCTGTCCTTCCACAGCAGTGCTGGAAACCACCCGTCTCCAATATATTAGGAGTCTCTGCATGACTGGATTTGGGGTGTTCTTCCCCTTTGGCAGCTTCTCCAAACCTCACCACCTACCACCCGGCCTTATGAAACACAAGAACTACCCTAGTCCTCCTGCTTCCTCCAACCTCACAGCCCCTTCCCAAGGAGCGTGTGTTCTCCATCCTCGTGGCGCTCTTGCTTTTAATGAGGAGTACCTGCTTTGTTCTCCATCCAGAAGGCAGTGATACGCAGCAATGTCTTTCTCCAGCTGTTGTTTGCTGGTCAGCAGGTTTTCACGATCCCGCTGCTGCTGCTCGGTTTCTACTTTGATTTCTCCCATTTCTGCCTCCAGTTTGGAAATAACAGAGCCTAGGTTCTGCAGTTCGATGTCGTGCCAGTGCTTGGCATCGTATAAAGAGTTCTCCAGACCCCTCTTCTGTAAGGGCAGGACAGCAGACATTAAAACAGTCAGTTCTCATATGCTTCATAGCGATTTTTGTTCAGGTTTGGCCCATAATCTCTATTGAATATGCTTAAGTGGAGATATACTATTTTGAGAATTCCTTTCTTTAGACACTTTGAAAAATGTGTATTATCATTACAAAAGTTGAACTACTTTGGTTACAAGGTGAAGATATTCTTCACATTGTCAAGTACCAGGCAATCTCAGTGAAATTATTATTGAGTATGAAGACACTGAAGATTGACATTTGGGGCCCAGTTGTCAAACGTGGCACACTTAGTGCACCAAGTCAATCAAGAAGAGCCTAGAAATGTCTGGCATCTCTGGAAACAGTATCCACTGGAAAACAGGATTTATCCTTAAGTCTGCATCCCAAGATGGGAATATTTTCCTCAGAAGGCATGTTGAATTTGCACAGAATACACCCACTGAAAACCCAACACAACTTACCAGGGTTCTCAAGGATTCGGTTTCTGCTTGCAAGCTCTGTATTTTGCAGGCAGTTTCGTGGAACTCGGTTCTGAGGCCCTCCACCAGCTCTTCCTCCTGGGTTCGCACGGCAGCAATCGTTTCAGCCTGTTGCTGGTGGAAAGATTGCAACTGTCATCCCAGCCTACTCAAATGGTGCTTTAGTTTCCTTACATAGCAAACTGACACTTCATTCTTCCACAGTTTATGGCAATTCTGACTTTAATTTACAATCTTGCGTATTAAATCCCTCAGTTGAACAACTCTGGATACTTCTTAGTGTCAAAATGATCATATTTTCTATGCATTTACTGTAAAATGGCTTATACATGTTAGTGTATATATTTTATCTATGTCAACAAAAGCTCTTCAGCATTCATAGTAGTAAGTTTTAAATGACCTATAAAAAGAAAACATTACTGTAATTCTTCTTTTTATAGCTATACTATAGTATTTTTTTTAAAGTTAAGTGTTTTCACTTAGTCTGTTGGATTTAAGAAGTGTTCACACCTTGATTTTCCACATAGGATTCTATGAGTCAGAGACCAAGTCATATCACAGAGGTCAGGAAAATAACTTCTGTTCATTGAATTAAAATATTCTTATGCAATTTCATGCTCTTGTTGCTTGTGGTTTTATATGTGTTTATGTGTGTTTAGTTCAGGCTCCTTGAGAGTAGGTGAAGGAAAAGGTACCTTAATGAAAATAAAATTTCTCTAGGGCTGAGATCAAGGTTTTCAATCCAGAGCTCTGAGCTTTCCAGCAAATACAACTCCTCAGTCAAAACCTACATTTCTTCTGGTCAACGCTAAAGTTAGACTATGCAAAATACTCCCATTCCACTCTGAAAATTCATCTTGACCTTGTCCTGCTTTTCTGATTACGCATTCTTTTATTTTAAAAGTAAGATCAAATTTTAAAAAAATCTGAGACCAGGCACCAGAAATAATTTGTGTAATTTTTTTGTTACCATCATGTGAACCCCCCACATTGGTCATTGTGAATGAAATAATTGCAGGTGCAAAAGTTCAGCAAAACCAGATATGTCATTTAAGTACCAGTTAAGTCTCAAGCAGAACTTAGGATTTATGAATCTGTGATGCAGAGGGCTGAATTTCATGCCAACACCAAAACTCTCCTTTCCAGCAAATTGCACAGAGCCTGTATTTTCCATAAATACTTTATATAGAGTCTTGCGCTTCAGAGAGATGTCATCCCTCCTCACTAGTCCTGGTGAACCCAACCTAGTCATCAAGGACGTGCCACTCTGGAGTAATTTGTGTCTCCTAAATTGTGTTGAGAGCGTAGTCTGCACGTTATTATGGTACAAGGACTATAAATGCCTCTTGTTAAAGAGATACGTAGGGCAGGAAGGTTGCCTTTACATCTATATCTACAGTATCTATAGCCTACACCCATTACCTGAAGCCTGGCCTCTCTCATCTACAATTACCCTGCCGGTGGGCCAAATGCTACCTATAGACCCACCTTGTGCTCACCACAGGAGATGTTGAAACTCCTCCAGGAGTTCCCTTGAGCTGTCACAGCTATCTGACATTAGTGATATGAATGATAGAACAGGCAGATGGAGTAGATGGAGGTGGCCACATCAGACTCTAAACACTAAGGATGACACAGCAAGCAATGAGCTCTAAAGCTTTTTGGTACACACAAGGTTTCCTCAAACTCCTTACAGGATTACCAGCTGAGTTGCCCCAGGAATCCGTGTGGAGGGTGCTGCTGGGCATGACACTTGGCTTCAGCTTTGGGGCTCCTTCTGTAGAGAAGTGCAGACGTAGTCTTTTTGCCCTCTTCACTCGGCAATTTGTGTTTTCTGGGGGCTCTGCTCTTCCTGTTCCTGAGATGCTCCACAAGGGAGAGGCTATACTGAATTGTGGTGCACACAAACAACTGGATATATGGGGGGAGAGGATGAAATCATCCTCCTAAATCTTTATAGTTTTGGTGCTTGGATTTCCTAGGAATATGTGGATTTCAAGCATGTCTGTACAGTTCTGAGCCAGGTGCTGTGCAAGAGTGCAGAATCTCTCATGAGTCTGTTTTTCATGGAATCAAAATAATTAAAGGATGGTTAGGGATAGAACACCAACATCCAGGGTCTGATCAACAGGATAGCTCCAGAAGGAAAGTGACTTTGATAAGCTCTCGAGAATTCTGGGAATGTGTTAGCAAAGTAGGAAAGAAGGGAGAAACAACTGACATAATTCACAAGATTTTTCAAAACCTTTTACAAGAGCCAGCGTGGGGGATGACAGAGGAAGCTGTGTAATTGTGTGCCCAGGGCAGAGAATTGCCATGGATCACCAGCTGGTCAAGAGACAGGACATGGAGAGGAGGATTAAGGTCTAGTTCCATTATGACAAAAGTTTAACAGCTTGATGCCTTAAGGTTTACTGCCTTGGAGGTGAATCATGAACTAGAAGGATTTATGGATGGCAGAAACCACTATAGATTAGCAATGAGCAGGGGTGGATGTGTGGAAACAAACTACATGAATGAACAGTGCCACATCGTTAAGTAAAGCATCTTTAGGGGCAAAATATTAAGCAGCTTGCGTGCCTTACAAGGGTTTAAATCACTACTGTCAATTCAGGGAAAGGTTTTGAGCATTATGGACATGAAAGTGCAGAGCTCAAACCAATGGACTGGAGTTTTGAGGTTACTTACTCACCTAAAAAAAAGTCCCATGTGAAACCCTGTTAGGTATGAATATACATTGGTATGTTTTGGTGCCTGAATACCCATGAAAAATCTAGCCAGGACTGTAAGTCTAGTCATAAGACAAAGCAAATGAGGCAAGGGAATTGGTCAGAAAATAGCAAAAGGACTGCCCTGAGATCTAAGTCAGTGCTAGGACACCATTTGAAATACCTCGGTCTCAACTGGTCACAGCTACGCCAAAGAGTGGGTGCAGAGAAAGGAAATTAAGGCATTAGGGACCAAAGAAAACTCACAGGGAGAGACTGAAGAGAACAATAATGAAGAGGAAAGGAGAGGAGGGAACTGCTGGCTCTTCTCTGATGTGACAAAAGAGCAAGGACAAATTTTTTCACATTGTGGATAACCAAATGGTGTAACTTAGCCACATAAGATGACATAAGTCCACAAGCTTAGCTGAAAAAAAGGGTAGGACATAATTAGCAGAGCTCTTGTTATCTGTATAAATAGTAATAATAGGAATAGATCTGAAAGAGAAACAAAACCAGGTAAGATGCAAAACTGCATCATCTGGGTTTAACCATCTGGGTATATTTGTGGACCCAAAAACCCTAGAATGTCATGCCAGAACCTGCTCTGACCTGAAACAGACCTTTCCAGAAATCCAGATATTCTGGAAATTTCCAGAAAGGTCAGGGGTGGGGTGGGGTGGGGAATCCAGATTTTCTGGATATTTACAGAAATCTGTGATATTCTGATTCTTTCTCCCATTAAAAAATCAAACCAAAACAGGAACAACTTAAACAAGTATGAGCTTAGACTAAGATGGCTAAGCAGGGACGGGTTTGGTTGTGTTTATTTTTTGGCATTTCTCTGCAGCATCTGGTGTTGGCCACAGTCAAAGACACAATAGCAGAATCCAGTGACCAGCCTAGTATGAGCTGGCAGTTTTCTCCCCACGTTATCTCTCTGCAGTTGAAAGACCAAATATTGAAGGTATGAAAGAAATGGGAAGAAAGAAGCTGTGAGGGGGTGTTTGCACAGGAGCGGGCGGCAGAAGAAGCAGGACAGGAAAGTTGAGACGCTGAAGAATTTGGGCTAGGAACAGATTTTCCGGGAAAAGCTTAGGAGGCTACTGAGGATGCTCTGGCTTTTCAGGGCTGCATATGCTTTGTATGGAGGCATTGTCTGGGCTCATGTAGTTTTTTACTGTGTCACTGACTTCCTTTGGGCTCTATAAGCTGAAAATCAGCCCCCCACAGACTAAAATTATGAAAACTTTGCTTAGTAACAGTCTGGCCTGCTCATGAACTTGATGGGAGCTCTGGGGTAAACTCCTCTGGTTGGCTTCTTGTACATTTCCTAGCACCTTTGGTATCACTGTAGTCACAGGATTTTGCTTCTTTATTTTGAAAATAAACACCTACGCAGAGCCTGCATATATCTTTGCAAACATATTTCTTGCTTTTCTTCTTGCAGTTTGGCTTCACTGCCCTCTCCTTCTCTCATAGCAGCTCTGTACTCTGGAATGGAGCAGGGCGCAGGCTATGTTTTTGTTAAATGTTTCTGTAACACAGCTGTAGTTACGATGTGGTGTGCCATGATCTGTTGTAATAGCCAACTCAGAATGAAAGGGCTTCTAAAACATAGGCTCGTGCACTGAACTTAACGCTTCAGCTCTGCGAAATTGCTTATCTCAGCCAGCCCCTTTGGAGAGTGAGTGATCCTTCATGACAGAGAAAAAGCTGCATTAAAAGGCTGTTTCAGACTCAGCATCAGGAAAGGAGAGAACTTGTAAAGGGAATGGCTATTATCATCACTTTTCATTTCTAAATGAATAGCCAATTTTCCCACCACTGCCAAAGGAAATAATGTCAAGAAGAAACCCACAAGGAGTCTTGTAATTATACAGCTACATAAAGAGTAGCTCTATAATTAGTGTAGAGCGATGTGTTTTGCCCTTTTGATTTATAGACCCCTGTTCAGTGGAGGAATGGCCCTAGTAAGGAAGGTAACAACTGTGGCTTATCTGACACAGAAGGTGTCGACTGATTAAGTTTGTTTTTCTCAGACAACATTTCAGAGCCCTTAGAAGTCTCCCACAGACACCCGTGATATCAGCAGGGTCACTTCCACTGCTACTTAACTCTGTCCCAAGAAAGTCACCGATATTTACGAGTGTATTTTCCAATGTACTTGGACCAAAATCCTTTAGATTTTTATGATCTTTTTTGTTTCAAGGAAGAAACCCAAACACTCAGCCCTCAAAGTTACTGCGGAGTATTAGACAGATACTGTGTTTGCTTCAGATCCCTAAATGTCGCAGCACTTACCTTGGCACGGAGCAGGGTACCTGTCTCAGCACGATTCTTTTCAATGTCTCTCTCCCAGTGGATTCTGATTTTTTCCAGTATGTCGTCCAGGCCACTTCCCATGGGAACATCCAGTTCTTCCAGCTGAGATCCAGCAAGCTGCTTGTATAACACCTTCACATCCTTGAAGAAAAACAACAGACATAAGAGAAGGTGAACTGGACAATTGAATGGTAGCTTCAGAGGGGTTTAAGGAAGAGCCCTGTTGGTTCCACAGAGAGAGTAATTAAATGTGATCCTGAAAGGTGTCTCTGCATGAATGATTTTGTGCACTGGAGGGTATCTTTTCCAGATATGGATTTTTCTCGCTTCTGCTCGGGGAGTCTTGCTGGAGTTCCCCTCGGTGGAAGGAGACTGAAGTCCCACGCCGGAGCACTGCCTGGAGCAACCTCTCGCCAGGGCAAGTTTCTCCAGCGGTCAAAGCTTGACATACACACACACTGCACACTCAGGACCACAACTATATTGCACTATGTGATAACGTAGATATGTACCTACTGGGAGATACAAGTAGTTGTGCAGAACAGCAGGACCTCTACAGCCTTGCAGCTTGTGCGAGCCACATGGGTGCTTTTATGCCTGGGTAGGTTAGACGAGGAGCACTGTCTTTCTCTGTGACAACATTCTGTTCTTTCTTTACATATCAGTATGTATGGGAAGTGCTCCAAAAACAGGAGAGAATTAGCGTGTCTAGAATTGCAAGCTTAAAGGTAGGACATCCGTTGTACACTGTGTTCAGGAACACAAGAATAAATGAGATTTGCATATGGATCTGAACTGTGTGGCACCACAGACCTTTTACATCAATGTTTATATGTGCTCTTGACATAAGAAAAAAAAAAAGTGATGTAAAAGCATCTGGGAATTGTATTTGTAGGCAGTGGCCCCTGACAGGAACAATACTGGAAAAAAAGGATAGGCAAGTATATGTGAATGATGAACCTGCAAAAATGAAAGCTTCAAAATGTGCCCACTTGTGCACTTCAAGTGCACAAAAGCTTCAAAAGCACTTGACATGGATTTCCTAGTTGGGGCACTGAAGGAAAGAAAGGATTGAATTAGTTCAGGAAAGTCCTTGGGACTTTAGTGTGCCAGAGCTCAGCTGGAGTAATTGCAATAGTTGCTTCCAGCCTTTATTCTGTGAATTCGCTTGAGCAGCTTCCTCTGGTGCTGCTGCCGTTGGAAAACCGTGTCTGTGCTGGGGTGGTTCTGCGGATGCTCAGGTACTCCCAGCGGGTAAAGAAAGGAGCATCCTTCCACCCTGCAAGGGCTCCTCGCTGGCTAAATGCAGAGCGAGAGGAGCTGTTGGAAAGCTGTTATTCTTTTTTATGCCATATATTTGGGCAGAGAACAGCGCCAACTTTTTTGGTTTCATAGCAATCATTGCAATACACGGAGGTTTAAAGGGGATCTTGTGTATTTCTGTCAATTTTTTGGTTTCCCCCCTATCTAAAACAACTTCCATCTTTCTCATGCCTTATGGTGGTGCTGTAGCCACTGTTTATTTTCTGCCAGCCTTGGAGTTAGACTCATGAAAGTAGGGAGGGGATGAAGCAACCTCATCTTGGCCACTCAAGTCTCCGTATGACTGCCAATGTTGGAGAAATCTTATGGTTGAAGAGATAACCTGTAAGAAATGTAAGAGAGGATAGTGCCTGGCTTCCGTGAGCCATCGCAATTCAAGCTCTCTTTTGCTTTTGAGGCATCAGCACGACTGCTTGCTGTCCATTATGTGGGATTAGGAGTAGCTCCATATTTGAGCTGCCATCAGCAAAGATGCTGATTTGGGTCCGATCCCGAAACCCCTGCTGAAGGGAATAAACCACCTTCATGCAAATAGTGCTGGTGAATGTAATGAGTGAGCGGGAAAGTATTGCAAAATTGAGTAATAATGCCGCCTGTCCCTGTGACTTTCTCCAGTAGCATGTTGCTCAGGAGGGACTCGGTTTTGGGAACTGAGCAGGAGCCAAGCAGGAGTTTTTCAGAAGAGCCAGCGTTAGTGCAGCAGGACCAGAGCTTGTTCCCTTCACATACATTTTCTCTGTACATCCCTGGCTGAGAATCAGACCTCACTGCTGAGATATCCACATGTGTGACTCTGCAACCCCATGACCATCGTGTGGTGTCCAGCAAGAAATGAAGCGATGACATCTCTTCTGTGTCGTATTTATCAGACGAGAAAGAGTTAAAACTTAAATGTAAGTAATTTGATCATGCCTCAGAGGTTAGTGCTTTAAGTTAACAGAGAAAAGAGAAACAGGAGTAGTTTTCAGGACAATTCCCCCACCCCAACACGGCAGGCAGAGCTTTTTAGTGCTTGCTTTGTGCTAGATGTATGATACCAACCAGATGGAACAGGTACACATTGGCTTTGCAGTGTCCCAAGTCTGGACTTACTTCTTCATGATTCTTTGACAGCAAAGTTAGTTCTTCTTTCATGCTCTCTATCTGACTCTCCAGATCCATTTTAGTTAAATTAGCATCATCAATCACTTTATATAGGGAATTAATTTCATCTTCCACTGCCTTTCTGAATGGCTGCTCATTTTCATACCTGCAGAGAAAAAAAAAAACCCCAACGTTAATACAGCACAGCTCAGCAAGAAGCACCTGCATTTTTCTTAGACGTCACCATTGTGCTAATTAGCTCATGTGTCCCAGTCAGAGGCACAGAAACACAGAAGATATACTTTGCTCTCACCTTGTCTTGCTGTACTTGAATTTAACTGCCTGAAGTACCTTGTCATTAACTTAGAGTGTAATAAAACAGGCCATGTCAGCAGTCTGCGCTATGGTGGTTATCAGCCTGATAGGATTCCTGAATAAGCACGGAGAGGCCTGTGGTCTCTTGTTAGACCTGGTATTTATATACAGTATGACTATGGGGGGCTTTTTCTCTTATTTTCTTGGCTGTAGAATGAGAATAACTGCTCATTCATCTACGTAAAAACTTTTCAGAGCTACGGTTAAAGAAAACACACACTTTTACTAATGAACATGCTGATGGAAGTCTAATCTATCTTCCAGGGTCCCAACCCATCCTTAAGACCAGATCCTAGTGGTACCAAAATAAATAGGAGATTTGAGCGGTTGCTTTGTCAACTACAATTGCTGTTGAAGAAAACACCTTGTTTCTAAACCACGGCTGCAATGGTAGGGAAAACTGTGGCAGGCAGTTGCTAGTCTGCAGCGCTGCTTCCTGCGCTGCTCTCGTTTGTACCTTTTTGTTTTAGACTTGCCATTGCAAATGTGGCTGGGATGTGTGGCGAATCTCCTTGGCTGGGAGGCTTTTGTGTCAGACCTAGCCAACCTGGGAAACGGGTGGCCAGGGAGGTTAGACTGGGGGGGGTGGCAGGTTAGACAGGAGCCAACTTCATAAACAAGTCCTGCACTCTGACCCTTCAGAGCCACCTTCATTGCTGGGAGTTCAACAGCCTATGGAAGAGGCAGCTGATCCCAGTGAGAATTAGGAGCTTTTACTATGCAGTGGACTGATTTGACATTGGGTTTGTTATGTAGATTGCTTGTCCAAGTCAGCTGACATTTTTAAACTGCTTAAGTTTAAAGTGTAGCTTGCTGGATGTAAAGCCACAAAACGAATAGCTCAGACTTGTATTTCTGAAATAAAAGGCAAACCTAAGAACATGATTAACACATGTTTTCGTATGATGAAGTAAAATAATACCAGGGAGAGACAGAAGTTAAAGGGATGATAAAAATCATAGGAAATAAAAATTAAGTAGTTTGAAATACAGTTTGTGGGTGAGATCTTGCAGAAAGCTACTTGTAAATGAACAAGTCCATTATGAATAAAAGTTAGAAGGATCATCAGGCCTTCTGAGTAAAATTTAAAGAGCTTCATGCACTCGTGTACATGAATATTAGGCTTTGCAAACAGAAAGATGTTAAAAAAGTACTTTGCCAGTATTTAAGATCTCATTTTACTGTTAATTTCTCTCAGTAAAGACAAGGAAAATCAGCGCAGCCCACTTCTGTTTTCTTATCTAATGTTTCCACGCTGACGTTTGCAGTGGTACGGATTCTGCTTTTCAACTGCTGCAGTAGAATGATTTTTTTACTCCCCAAACCACTTGTGTGGCACTGCAAATTAAAACTAGTAATCACATAAACGTTTGCCTTTCTAAAATGTCAACCCAAATTTGAATGAATACTGACCTCTCTGTAAGAGATCAATGTCTGTATATCAAAGAATAGCTTAAGTAATTTTGCTAGTGCACATTTTTGTTACTATAAATCTTCAAAAATCATCCAAAATAATGTTGGCATCGTATTTATTTTGTTGTTACCAAAACTCTCCCAAGTCAGATGGTTGAATATTAAACTTAGAGGAGCGAGCCCATTCTACTCACTAAGTGTTACTCCCCTATAGAGTATGCGTTTGCCAAGGCAAAGTTTCAAAGAAAGCGGCCAGCTGGGTGCCACCAGAAGATTACCTGTCTTTAAAATCTTCAGCACAGGCTTGGATGTTCTCGGTGTGCAGCATAAGACGAGCATTTTCAAGGACTGCTTCGCCCACCTAGAAAAAGAAGACAACAGAGCTCAAGCAATGAAGAGCTTCAGCACATCAGCTGCAGGCACTGTACCTGTGTCTTGAGCAGGTGTACAGCTTTGAGTTTGGAAACAATCCTTGAGCCTAGGACTGCTCAAGTCACTAATTATAGATAATTTAATCAATTTATTTTGTACATATACATTCACAAATTTTCTGCAAATAGGCTGTAATTTGTCATCAAACTGTTCACTGCCCCTAAGCATTCATCTTGTGCAAACACGTTTCTTCTGACTGTCAGCTGGACGCAAGGGGCCAATTTCATTACTGTGCGCAAGGTACGATCATAATTTAAGTCCCACTTATATTTTCTAGATACAGTTTAATTGTAGCACTTATGCAGTTCCTATTCTACTTCCCGTATCAGCAGTCCTCTTCAGGGTCATCCTCTTCAGTGGGCCAAGGAATACGTGTTGCTCATGCCCCCTGCGAGCCGTCCTCAGCTCCCAGAGCATCGTTTTTCTTCTCTGATGAGATCCTGTAAGCTCTTGTGATAGATATGAAACCTGAGAAGCCGGCAGTCTTCAAAGAATGTTACACCAAATGTGAAATGCTTTGGAAAGATTGTGCAAAAAAGTCTGTGGTATCATTGCTATGGTTTTGGGGTGTAACTTTAGTACCCAGGAGGCACTTGAGGGGTAAGAAGCCTGAAAGAGTTGTGACCTAGAAGCCTGTTGTGATTCAAGAAGGTTATATAAAATGATAAAAAGGTAAAAAAGACCATTGCCTGCCCTGGAGTCACACATGCACTGAGCTATGGAGGTGACCAAAGACATGCTGAAATCCATACCGGGCTTAGAGTGATCATCACTGCAAATAGCTATGTGGGGGCTCCAGCCATCAAAAGGTCCATGCTGTTGCGCTGGAGGAACTAAACTGAATGTCTCTTTGGTCTTTTTTCAGGAGATACCCATGGAGATTTGCAGTTGAAACCCAACCACCACATGAATAAGAGCAACTTTTTCAGCGGTCCAGCAGAACTCTTGAAGCAGAAATCTTTCTTTAGATAATTAAGTCTGCAACTAGATGAGATTGCAAATCCCTTGAAGCATTCCACTCCCCAGAGGTGAAACAGGCCGTGCAACGTGGAGGCATAAAAGCTGTGTCCAGACAATTTATTTCAAGTACCACAAGTGGGATCGTTGCCTTCACATGGTCCTATCTGCTCTTTGGTCGCTGCTTGGTGATGGAGTGGAGGTGTACATGCAAGGCTGAAGGTACCACGTGCCATTTCTATGTCGTAATTAGCATTCACCCTTATGAAAAATGGGTTACTGCTCCAAATATCTTACAAACGCTTAGACAAACAAATACGGAATATGTGAAGGCATCTGATAAGGAGAGTTCTGGAGGAATAATCTGTTCTCCAGATTGAGAAGTTCATAATGGATCATGAAGTTAAAAGCACCCGACATCTTTTAAATCTGAGAAGGCACGAGAGGTAAAAAAAGTGGTTTGCTTACTTCTCACCTACTGTTAGGAACAGAAAGAGAAGGTGGCTGTGGCCGGAAGACTGAGGCTGGAGCTCCATTCCTGCCAGTTCCAGCTCAGCTTGGCTTCCAAAGGAAACAGAGCTCATGCCATTGCATGGGCAGCCAATTTTTCTTTAATACTTGTGGGATTTCTTGGCCAGTTCCAACCGATAAGAGGGCTAGGCCATCTCAGGGACACACGGTTCCAACATGTTTCACACAAATAGCATCGAGACAGAGGAGAGAGCTCCTGTGAATGCTGCCACTGAGCAAAAAAAACCCTAGTGTAGGCATGAGAAATTTACAGAGCGCCGCAAACGGGCAGGAGTCAGAAATGTTACAGAAGTCACAGGTGTGCTCAAAGAGATGGTGTCTGCCCCCACACCAGCCAGCCCCACCATGCAGCACACAAGTACAGCAGACCTTTTCGATGCCTTTTCTCCTTCTCTCTCTTTTTTACCAACCCCACTTTACCAGTGCTGGCCAAACTCCCCAGCCCCCGAGTCACCCCTTCTGCAGCATTTCAGAGTGGCCGGGCAGAGTCGGGATTTTGGGGCCATGCTGCTCTGCTGTCCTGAGGTCCCCTTGCACCAGGAGACCCGAGTTTCTCCTGGAAGATGGAGAAAAGACATTTAGTTTTTACCTTGCAGCAACATGGAGGTAGAGGCAGTTCTTTGATCCAAGCTCTGAATTTTTTGTTGTTTTTCTTTCTTTTTTTTTCTTTTTTCTTACAGAAGTTATTTTGTCTTCCTGCCAACTCAAAAATGTATGGATTGTCAGAGAAGCTTTTATTTTTTTCCTGATTCAAATCAGGGAGAAGAAACGCTGCCCCTTGAGTTGCCCTGCCCTGTCAAAACAAGCCCATTTGCCTCCAGCAGCGAGTCTCTATGGTTACAAAATCTGACCTAAAGTCTGATGAAAATGAATGTCTTTGAGGGAATTTGGAACAGCCCATGAGCAAAAGTAACATCAAATCCTGTGAGCTGCACAGTGCCACTCAGAGTTATGTTAATGGCTAAGTTCAGAGGCTGAATTCTGTGTAAAATGGCTTTTGGGCTGCATCAAAAGGAGAAGCAGGGAGTAGCTGGTGATTTTCCATTGCCTGGATTTCTGCCTCTATGCAGAGGAAAACTGTTTCTTAAAACTGCTTTTCAGTAGTACTCTTCAGTAGCAAACTAGGAAGCTCCTTCAGTAGTAATCCACAAGTGCATGTCTGTGCTGGAGCCCTGGTATCATACTCCTGAGCAGCTGCTTAATACTTGACTCCCCTCTTCGTAGACTGTCAGCTAATGCCAAATGTTTGGTGAGAACGTGCCAGGCTTTCCAAAACTGCACACAAACCTGAAATGTGCCATGTAAGTAAAAATGGTGTAAAAAAAAACCCCTCTAATGTTTAGAAGGCTTCAGTGATGAGCATTGTAGTGGGAGCCAGCAGGCATTAGCCTTTCGGCCCTCCTGGAGATGAGCTGTGTATGCTTTAAATCCAATGGTGAACCTGAGGGATAAATAATTACACGGTAGTTTCTACGTAGAAACCAGATTTCCTGAAAAATTCTCCCTGATTTGTGTAAGCTGTGAAAGGCCTTTTCTAGGCTTGGGAAGAAGAGATGTAAGACTTCCATCTAGTGGCCCTTTTGTTTGATTTAATTCTCCTGATAATCAACAGCTGGATGCAAACACGCAGCATTAGTGGGATGGATTGGTAGCCACTTTGCTGACACACGTGCTAAAACGCATGATGCAGCAGTTTAGGAAACACTCTTCTTTGTGTCCATTGGAAATGAGAGAGCTTGCAACGCTGTAAGCAATTGCAGATTGCCTCCTCTGCTGTCCCGCCTCACATGGCTTCTTGGAGGCTTAATTCACTGCTGCTCCTGCGGCACTTAAACAAGCAAGATGGGAAGTGTTATCAAAATGCAAGTATTATTACTAATAATAGCTCCTTTAAGCCACCTATTGTCTTTCAACACCTCTTCAACATGACTTTTTTTTTCAGCTCTTGAATTAACACTGAATATTTGTGGTACAAAACCTCTTAACGAGAAAGCAGCAACATTTTTGTTTGATTTCAGTGTGATTTTATGGACATGAAAACGCAATTTTAATTCTTAGCAAAAAAATCTTAACGAAAATATGCATCAACGTACTGGCCCATTTACTGGGTTACGACTGGCAACAAGAAAAACCAGCTGCCTCAAGGGAGTTTGCAAACTCCAGCCTTGATAAGATGTGATGTGATACAGACACTGATGGGGAGAATTTATCCCTGGTGGCTGGCAACTTTTGACTTTTAACAGAGATCTGACCAAGTTTGGAATTGCAAGATTTCCTACACCTTGCGAATTCCTAGCTATGCTTTATTGATAGCTTTGTATAGTTTTGCTGTTCTTTCAAATGCCTAATCCCTTTCTGAATGCTGCTAAATTCGTGGCCTCAGGTGTGGCCTGTGATAATGAATCTCATGGTTTAATTATTCATGTAATGGAAAATTATCTGGCTTTTAAGTCCACTTCAGTTAAAGGAAATGATGCCTCCGTGGAGAAAGATCAGAAGATGCTGGTCTAGTCTTTCCTTCCGCACACAGAAAGAAATGGTTGGTATCAGCCCATTGCCTCCAACACATTGTAATTCAGAGCTAAATTGGGCTACAAGCGTGCAACCCCGTGCCTGCTGCTCAGATGCCACCAAGGAGGAAACTCCTAATGCTTTCAGTCATGCTTTCCATCTTGAACCCCTTCTCAGAGCCTGAAGGAGGAAAACCTGATGGCAGCAAGAGTGGCATTTGGTGCATCACCTTGGGAATGGTAATACTTGGAGAGAGGCTGAGAAGATTGATGGGTCTTTTGCTCATTCCTGCTGCATCCAAAAATACACGACTTCATTTATCCGTCTAATATTTTATAAGTAAACAGGACTGCATCAAACAATGCCTGGTTCTCAAAGCAGGAGATGCCTCCTAAAGAAATGATCTGTCATGTTGCCCAAGGACAAGGAGAAAACCTCATCCCGCCACCTCACAGTTGCATGGGAAGGCACTCCAAGGTTATGCTGCTTGAGGTGGCTGAGAGGACGTTATTAAAACTTAATTTATTGCCATCCTCTCTATGGTGGTCGACCAAGCTCTGTGCCATTTTGTGGGAGTTTTTTGTGCCCTTAGATTATTTGCAGAATGCAATTTCGCCCATTTACAGACATTAATCATGCACTGTGTTGCGTTAAGAGTGTGTTACGGATAATACTCAGTGGCTCTCCTGGCCCCGCAGCAAATAAATTATGGGGTGCGAGTCCGAATGTGGCAATTCCTGGGGCTGTCAGTCTTGTATATTCTCCAGGCTTAATATTGACACTGAGTGAATGCTGACAGTAAGGCCAGATGCAAATAAAAGTATCTCTGACGAAAACTCTGGTGATCTTTCAAATGCTCCCAACCATGCCCAGGAGTCACAGCAGTGATAAAATTGGTCCAGGACGTTTATTCCTTCTTCTTCTGCTTCTGTGTTTACTCCTGTGATCTGAACTGCGCTACCTGCCATCTCACAGACAAAATAAATCTCCATGTCTCCCACGCAGCCGTAATTGAGCGGTCACGGAGGCTGAGCTACCCTCTCCTCTACATAAACTCGCTGAGATTATTTCAAGTGTCCACTTTTCCCAGGTGCTGCCCTGCTCCCTGGGAAGGAATTACCATTACAAACAGCCTCCTATTCTGCATAAGAGACACGCTTGATTAGAGACAGAATTTTCCACCAGAAGACCAGGATAAAGCCTGGAGAAAAGGAGTATGCTCCAGGTAAAATTAGATGAATTTGTATTTCTGTCACATGAATTCCTCTCAGCAAGGATTTCTCATTTCCCTCGTTTTCTGCAAAAATCCTCCCATTTTGCGCCTGTCCCAATTAGTGTGTGTCCACCTGCTCTGCTAAAAGCCAGCTGCCCGGGCGGATAATTAATGCTGTGAGCTGGATAGTGGCTTCCCATCAGTGATCCCCTGCTGCAGTACAGCAGCAATAGCTCTGACAACTGCCATGGAACACGAGTGGGTTTTTTCCTGAGGGACCCTCGTCCCTCGTTTTTCCTGAGGCTCGTACCCTCCGCGCCACTCGTTGCCACATTTTTTCCCCCCTAGCTCTGTGCTTGGGCACCCAGTTGTTATTGCTGGGAGGACAACTACCTGAAATCTGGGATGCTGGAGCACATGCCAGGAAGGGCAGGAGAGAAACAGGACCTCGGGTCCGCTGCGGTCTCCTCTACACTGCTGTGGAGATAGGCCAGTCACATTTCTGATTTTGGGACCAGGAGAGTCCTGCATGGCCGTATCCTTGTCTTCTCACTAGCAGGGCCAGAGGAAGGGGCTCCTGTTGAGACCTCCCTGCCATCCCCAATTGCGTATTTTTATTTCCTTCTTCTTGTTCAAAATCTATTCCTATCGTAGGCATTGAGGTTAAAAAAGGTGGCAGCTCAAGTGTTTTTTTGCCCAAGACTTTCGCAGCTGCTTCACGCAAATATCACCGAGGGGTTTATGGCCGCTGGGCATCCCTCCCTGCTGGAAGCACGGGGCTGGCCAGGAATCAAAATGAATTCTGAGATTTTGCAGGAGGCTGAAAAAAGGGTATGTCACGTTAAGGCAGATGGGGACATCTACAGAAAAATGTAAATATATTTACAAAAATTACATCTAGAAATGTATCTGCCAGGTATCTCTCATTTCTGTTACACCTTGCTCCTGAACACCTTTTCCTTTTCCTGCTGGGAGTCGTGTCGTGGCAGGAGGACACAGACTTTCTGTGATTGCAGCCGTTTCTGTGGCAACTGATTGTGATGTTGTTTGAATAAATGTGACAGTTTCCGTGTTGTTGCTGGCATACCTTTGCCAATTAGCTGCAGGAATGAGTTAATTGCTGTTTGGGCTGGATGAGGTCCTACTTTCATTTTCGGTTAGATGCTTAATACAAAAAAGCAAAGAAACCTATTAGTCAGAATTGTACGTAAAAGCTCAGAAAGTCAAAACCCACTAAGTGATGCCTTTTTTCTTGATCTAATTGAAGTAATTTGGAAAACTTGATGTACTCTCTAATATGTTTTAATGGTTAAATAGATACAGATTATGGTAATCATTTTATCTTATTTTCTATCATACTTGCAGATGCTATTACTACATAGCTTTATTTTTCTGATTTTTTAAAGGAAGAGCCCAATATTCGAGCTAGATTTCATTACAAGCTGCTCTTATTTACTCATGAGAAAGGGAGGCAGAGGCAAGGTGGCAGGATGACAATATAAAGAAAGCTTAAAAGGAAAGCAATTTGCATGAAAAAATATTATATGAGTAGGTTCATCCGCACTACAGTGTTGGAGTTTCAAATAAAGAAAAATCAAACGGTCCTTCCTGAGTACCTACGGTCCTACTTTTTTGGTCTTAACCAAAAGCTCTGGTAGGTTTTACAGGCGAGGTCTACGGGTGCAAAATGGGACACTCGTTTGGAAAACATGGGAGGGGGCTGCAAAGCATTAACCCCCCCATCTCACATCAAGGTCCCCATCTGCCTCAGCAAGACAATAGGTTCGAGGGTACCACTTTCTGTAAGCACCCCAGATTCAGAGCACCCCTTGCCTTCAGCAGCCGGTCCCCTCGGGAAGCTTTATAGGATTGGCGTCAGCATGTCATTTACCAAGACAAAAAGATAACAACTTTAGAAGTCGGTGCGCAACTGGGTGTTTCTGCTGACTCAATCTTTCTACGGCAGCTCATGCCGCCACTCTCAGGGTTCAGACCACATTTGTAGCATTCTGGGTGCCCTGAAAATGCAGAGCACTGTGAAAACGCACCCTCTTCCCTATGACAGAGGTAAACCACTGGCCAGCCCAAGGTAAAACACAGAATTCTCTTGAGGAACTTAAAAGTTGGCTTTTAGCCTTTCTGAAGACCTCCCGATGGAATTTTCTGTGCCTGCACAAGCACCGCCAGGAAGAGATGTGCAGGATGCCGAGCATTAGCTCTGCAGGGTCCCATCCACTCCCACTGGCTGGGAGCTGAGAAGCTGGGACTTGGGAGGTGCACCCCAAGGGACCTGCAAGCAGGCCATCAGCCTGCAAAGTCTTACTGGTCTTACTGGTCAGCAAAAGGAACTATTTCTTGTCCACAAGGGAAATGCAAATACCATTTTGCACAGACTGCCCCCCCGGCTCCCTCCAAACACTTTCCCAGAGAACCCACAGCCTGTGCCGTACGGAGAAGGTGGGAGGAAGAGACGGCAGGGCGGCAACAAAGAGAAGGGAAGGAGTCACTCATTTGTGGCCATGTAATTATTATTTTTAAATAAATAGAGCTTTTGAAAAATGTGATTAAGCAAACGAGGGAATAAAGTAAAAATTTGAATTGCTAATTTAAAAAAAACCAAACACCAATGTGCTTGTAATGATATCATGTTGAGGGATAAACTAATTCAGTCCTAGCAGTTTTCTTTTAATAATTTTGATGCTCAGAGTAATAAACACAGCTAAGAAAAATTAAAAAAAAATTAAAAATCACCCATTTTAATCAGCCCAGACTATCGCGCCTTGGGGTGCATTTCGATCGGCCCCATGCGCAGGATGCCTGAGGCAATTCTCCTGCTTAATAGGCATTTTCCACAACACACTGTGAAATGATAATGCTAATTACCATGAAGATAGATTTAAAACCCTCCGTCTAGGGCACTGCGCCTTGAAATCAGGCGGCATTCATCATCAGCATCAACCCTCAGCGCTCAGGGTTGCTAATGACTCGTGAAGCTCCCTCCGCGTGTCCCCCCTCCCCGGGCTGCCGACAGCGCTCCGGCGCTCACCTGATGGTAAATGGCCTCCCAGTTCTCCCGCAGCGCTCCCCAGCTGCCCACGCTGGCCGCTTTCTTGTCCAGGTAGACTCTGATGTGCTCCTCCAGCTCCTGGTTGACCTGCTCTAGAGCTCGCACCTTCTCGATGTACTCCACCAAGCAGCTGTTCAGGCTCTCGTAGGAGAGACCCCTGGCCTTCTCCAGCCCCGGGGCCAAGGGCACGGCGGCGGAGGAGCTGCGCAGACCCTGGAGGAAGACGCTGCTGATGCCCAGGGCTCTGCGGGACACTCGGGTGCCCAAGCTGCTCACGCCGCCGGTGGGGACGGTGCCCACGTAGACACCGGGGGGTCTCGAGAGGCTCACTCCACCCCCGGTGCTCACTCGGCGGCCGGGCGGCCCCGAGGCCTCGGCCGCCGAGGAGGAGGGCTGCTGCCCCAAGAAGGACGACCGGCGCCTCGGCAAGGGCATGCTGCTTCTCCAGCCCTCAGCCCGGCCGCCTTCGCCCCGCACTGGCGGGAGGGATGTGCCGAGCCCAGCAGGTTGGGGCTCGCGCGGGGGGTTTCGGCTTTGTGCGACGGCTTTCTGGAAGGGGGGCTTTGTCCTGCCCGGCAGCGCCCGTCACATTGTCCGGGCGGCCGCTGGGTCAGCAATCCCATTTCAAGGGAAATCTCCCTGCTGCTGCTGCTGCAAATGTGGCAGATGAAAAGCACAATGGTGTTTACAGGCACAGCGGGATGGGGATTCAGTGCAACGTACGTGTTAAAATACCAGCGGTGTTTTCTACGCTGACACCCAGACGGTTTCCTACCCTTATCCCTGCAGGTACTTAGACGTATAGTATGAGTGCATTGGCCGCTCACACCCGTGCGTGCTCCAGTCAGAGTCTCCTGCAGCGAGACCCTACCTAAAGTCAGCTAAACTCAAAGTTTTGAGGAGCCGGCAGGGCCACGGCCGAGCCGAGGCAGCATTTGGCTGCCGCTGAGCTCTGAACGCTCCCTCGGCCCCGCTGCGGCTTCTGGATTTCTCTGCGCTTTGGCTTCCCCACCCGAACAAGGCACGTTGCCCCAAACCCAGCAGATTTTTACTGGGGACAAGCACCCCTCGCGTCTCCCCCTGCTCAGTCGCTTTAACGTCACATTGTCAGTTCCACCCGGTCTGTTCAACAAGGGCCCATTTCAGCGCGGCTGCACAACGCGGCGACCGAGTGAGGCAACTGCGAACCAAAAGAAAAGGGCAAAGCAATCCCTGAGGCTCACTGCAGGGGATGGGGGAGTTTTCCCCTGCTCTTCTTTTTCTGTCCCTGCTCGTTAGCGACTAGTCATCAGGTGGGGAGTTTATACAATACCCGAGTAGGATGTGCGCGTGGCACAGCGGCGTCCCTCACTGTACAACGTTAGGGATAGCTTTTTCTACCTACACCCAGGGATGCTTCGCAACCAGGATGCCAGACTTGTTCCCGTGTAGGATTACCGTCTGCGCATCTTTGTAGGCACGCCTGTAATGTGCTGAGGTTGGGCATTGCCCTAGTGCCGTGTGGGTTTGTGAGTCGCCGGTGAGAGGGAATACAATCAGAAATCCCTGTCTTCCATGGGTGCCTAATACTGGCTGGCCAGATTTGCGGCTGGAGTTTGTCTCGCTTGTTTTTGAAGTCTGAGAATAGCGAGACTGCCCGCAGTCCGATCACGCTTTCCCAGCTGTGTGATGCCTGGGAATAGCGCAGCATCTCACAGCTTTGCGAATATTTTTGGCTAGTTTCTAGGCATCCTGCATTTAGACTACCAAGCAAACCGTGCTGGCTAAATGAGAGGAATCCTCCAGTATTTCTTACACAACGTTTCCGGTGTATTTGCTCCGTGTCAAAGAAAAAAAAAAAAATCAGCCTTGCAAAAGGAATAGTGCATACGGAAAACAAATGTAAAAATATGGACTTTTTTGCAAAGAACTAAATTTAGTTCTCTGTAACCTCATTTGCTCCTTCCACCTCCCTGTTGAAACAGAAGACAAAGGTCCTCATGGGATTACTCTTGCTCTTGGCAAGACCCTCAGGAAGTTTTTACTCTATAATTAACCAGTGATTTCCAGGAGGCTGTTTAGTATTTGATCGTGAGGACTGCAGAATATCATATTGCATAACATTTATCCCACCACGAAAAGATATATTCCCAAAGTGTCCATGCCCATGCACAGCCACGTCTGTGCCTGCCCCAGTCACCTCGTAGGGCAGCAGTGCCTTATTCTCCGATTCTGGGCAGGAACCCAAGTATCGAGGAGAACCCCTATAACATTACAGTTTTCTAATTTTAGGAAGCCCGCATTCAGGTTTGCGCCTTGGCACAGCGGAAGTGTACACGTTGAACAGAGAGAAAGGAGGGGGGTGATGATGCCTCTGTGGCCCCCCCAGACCCAGGGGGAGCCACGTCTTGGGCTGATTCCAGCCACCATTTAGTAAAGCTGTGAGGCTGCTCCGACTAACCGCAGCCACTGGGACACTGCTGGCAGGTGGGAACAGCTGGACCAGATGTGCCGCTGCTATAATTCCCTTTTCTGGTACCAGCGGTGGCTCACCTTGAACAAGGCATATGGTTAATGGCGCGGCGCTAACCCTGTGCTGCCTGAGCTCCCCTTTCACACAACCAAGCGATAAATCCGAGGAGCCAGTGGCACGGAGCAGCCAGCCGGAGCAGGGGGCAAACTCCCTCCCGCCTCACAGCCTGTTCCTGATGAAGTGAGGAGCGAAGGCAGAAAATAATCTACAAGGACTGATGGCCAGAGGTGGGGAGAGAATGGCTGAGACCTCAAAGGATGGAGGCCATTTCACTTGCCGAACGATACAAAAAAAGAGGCAATTTGAGCAGCAAAACTGAAAATTGGTCCCACGGTAACAATTCTGAGTTACTCAGAGAGAGAGCATCGATTTAGGCAAAGTCATTCCGCGTTAGCCTTTCCTTGTAACAACCTATTTTTAATCCATCATTTAAGCTTCGTTCACCCCTACTATTCCCCTAACACTATTACAGCCTCCAACCTAGCGCTTAACTGGGTAGGGCTGAAATGTCATTTTGCTCTGAAACACCGCGTTTTCGTTCCTAAGAGGGGAAGGAAAGTCTCAGAGAGTAAAGTGAAGTATAAGGAAACTTGATTCAATGGCACTAGCAGTCTCAGCACACAAGATAAATAAAAGAGTGGGAAAGTGGGAATGTGGTCAAAGTCACAGCACTCAACTGGTGGGAGTCTCTAGTCACCAGATTTCAAGATTTCTGATAAATTCAAAGGAGGTTTCTGTTCCTTTGAAGGGGACACTCTACGCACCTTCTCTTGAGGCTGCTTGCTCTGCAGGAAATAGTTCAGGACTCACTGGGCCAGAGTAGAGCAGCTGTGTCCCCAGCGTGAAGTGTGGTTTGGACATTTACGCAGGAAAAATGGTCACTCTGGTCCTTCCTCCTGTAAAACAGTTCTGGAGCTCAAACTGGAGCTTGGCTCTCCTGTTTAGGTCAGAAGAAGGTAACGTAAAAAAGCAATGGGGCAACATTACCACCCCAACGGGTTTGCACATGTCTTGCATGTCCCTGGATCCCATGGGTGCATCAGGCTTGTTTATTATCATAGAATCATAGAATCGGTGAGGTTGGAAGGGACCTTTAAGATCATCAAGTCCAACCATTAAATCCCACTGTAGCCCAGCTCCCCTCATCTCCCCCTGCTGAGCTGGCCGATCCTGGCTGGAATATACTGGACTGGAAGGGAGACTGTGAAGGGCTCATCCCAGTCAGTGCTCAGGCTGTGCCAGAGTTGTGCAAAGGATACAAGACTGGGACAGGAGCCGTACGGACTGCTTCTGGCAACCGAGCTGGTCCTGTCTGGTTTGCATTCCAGCTTGGCAGCCTAAAAGAAAGGAGTGACCAAAGTCATTTTACAGTAAGAGAAGGGACGGACGGTCACCGAGCAGGAATGCTCAAGGCCAGGCTCAGCAACGTCATGCAGGATGCAGGATGCTGCACCCAGCACGTGCTGCCTGCACCAAAACCAACCAATTTTTTTCCCAGACCAAGTATATCGAGCAGCAGATTGTAAATGGGAGTGAAGAAAACAGTCTGTTTGACAGCTGTTTTGCTTAGAAATACCTTTATTTTATAAAGCCACAGTTTGTTCTGTAAAGTTTTACCACACTTATAAAAAAGGGACTGACAATTCTGAGGAGGAAAAGAAAAGCTGAAAACATTTCTTGTAATTCAGGGTTACACAAAGGCTATATTTATAATATATATATTTATTTATAATTTGGAGACAGTAGAGATGAAACTGCAACACGCGGGCAGCTGTGGGGTCATATTTCAGAGACTTGCTCATGTCCTACAAACAGCGTTTCTTGACAGAAGGGGTTCACGAGGACCATCCCGCTGTCGCGGTAGTCGCCGTTGGCAGGGGATCGCGGCTCGGAGAGGTGGTCCTAGGAGAAAGACAGAGAAGCCGGGTGAGAACTTCACGCCCCTCGCCCTCCATGAGCACACAGGGCACTCTGCTGCGAATGCACGAGAGGAAGGGACTGCTAGTTTTACCACTTCGCCCGATCCTCCAAAAGTGCCTGAATTTTGGGGGCTCCGGCTCCTGCAGAGCTAAGCTTGGTGAGCACGTTTTGCCCTTCCTTGGGCAGCAGGAGCTGTGAGTGAAGAGCTCCTCTGATAACCAGGCTGATTCTTCCTTGATCTGGGGACCCAGAAGTCAGATGCACCAAACTTCAGGTCCCTTAGCAGAATTTGAGCTTTCACGTTTCTTTCTTTTTTTCACTTTCATTTCACATTGCAATAGTTTCCTGTCTATCAGCTCAGGTTGACTCCTCAGAGATGCATTCTCAGCTTCTTTTTAAGGTCAGAAAACCACATATATGGTTCCCAGCTACCTGACCATGCCCCAGTTCAGTCACCTTCTGATCAGGTTTAAATGACTCAGATGGCAGCCTTTGGAGACTATCCTGTACACGAATAGGCCTATCATTCAGTTCTTGCTAAGGCCAGACCAGGTCCTGCCTTAGCTTGAGCAACACGATTGCCAACACAGTGGGGTTAATGAAGCGACAGCCACTACTTGTCTAGTCACATCTCACAGGTTCCTATTTTTAAAGACTTTTTTTTTAATTTAATGAGATGAGTTAGTCAGCTAGCTGAGCTGAAAACCACTTTAGCGTAAACCCAAACCTTCCACTGTTTGTAGGTTTTAAATACCTTTGAACTAAGCTAAATTATTCTCTGTTTCTGAGGCCAGAGAATACGTCTCTATCCATAGGATCACCTGCCCACATATGAATAATCCCACCGAACCAGTCAGATCCCTTAAGTAAAGGTTGATGAGTATACGCCACCAGTACACGCTGTCATATATTGATGTCACAGCAATATGGAACATATCTGCAACGCCTGGGAACAGGATGGCAACCTGGTTTCGGTCACACATTTATGCCATCTGATATACGCGTAGGAGTAGTATACATGTGTAGTCTTTCTCAAAAAGCTGTTTCCCTGGATACGCATTGGGATTTCAAGGCTTTATTAATATGACTTCCTCTCCCGTTCTCCCAGCACGGCTTCAGTTACAGATTCAGCCACTAGTTCAGCAAGTGAGGTACCTCTGAAGTCTCCAGGGACTGGATCTCTCTCGGTAACTCTACAGCATGCCTGTTGAAGTAGTCCATGGTAATAGCGTTATTCCAATAGCTCAGGTTGTTTTCTGGGTTAGATGTCTTTTTCTTCCTCCTCATGCAGCAGACTGTCAGCAGAACTGCTGTCAATAGAAACACATCCAAAATTTGGTTATTTCCTTTCAATAAGGACTCATCAATATCATGGATTTGGTTTTTTACGTTAATTAAGGAGAGTGATGATGACCTTCATTCCGACAATTCCCTCTCAGTCAGATCTAGCTCTCTCCGAACAAACCCCACACAATTAAGTCAGAATTCAGGCCAAGCAGATGAAGCTTTGGGCTTGGCAGAATATGCAGTTTTTACTTTCTTTTTGATGGGAGTTTATAATCGCCAAGATGGGGCTGCCCAGCTAATGAAAAGCTTTGCTGTTGTAACTGATGGTATTTTAATACCTAAGCAGGGATTTACAGACCCTATGGGACAGAGGGCACTCCCCAGGGACTGCGAAGGGTGCCTCTGGGCAAATCTTTGCTGCTTCTATCAAGTTCAGAGGCTGCCGCGATGAGCACATCAGCAACTGGGCAGTGAGAGACACCGTCCTAGGCTCAAATACCAAAGTCATTAACGCATGTAGTTGCACGTCTTCAATATCAAAAGCTTCTGCCCCGAATCCCTGCCTGATCCCTGCCTCTGTCACCTGCCATTCGAAACTTGGATTTTTGGGTACTTTGCGACCATGCTCCAAAACGTCAGTGACCAGCTGATGGGAACAGATGGGCTCCTGAGCAGGACGAGACAGTGGTGAGGTGGTGTGGAGATCCCCACCGGCCCCTGTCTCACGTCGCTTACACTTCCAGGGTAGCATTAACCTCAGAGCTGGGGTTTTCCTGCCTGTCTCCATCAGCTCTATCAGGATGTGAGACCTACTGATAAGCATAATCCATTTCCCGCACTTGCTCGGGCAGTGGTGGTGTCTGAGCCTGGATTTTTTCCTTATCTGCAGAGCACACGTAAGATTCTGCAATCTGAAATATTTCAGCTTAAAGTAGAGCAGTCAGGCAAGACGAAGTGTCCAGCAAGTGAAAATTCTCTCTCTGGTCTCAAGGCCACAGGCACCCTCTGAGGGCAAAGATGCCAGGATAACGCTCCCCCAGCGGGGGGGCTGAAGACAGAGCTGGTTGGCTGCTATTTTCTGGAATTGCTTTCGGTTTAGTCATTTCTGTTGCAATTCAGATGGATAATTGTGGCAATTTTACGAAAGCCGGACAAACCCACCGTCACAAACTTACTGCTCCCACCGGTCCTTGCTCAGGCAGAAGCGGAGGCACGTACAAGGGTTGGTTCAGAGGAGCGATGCGTAAGCTCTGTGTGCTTACCTTACACCTGTGGAATTAATTCACCGGCTGTGCTTGTAATCTACCTGATTTACACAGGCAGACAGGTACCTGGACACGTATTTACTTTGATTTGTACCTGTGAAATAGGGAATGCCCTGCTGTAAATTCACTCCATTATTTCTAAACCCCTCATGGTAGAAAAGAAGAGAGAAAAATATTCATGAAGCAGAGAAACGTATTATTTTCCCAGCTACAGCCAAAATTATTTATTAGAATTATAGCCCAGAGGAAAGAGCACACTGCAGAGAGGTCAAAGCTGCTTTGTGTGTTTTGACAAACATTGCAGCTACCCATATGCCACGGGTCTAACTTCTTATCCCAGCTACTCACATAGAATGGCAATACAAAAGTGCAAGGCTAGAGCTCTATTTAAAACAAAATAATAAGCTACTGAGAAAAAAAAAAAAACCTAATGGGTTTGAGTTCAGGCAATTTATGTCTCATTTAAAGGGAAAGGTGAGCTTATCCTATAAATCTTCTTCCAAAACTAATGGAAAAATCTCCCGTACTGTTCCTGCACGTTTCAGAACAGCCGGTCATTATCAAAGTTACTATTATCTTTGACTCCTATTGCTTCAGTCTTTCTATCACCAATAACTTCACTTGCTGACAGCCCGACTCCTGCTGCTGTGCCCGCAGGCAGGGACCCCACGAACCTCTCTCCCATCAGAACTTCTCTCCCTGGCTGGGAAATGCCCATCCTCCTGAAGGGCTGCATCTTTGCTCCCTACTTTGCTGCCGCCCTCTTCGTGTCCCAGCCCAGCCTGCAGGCTGGTTAAAGACTGGAAAGTGAAGCAGGATTTACATTTAGTCCTCCCCACTGCTGGTGAGAGACAACAGACCTTGGAGCTTTTCCATGCTCCAGCAGCAAGTGCTCCCTAAGGCACAGAGCATTTTTGAAGGTGCCCGAGAATACGATAGCCCCGGTAAAGCCAACTCTATCGCCGTGTGAATATTTTGAAAGCCTGAGGTTTTACAGCTTATAAGATGTTGTAGCTGCTGACACAGAAGTATCGGATTTGGGCTTTAGGGGCTGGAACGCCAATGACGCTGAGTCAAGAGCGATCTCTGCTTCTCCCAGCAGGAAAAGGCCTTGCCATGTGCGGATATGGTTGCTACATAGCAACAGTGTTCTCGCCCTTAATTACACTCTTGGCCTCCAACCTTAGGGCACACACAAACAAACCAATGGAAGACTCTGGAAAATGGGTTCCTGAGTTTCCTCAAACGTAACATATTTTAGCAGAAGGCTGTCTACCTAAGCTGCTCTGATTCAAAGCAGAGGAGACCTGATTTTAGATGGAGAGAGAGGACAGCAGGGCTGGAATGGGACTATTCCCTCTTCATCTCATATTAACTACACTTTGGGGGCATATTTTAGTGAAATTAATGTAGCTAACGTAGGACGGCTCACTTCCAGAACAATGCTAAGGAGAGAGTACAGCTTTACCAATATTCTTATTTATCTATTTGCTCCCATGATTAGAATTACGTGTATTACAGAAAAAGCTCTTTCCAGACAGACAGTTGGGATGGGCAGCAAATGGATGAAATACGTAGAGGGTGGAGATAGTTTGGAAGGGAGAAATGGCAATAATAACAATAACAGAGCTGAAGAGAGAAACAGTAGCTGCAATATCCAGCTTAACTTTTCTAGTATATCATGTGATGGCCTTGTAAGGATGAGAAAGTGCTGCCGTTCAGTGCTGCCATGTATCACATCTGTTTCAGAGATGGCCAACCCTTTAGGCAGATAAAGAGATAACTCTTCTCTGGTTTTCAAGCACTCACCTGAATGCTTTCTAGGAGTCAGAAAAGCTAAACTGACTTTTTCTTTTGCCTGCTCCATGTTAAAGTCAACAGCGAGTGCCACGAAGACACTTCAGCGTTGTCCCTGTGTCAGCCTGCAGCTCCCCGTACAGAGATTACTATACATGTTGGGAAATACCAGGGATCTCTGCAATTTTGTGGATACTGGAGGTTCAGGATGTTCAGAAGCATTTCTAGCCCGTATTGTTTTGGCCTACTGCTAGTCTGGAGGCAGAAAAGTCAACCCACACATTCAGGGGCTAAGAGATGCTGATGAGCTCTGGCTGACGCTGGCCTCTTTTTGGCCCTAAGGCAAATTACATCTGCATTATCTCCTCCTCCACCCATGAAACAGGACATAATACATCCCAGAAGTGGGAAAAACGAGATTCTCTCAGATATATGGGTTTCTAGGCTGGTGGGAACATGTCCATCATCTGCTCTCACCTGCACGACACCTGCACGCCAGGAGACTTTCACCTTTCCATGAGATGTATTTAAGGTACAGCACATCTCATAGGCAAATATCCAGCTTCATTTACAGACACGGAGTGACCAGGTATCTATCCCATTCCCACAAAGTTTGTTTCAACACTTAATTTCCATTTTGGGGACGTGTTTACATTCCCCTTGTCTAAGTATCTCCAGCTTTATTCGCCCCTTCCTCAATCTCCTTTTGCTTCTTTTTATTAAAAGCTTCCACTGTGCTATTAGAAACATCCCCCATATATATGGGCTCCAGCCTCTTCTCGGACTACATGATGACACAAGTGGAGTTATGTTGCATTCCTCAGCTCTTCAATCATTCACACGGGGCTTTTCTAATCCTTCAATTTTTTAAAAAAAAACATAAACCACCAGGATTATACATCATATTCAATGCTGGCCTCATAAATGCAGATCTCATAAATGAGATCATATCAACTCCCTACAGTTTCCTGATAGTCTCCTGTCTTTTCTTTCAACTCACTTAAATATTTTACTAGTCTCATACAGCTGCATAGCCCCTTCCCCCACTCTTCAGCTCCCACATAAAACACGATGTTAACAGACATGAACCTTGCAAGCACTTATAAATCAGGAGATGTTCAGACTGAAGGATGTTCATTTACTTCTCCTTGTGCCTGCAGATCATAATATAAACTGAGTTTCTACAGAAGCCTTGCCTCAATAACTAAAATAGTGTTTTTTTCTGTATTTCTTTCAATTATTTCCCTCATTTACTGTGGCCGCCTATAGTAGTACAGCCTTAGCTGTGATACAGGTATCATGATGTGTTTGGTTACTGGCCACAGCTGCTTACAGCTGGCGAGAGGAGGCTCTTCTCCAGCTCAGTCTGAGCTCACACCTGGGGATTAGACTCAGGCCTTGGGATCTCTCTCGCTTCAGACCGGGAGGCAAATGTTCGTAGGTTTTGTGATAGAGAAAGTGGGTGAGATAATTTTGGAAAGCGTCCCAGTGCATGAAATGTGAACTAAGTGGGGTTAGGTCCAAGGCAATTCTTCATATATTCTTTGAGTTCTGCTGACGCCTGCGTTCGGAGGCTCAGCCTTCCTCTCGCGTTTTCCCGTGTCAGCAGAACTGACTGAATGAATTGGCTTCTGCGCATCTGATTTGCAAGTTTCTGTTCTTCCCCGTTTTATCGCTGCCATTCTGTAATTACAGGGACGTAAGTACTGGGAGCTCAAGGATCAGGACGGTGGGTTTTAAAGCGCGTTTGTATTGTGTCTTGTTCTGCATTGCAGAGACAGGCGCCCACAGACGTACAAACGCACGTGCACAAATATGTTCAAGGCTGCCTGAAGGACACCGCAAAACCAACTCAACTGTGACATGCAGAAAATACTTAGATCCGTGTTAGATACAACTTTGCTTTTCTGGGAACGCAATCATAAAAAATCCTTCATTTTTGCAGCCCTCAAGTGGTGTTAGCAACACAACCTGCATTATTTATACCATGAAACTGAGGTACCAAAAGGTGAAATGGTTTCCCCAGCAGCAGATGTGGCTCACGCATTCCTATTCCAAGCATTACTTTTCTGGCGAGCATTTTAAGAGATTTCAGTGGGACTCAGAAACCTATGCATCTTCAGAGAAATATGTACTGTAAGGACAAGGAGGCGAAATCCCATCTCTTATTTCAGCAGGTGAACTCTTGCGGCCCAGGTCTTCAGGCTATAGCGCTATCACCACTGAGCCATGCCTGGCTATGCCAGGGCACAGCGATGCTCAACAAACCTTCCACTGCTTCCTGCTCTTAGGGCCAAATCCCTGCGGCAGGGACGGGCCAGCGAGGAGCCCTGGCAGGGTCTTTGCTCCGCAAGAAGTGCAGCACCCCAGGAACTTCTTCCAGTGGGGACAAGGAGCCAAGGGTTCCTGCGGTCACTCTCTAGCAGGTCAGGTCCCCTGCTATGGAAGTTAAAACACCCACAGGTTTTCATTTAACCAGTGCCTGTCAATAAATTGTGTGACAGGGAGCAGCGTGTGGGCCCCTGCTGTCCCACACGTCAGAGAGGGACAGACGTGTCCTTGCAGCATCAAGGTGTGTTTTCCCTTCCGAGGATTTTGGGCAGCGGGATCTGTGCCCAGGAGCTCCCTGAGGAGGAAGGCTCTCCCAGCCTCCTCACCACCCTTCAGGCAGGGGAGGGATTGTGGGGAAAGGCATAAGGGCTCCGGGCAGCAGAGAGATGCACTGGCCACTGCGCAGCTCTGCAAGGGCTCTGGAAACAGCCTGGAAGTCAGCGCGCTGGCTCAGGGGCAGTCCTCATTAGCAGGAGGAGGGAGCTGAGTTAATTAGATTCCTGCAGTTCTACAGCCATGCACAGGCTCTGGTTGCCTCTCCTCACCTCCTTCCACTTCTCCCCAAGGGTGCACTGGTAACTTCCCTGCCCCGGGGCTGCCTCTCCCCCTGGTGCGGGGCCTTATCCTTTCTCACAGGCGCCTCAGCAGCAGCTCAGGGCTTGCTGTTCCCCTCGGTGGCCCTGGCCAGCAGCCTTGAAGGTGCTCCAAGGCAGAGACAACCCCTCACGATAAGATTCTTCCATGGCTCGTTCCCTCTTAAGGCAGCTCAGGTATTTAACGGCACGGGACTGAGCCTTGGTATCGCAGATACCTCCCCCTTTCAGCATCACAAGGCAGAAGCGAGACAGCGTTTTCTCAGTCCGTGCCCACAACATGTGCGAGAGCCTCTCCCCGAAAGCATTTTCACCCCTCGAAGATGAAAGGAAATCCAAAAGGCCATACTCTTCGCCCATCCGCTCTGGACCACAAGTGACAGCGCGGGGCTTTCCGTCCTCAGCTGCCGGCGCCCGTGCCCGGGAGGTGGCGACAGTCCCCTTCGCTCACCGCACACCCCATCCCGCACACCCCGACCGGCACACGGCCCACTGTACATCCCATTCTCTACACCACACACCCAGCCCCGCTCCCTGAGGATACGGCGATGCCCGAGGGTGCATCTCTGGAAATGAAGGGCCTCTCTGGTGCGCGGCGCCGAGGGGAGCCACCAGCGACACGTGCATCTGGGTAAAAGCGCTTCAGGTTGTTCTAACTTATGTTTTGTCTCCTCTAGGAATTATCTATGCCCATACAACAGCACTTACCATGGCATAGTTTAAACGGCATAACTGTCGGATGAATGCAATTCCCTAGGCACTTCAGCCAGATCCAAAAAAAACCCACCTCATTTAAATGCCTGCCTGCCATTCATTTCAACTCTGAAACACGTCTGAGGATCCCCAGACTTTAAAAGGAGAGTCCCACCGAAGACCAGCCTCAGAAATACGGTCATGAAAGCAGGACTTAAACAGTTGAATCATTTAAACACATAGCTGTGTTAGAGCTGATACAGATAATTTTCAAAATAACACTTGCCTTTTTAAGTAACTCAAATACAAGAAACAGGATAGGCACAGTCATATGAACACATACTGTGACAGTAAATAAGAAAAGTTTAAACACAAAGTTTAAAGTTTTAGGTTAGAAGTCCTGCCAATGGACCCCTCCTATTATTATTATTATTAATAATGATAACAACTATCATTAGTTATGAGCTCATATATGGCACACTGCAGGCACAGATATACACCAGTTTACGTACTGCTTATGCTTCCTACGCTTGTGTTGTATGGTATTATATTTTGTGGTTTGTATTTGGACGCTTTCTATCCAAATCAGCTTTCATTATGAATATTGGCCCAAAACATAATACTTGGAAGAATTTATTTGATCCTTTATTTCTACTGATTGATAGACAAGGCACTGTTCATCAAACCATCAGATACTGCTGCTTTGCTGTGCTTCCTATACCCCAGTTTCTCCAGCTTTTTGCAGAATTATGTATGCACGCTTCTGCTTTGATTTCTCTTTATTTTGACTGTCCATCTTTTAGGCTTAAGCTTCGCTTTCACTCGTGGTTCTAACCACGTTGGCAAGAGCAGAAGGGATGGTCCCAGCGGTACAAGTTTAACAGCTATGCTGAGCCAATCCAATAGCTTTCAGCTGCCAAAAGGATCAGTGCGGCTCCCTCTCCAGGTGCGTATTCCTGCAGCCTCATCCACTCTAGGTCTGGTGCTCAGATGACCCTGCAGAGAGCCAATTCAGCTCACTAGGTGGACAGAAAGTACCAAAGGGCAAAGGCGATATTTTTTTGACCACTTTAGCAATCTGGAAGTGGTTGAATGAGGTGCCAGGTCAGGCCCAGGCAGAAGGAGTGGGGCAGGATCAGGTGGCTGTGCCCCAGAGAGGGCAGGAGAGAGCAGCACAGTCCTTTTTGGCAGGAGTAAGCTGTGTGCGAGATTGCTCATCTAGCCTCAGTACAGCTCGCAGCTGTAAACAACAGAATTAACACTCAGTATTGCTGGCTGCTACCCTTTTATGTTTCCTCAGGCAGCAAAGGCTGAGAAATGTTTGGTTTTGTTTCCCTCCAGACAGATCAGCATAATCACACCCTGCAACAGCGAAACCCCAGAGAATCCGTTGTCCCACCTTGCTGACATAGCCCAGCTAACCAGGGGACACCTCAGCACCCACTCACAAGCTTCTTCCTAATTTCTCTTGGTTTTATTGTAACCGAGTCAAATGACGAGACCCTAAGCCAACTCTGGAAACCCAACCTGCCCTGGTCCGGCAGGTGGCTGACTCCTGCTGTCCAAACACCAGCATTTCAAACTCTTCCTGCTCCCTCGGCAGCTGCAAAGTTGGAATTAAAATCGAGGAAACCAGCAATTTGGTCATTGGAGTTTAAAATCTGGTAACTCACAAACTGCCTGCAACGGAATATTTTATTGCGCTGGAAAACTGATGTTTCCTAAGGCAACAGTCATTACGACTGTCATTAATCTTTTGGGTTAGCAGTGGGCTTTTTAAACCCAATTCCAGAGCAGAATATAGTGGTTCCTAGATTAAAGACTTGTACAACTTTTGGTCAGCAGCGTAAATTCCCTGAAGTAAAGCTGCTTCACCTTCTAGACTTGTTCAGCCTTTTGTTACACCCTCAAGTGGTGGGCCTAAAAAAACTAAGGGATTTCTAATAGCAACGGAGAAAATAATGCTTTGAGTGTAAACATGATAGCCCTGCATTTTGGAGCTAAGCATTTTGGTCAGTGAATGCGTTACCTGTCTAGTGATTCTCATCCATCTCGAGCTCTCCACCTAGTCCTTGAATCACAGGCCAAATTTTAAGGAAAGAGAAAAAGAAAGTAAAATAAAGTGTCAGTTAACTTACAACATGAGGATATAGGTACACTGATGGCCAGAATGATCCAGGCAATGTCCATCTTGCTGAGACAGATGGTTGCTCTATGCTGGGGTTTGTCCCCCTCAGTGACGTGAGAGATATTTCCTTGCACCCCAGGTTTCCAGGTCCCGGCAGGAACCAGTCTGTTGAGGAAGTTCCCGGTGGCGGTGGAGCCAGCTGTGGACATGGAGCTGGACAACCTCGTGGTGGGCGCTGCGGAGAGAGCACTGCCCAGCAAGGTCACGTTAGTCACCGCGCCGTGCTGTGTTGGAGTGGGTCCCTCAGGGTCTCCCGCTGCCGGTGAGGAGACACCGATGTCAAAACTGGTCTGAACCGAGTGACCTGCTGCTGCTGTTGCAGACCCAGGGCCAGCAAACAGAGGGACATTTGTACTGAGATTCAAGGTTACCCAAGAGTTGTTTTTGCTCAGCATATCCCATACGCCGTAGCGGGTGGGTTTGAAAGGCACCGACACTGCTTCAGGATCAGTTGATGGTCCAGCAGTTGTGGTGGCAAAATCTGCCTCCTGCATCACTAGCTCGGTCCCATCCCCTTGCTCTGCTTCCCTAAGGCTTCCCGCGGCGTTGCGGTGGGGAGAAAGGTCTGAGTGTGTAGTTCTTGCCAGCCCCGTGCCATTCGGATCGCTGGACGCTGCGGTCTGGGACTGAAACGGGTGGTCTGTGAAAGGGCTCCTCAGGGTAGGGAAGGGAGAGTGCAGGGTGGTCTTTAGGTAAGGCTCCGAGGACTCTGTGAAGTTGCCTTTGAAAACCTGGAATATTTTCCCCTTGGGGCGAGTCTGTCCGGAGTACAAAGCACTCTGGTTGTATAAATGATATGTTTCCTTTTCGCCAACGTGAGGGCCACTCGCCTGCTTTTGCCTGGTGGAAGGGGCTTTCTCTGCCAGGCTGACGGGATGGGGAACGGTGCGAGTGGATGTGGGAAGGGTCTCTGCCGCGTGGCGGTCTTTGTGGCGAGGTGTTGTTCCCATGGCCGTGACAGTGGTAGTGTCCATTGGGATGCCCTGAGAGGAGGAGACAGTGGGAGACAGTACCTGAACAGAAAACACCAGCTCTTCTGTCAGTGCCAAGATCAGTAGAACACCTGGAGGAAAAAACACAGAGAGAGGGTGAGACACCAGGGAGGGACCAGCGGACAGGGAACGGCTTGTGCATCTGGCAGGATGTTCTGCAAAAGGACAGAAGAGTTAGCATCCAACTTTGTCGGCTTCTCTGGGAAAGTAGGAAGAGAAAGAAACATCTGCAGGGGCTGCGGTGGCCCCCCGGCCATGGGAGCAGCGAGGTGGGAACAGGAAGGTTGCAGGGAATCTCTGCGGCAAAGGGAGAGAGAAGCTTGCAGAAGGGACTCAGGAGAGTGCTCTACAGTGCCATAAGCAGGTGATTTCCCTGTAGAAGCAACAAAGCTTTACTTTACTTCTACCCCCTACTCTTTAGGGGTAGAAACAAAAGATGTTTTCATTTTCATTTTGGCTAGAAGGCCTCCAGATGAATGTCCGCATCATTATGAGGAACCTTAATCCATGCATTTTTTTGGCTACAAAATCCTAAATTTGGCTGCTTTCAGTCTTGGATGCCATTAAGCAATCTGGTTTTTTTTGCGAGAGAGCAGCTGCTTAGCCCTTGCTGAAAATTAGGTCAAGAAGGGATGTCTGATGAGAGGGCTTCCTGGGTTATATATGCTGTCCTTTACTTGGCAACTTCAGAAAATCTAGTCACTTATTTTAGAGTATGGGATGTGGAAAATCTCCAAATGTTAAAAATGAACAAGAAAACATAGCCATCACAGCCATTTTATAAAGCCATGTGATGATCAGGGCTCTGACTCCGTCTAACACAACCGCCCTTTGCACCCGTATAGAAATGTTCGTTTGGAACCTGTTCTGCGCCCACGTGTGCTGCGGGACTGAGTTGTGTGAAATCTGCCCCCCGCCACCCTCTGTAGAGCACATCATTTCATGAGGTGCCAGATTCACACCACTGGGAACATCAATTCTTCCGTTTATTCCTAGTCCAGATAACGGACATGGGCAGCTGCAGTAGCGCAAGCCTCCCCGGGATGCAGGGCTAATACACCGTGAGTTAGCGTGACCTGCAGGGACCACATCAATCACACATCACCATTTCCATATGTTGAAGCTGTCGAGTGTAATGTGGATCTCTGCCCACTAGGAAGCACATGGCATAAATCCATTTTGCACGGCCCACTGAGCATCATCGGATGGCACCATGAGCGCTGTGCTAGCGTGAATTTCAGCCAGCGGTGGCAAGGTGAAAAACGTTGCCACAGCCTTAACAAATCAGGGAGATGAGTTTGTCAAAGCTGTGGGACTCCAAACTGGGTAATGATCATCTTCCAGCCGAGCCTGCGGAGTCTTTCCGGCCCCTTTCTACACCCTTCCCAGGCTTGCCAGCTTTCTCCGTGAGTGTTCTTATGCCATTTAGTTCTACCTTACTTGGGAATATCTGCTATGGGCACCAGTAGGAAAGAAAGACAGAGACCTGGGAAAATGAACAAAGATCTCTGATTAGGTGTCCACTGGGCCCTGGGGCTCTGTTGCACGTTGGGCCAGATGCAAATGCCATGGAAAGTGTTTATTCTGAATCCTGTGCATCATTCACACCCATTCGCCAGCAACGCAATACACATAGCAAAAACGCACCGAAGGAGCAGCGCCTACTCCCTTACCCAGCTAAATGCCCTACTTCCATCACTAACCGTCGGTTCTGAACCCGAACAGCACAGAGCTCTGCAACCAACAAAATTCACCTCCTCTTACCCCCAGCAGCCTCCTGTTACTTCTTAGAATATCCAGAAGATGAAAATACTGAGTGGATAACGTAGTGAGAGCCAATTACAAGCAATGCACTTTCCTCTGCCTGATGCTAAAATTAGCTCTTTTTAAAAATTTACTTATTTCTGAAATAACTATCTCTGCCAAATAAACCATCGTCTGGGATACTGCTTCCCAGTTCCTTGCCAGCCGCAGACAATACTCTACTCTGCCTTGGTGAGGCCCCACCTGGAGTACTGTGTCCAGTNTACTCTCAGCAGAACACCTAGGCAAAGAAAAAAGCCTATTTTGTACACTGAGACGCAACCAGGAGAGCAGATCGTGCTATACTGGTGGAGCATCACTCTTGGAAATGAAAGGCAGGAGTTATCTCCACATTTCTGGCAGCACTTACTCTGAGGTCAAGGTCAAAGCAGATATTCTAGTGTCCATATGGCTAATATTTCATGCCAAGACAAGTTGCTGCCACAGAACAAACTCAAAGAGGAAAGGATGACGATTCATTTTGGATTGGCTGTGTGGAGATCATGTTTCAGGAAACTTTAGGCCTGCTGTTCTGAGCACACAGGATAAAGGGCATTGGCAGATCTTATGAGATACTAGATTATAATGATTGCAATGCCTGCTAAAATTTTTGGACATTTTCTGTGTAACTACTTTCTCTTACACCTCACACACAGAAAAACATCTCTATTGGGTTAATGTTTTTCTCCAGGATATTCCTTAAGGAATAAGGAAGTTGTCAGCTCATCGGCATATTGTGCCCTGGGGTTAGAAACCCTGATCTTTGGCTAAAAACCTACCTAATATCCCTCTCCACTTCTTGAAATACTGATAAATCAGAAGCTTGCTACTATAGAGATTTATGATGTCTCCGGGGCAGTCTGTTGTGGTAGCAGGTCACCACACAGCAGGCACGGGAAGCCAGATGCATTTAGCTAGTACCTTTAGGTGGCTTGTAAAGTATGAATAATTATTCAGAGGAAATACTACATCAGAGGTAATTTATTTGACAATAAACAATAACCCCCTTGACATTTGGCTGTCTCGGGTTGTGGCAGTCAGGCTTTGCTCATCTGCTAGACTCCCTTTTAACAGCCTCTGCAGAGCCACCGTGGCCCCATAAGCTGCAGCTTCCTAGGATTTTTTTTTACTGGTTGAATGGATCACAGTAACTCCTTCAGTGACAACTAGAGATAATCTGTGCCGCTAACTGCTGAAAAAATACTCAATTTAGTAGATCACTGTAAAATTAGCCAATGCTGTATATGTAGGGAGAACCAGCTGATAATAAGGGCTTCACGGTGGGCTTTGCGGGCCCTTTTAAGTAGAATTACTTGTCTTTATAATTGATCAACAGCCAACTGGAAAGCAGAAGGAAAGGCGGAATCAGTATTTTCATATGCTCTGCATCATCACCTAAGCATGCTCTGGCCGGATTTGTGGTGACCTGGTTCCCCAGAGCTCCTGTGTAGTTTTCTATTACTTGAGGATATGCAATATCTTACAAAGTCAGGCTCTTATTGAGGTCCCTGACATTAGACTGCCCTGTTTGGCAACTTAAGTCTAGAAAAGGATGTTCTGAATTTCTCTACTAAGGCGCAGGAGGCATTTGTCACAGCAATGGCCTTAATCAGCCCCTTCGAATTTCTTCCCTTCCCAACCTCTGTCTCTGCTTCACAAATGCACCTGCACTGAGAAAAGCACCATGGTGGGCACGCCGCCAATTGTCCCCTGTGCCTCAGCTTACCCCCAGTCAGACTGCCACTGAAAGGAAACCTTCTGGTTGCTATCAAGTTGTCATGGCCAAAGTTCTGATATCCCAGGTGAGATGGTACATAGAAGATACTCTTGGTCAGTTCAAAGCACAGTTCTGCAGCTCTTTGCCAAAATCCTTCCATTTTGGCTGCCTAAGACTCTTAGGACTGATCTTAGAGCGTGAGCCCCTTGGGGTAAGGACTGGCAGTCCTATCTGCTGGCATATGGTAATGAAGAATGATGTAAGCACATTATAGCAAATAATAATAATTAATTATATTTTCAAAGGTCAGTTCACACCATTAAGTTTTTTCATAAGGGGACATTTTTAAGGTATAGGAGCTCATGCTCAGAAGGGTCAAACTGGTTTGGCTCTTAAATGCAGTGTGCCAAATTCCCACTTCTGGAGTCTAATTTTATGACTACATTAAAACCATTCATCCGTAATGAGAAGACTGCTTGACCTGATGTCTCTGTTGTGTAAGCTGGGTGATCCTGTGGTCTTGCATACTGCACCAAGAAGGGCATGTTAAGTACGAAATGAATTGACTCAATGGTGAAGCACAGCAGAGTGACAGCAGAGTGCACACTGAGGGTGCCCATGTGCATTTGCCATAAAAACTCCCTCCTGACAACACGGTGCAATCCCAACAGGATCTCCCTGCAGCGCTTCTTCCCACTGTACACTCACAGGAGTCCAGAAATGGTGCGTACAGCTTTGTACCTGAAGAAAATGAAGGATTTCCTTTACAGCAATGTTTTAAAAGACTGCGGTTGATGTCCTCAGCAAGTCTCAGGAAAGTTGGACTATGCTTTCCCGGACTATGAAATCCACAGGGAGTCTACCCAAAGTCCTACCTTCGAGAATCATTTGTGAACTTCCTCACGACCCTTTTATTTGCAGGCAGGAGGCAGAACTGCCTCCCTTCAAACCAGAAAAACAATTTGGGCCCCAGCAGCTGATGTTCTTTGACGGTGTTATCTCAGGATCTCGGAAGCCCCCTCTAGGAGACGGTGTCCTGGCACAGGACAGCATTAAAAGGCTTCATTTAGGAGTTAATACTGCCTAGTGCTGCGCGGGACACTTCATGGGCACTTCGAGAACAGCCTTTTTGCATGGCATGGCAGAGCAAGCATGAAGCTGTCGAGTCAGCTCACGCATTCAGCCTCCCCAGGGCACCCCCTTTAAACAACACCAATTTACGTAACTCCTCATCTAAAGCCTGTGGAAAAGTTCCAAATGATTTTAGCGGGCTTCGGACCAAGCCCTAATTGCCAGAGATACAGTGGAAACTTTTGAGCTGCACATTCACATTTTCTACAGCAAATGAACATGCACAGCGAGCTCAGTCTGGTGTTTGACCCTTCCTGGCCTCTGCTACCTTGGACCTCGCAGCTAGACAAACAGAGCCACCCTGAGCAGTACTTGGCAAACATTTTTGCTTTAGGAAGTCGGGAAGAGCTTTCTGTGTAGAGACCTACTGATGGACTCATTATTTCTGACTGCCGTGGGCAAGGGAAGCAAAGGGAGCCATCCCACAAAGGACCCGTTATCTCCAGACCCAGGGCTTGGGTGCGTGTGGGCAGCAGACAGGATGCTGAAGCCTCTCCGTGCTTCCAACCCTCTGGACTTACTCATAGCAAGAGACGGTTATGCAAAACCTGTTCAAAGCAACGGCAACGTTATTGTTGTAACGACGGCTCTCTTCACGACACTATTAACTTCTCTGTCTCTCAGTAAACCTAAAACATTACAGGGAGTAAAATGAACCTTTAATGGATGGAAACTGCGCAGAAAGTAGTATTATTACTTTTGTTACGGTCATTTCTTTGCAATCTGTCAAAGCAATATGATTTTCCACTCACAATAAAGCAGCCTTTCTACAAACAAAGAGTTAAGCCAATTTCATCTCCATGATTGGTGGGGGAACTGAGGGAAGAAAAAGTAGGTTACTCTGCACAGAAAATTTCTCTTCCCTGCCTGTCTATCAGTGGCTGTCATGCCAGAACTCCCAGATATTAACTTACAAGTTATTGCCTGTTTTCCCTTGTAAGTATTAGACAGGGTGATCAACCACACAGAGTAACATTGCAGTAACGTAAAACAGCAGCAGCAACAGCAGCTCTGGAAATCACAGGTACAAACACAAATTAAGCAGTACTCCCCGACACTCCCCGTGCAACAGCAGCAACGGTAGCTATAGTTTTCATGTGGTAAGATGTCCCGGTTCTTTAATGGTACACAAACATTGCAGAACGCTGTTACTGCCTCTAAGATGCACTACCACCACAGACTTTGAGAGAGTGAGCCTGTAAATCCAAATTAATTTCTGGTCCTGCAGGGAGTTAAACAATGGGTGATACAAACAGGACAGTGTCATGTAGTGACAGAGCAGGCAGCTCCCGATTCACTCACACTGTGGGAGAGACTCACAGACACTATGGGAATAGGTGCTTCAGAAATGCTTCAGATCCCCTATTCAGCTAAATACCTCCAGACATCCGAGCTGTTGAACCTTGTGAAAAGGCTTACTGACAATCTAGGACAACAGTAATTACTGAGAGGAGGGTAATAAAAAGAGCGAGCCTGACTCTAGCTGCTTGTTCAAGGTAATCACTTACCTGAAAATATCATTTGGACTTGTCAGCAGACATCCTCACCTGCTCACATCACACAGATTTGGAAGCTTCATCCCTCAGTAGAACAAGGAAAAATACATCTTCCCCCTAACGAGGCAGCTGCACGCAGGAGTTGCTGTTATTGTTGGAACCGGTTTGGAGGAATGAGGACAGAGACAGCCCAGGCAGGCGTGTCTTGCAGGGCTGTGCAGCGAGAGGGCTCGCTCCTTTATGGAGTATCTTCGCAACTGCAAGGCAAGGTTACTTACTGAGCCAGTCCCCCTCTCTGCCAGCTGATCGAAGGGCTGCTTGGTATTCCAGCTTGGTTTCCCACCAAGTCCAGATACAGTTTGTCTGACACGGGTCTATTCAGATGCCAGAGGACTGCTGGCAGGTCTCGATTTCTGGGAACAAAACAGCAACAAGCACCCCAGCTGCACGTCCTTGTGAGGCTGTTCAGCCCCTGCTTCAAGGCAGAGTGCCCTCCCTCCAGCACAGCGTTTGGCTTTCTGCGTGTGGACGGATTTTACAGATCTACCTCCTGCTTCTGTACCTTCCACGTCATTCAATTATCTCTAATGATATTAATATTTCTGTCAGAGGAATATATGGGGAATGAAAAAGCAATCTTCTTCGCTCCTTCTGCTTCCCTGACATGGAAATATATGTTCTTGTATTTTATTTCTTCACTCCTCCGTGGTGAATGGGCAATTCCAACTTTGTAACCATAAAGAAGCCCACAGTTCCTGTGATTCCTAAAGCCACAGTCCTGCCTCCCTTCCATTTCTTTTTTTTTTTTT
>VXBO01009355.1:97768-213405 GCA_013400135.1 Rhinoptilus africanus
TTTTTTTTTTTCCATTTCTCTCTTTCTCTCTGCTCTCTGGCACAGCTGGATGTCTGGAAGAACACGCTGCCCACAGCACACAAAAATGTGCCCTGTGTAGCCAGCTACCAATCCCTCAAAAGGCACAGGGATATGGTAAGAGAGCAACAAGTTGCGGGCTTCTTGAGAGCAGTGTGGGAATCCCCCATGAGCCCGAGGGCAATCTCCAATAGTCTGTGATTCAAAGTCCCTGTTGTATCCAGGGGTGCTAGAGCAGCCGGACCAGTTTGTTATTTGGGCTCCTCAAAAAATTAATTCCCCATATTCTGCTAGAGAGAAAAGGCACCTCCTTCTTCTCTTTTATCATGCCAGGTGAGAAGATTGTCCTTTCTTGGGCCTTGGGTACAAGCATGTTGCAGCCAGACTTCTTTGATGCCATGGCCAAATCAGAAAGGAATGATGCTGTGACAATAGGTTTGAGATTTGGCAGCGCTAGCAGCTACGGGGCCTCTGACAGTGACCCCAGTGCTGATTTTTGGGGACAGAAGTCCCTATCAGGAAGGCTATGCAGAGGCATATATTATATCATAAGTGTATTTTGCCCATAGTTACAAAAATTCTGTTTTCACAGCCATGTTCATTTCAGGGAGGACATGGAAAGACAGAATACAAACAATCATCTTAGATCTGCTTTGCATTTTGGTGCTCTTGTGCTGACGCTCCTTTTCTCCCTACCATTTGCAGTTCACTTTTCACCCTTACTGTTTCCAGTCTGAAGGTTTTTCTAAATAAAGATATTCAGTGCATTATAAAAAAAAAATTGGTCCTTACAAATACCAGCTTGTTTAGCAGTTTCTAGAACTCAGGGCTGATTAAGAGCTTGCTGCTGAAACAATGATTTAGCACGAAGCTGCAGCTGGCGTAACAAGAGAACCATGCCATGTATTTTAACCTTTGCTGGAGGATTTGACACATCTGTAAGTAGTAACTCACCACAGATTTCTTCCCTATGTGCTGTTATGGATGGAAACATATGACTCAAAATTGCCAAGACCGTCGTTTGGAATTTCAGATGGAAACTACTCGTAAGGACAGAGGCTCTGTGCGTTCCCTTGCCCAAAACCACATGGAACAAACCAAAAAGAATTTTAAAAGCACACGAGTGATCCTTGGTCTGACAGCTCACACATACCTTGTCCAGCCCCAGCTTTGCAAATGCACATCCCTTCCCCTCCAGCCTTTACTTGGCAGCAGTTTTTGTTGGCAGGATGCTGTTGCCAAGGGAGACAGAAAGGATGTGCAGCTGGCTTTTCTTTCACCTGCACTTAGTGCTGCTGATCCTATTTATGTTACTGCAGAACCTTTGGCTTCTAAGAGACCTACCATCAATGTCACCGGACCTTTTGAAGAGTTTTGACAATGACACAAATAGCTGTGGCCTCTGATGGAAAGCTTAAAATAGGATCTCGCCAAAGAGAGGACGTAGCTGGTGTCACGGATGCTGACTGAAGCAAGGGTATCCATTTCACAAGCAGCAATAAGAAGGGGGAAAGGAGGATTCAAAGCCATCTTAAAAACGCTTCTGACAACCCCTCAAAACAGCAAGTAATTTCAGATATGTAAAAGCTACATGCCTAGTCTAAGGTAGTTGTGGCTCTGGCAGGCAGTTCACCCCATCCACAGGCTGACTAGTACCCCAGGGAGGCTCTTCTCTTGCCATTATCCAAAGAGGTCACATAGAGGATGATGATCTTAACTAGATGTCCAGCTTTCAGGGAACGAAAATTAGGTGAGGTGAATCCCACCCCATATCCCTCTATTTAGATGGCATCATCATAAAGCAAACTGAGGATTTGTTTAGTAAGACAAAGGGGTAAATAAAAGTGATGTTTGAAAAGGCAAAATGTAGTCTCTGTGTACTGTGATGCTTCCCAGGAGCGGAAATCCCGCTGCTTTGGACATTCAGAACCAGTTTCTACTGAACACCAGAAAACAAGGCTTAGAGAGCAACGCTTAATTGGCATGAAGAGTGGACTAGAGCAGAGCCTGGCAGCCTTTCCATGGTGATGCATTAGGAAGCATTTTTCTTTCCCATATTAAAGGGTTAAGTGGGCAAGCACTAATTCAGCTGAAGCTAGGAGCTGCTGCCTCTCAAAGAAACAGCAGGCTACCCATCAGCTGCACCTGATCCCTGCGAGGCAAGGCGTCTGGCACCTGCTGAACTGGAAAGCGGCAGGTAGCATGAGGAAGTAGGTGACACTTCCTCATGCATAAGCCTTTTTCCAAAAATCACAGCTCCTAGACCTGCTACACTCCTTTCAAAATCCTCCCGCTTGCAGTTGGAGGTAACCAAGTCAGAGGCTTTTGATTCCAGCACCAGATGACATGTCTTTTCCAAACCTAATTTCTTCAGGACTAAGCCTCCAGCTCTAGGTAATTTACACTGACTTACCTATCAATCAAGGACGCTTATTCTAGACTCAGGATACTCCTTCATTACAGCAGTCATTTTTAGCATGTCTTTTTTAAGGAAACATTTATAGGACCTCTGCCTGTCTCTCCCAGTGACTTCTGATCCATGGCTGATTTCAAATATTGTAACACACTGCATGACAACTGGCGAGGAGGCAGAGCAGAGCACCCTACTCGTGGATCTCTCTGCTTCGATGATGCAGACCTTTTTTTCTCTACTTGCAGAAGTTACGCTTAAATTCCCCAGCTGCAGGTACAGAGAAATGTCGATACTGCAGCCAGAAGGGATGTTATAGTTATGCATAGGCTGACTAACTTCCACAAACCCTGAAGGCATTTCAGTCATTTCATCTGTTCACTGAAAGTAATTTGGATGATTTATTACTTATGCCCCCTTCAAACACATTATTACCTTGAAGTGCCTGGTTATCCTTGTGCTTGATCTCGAATAAGAGCTTGTAATGAGGAGCTTGCACTGATTCGTTAGGTGAGCAGGTAGCACACAATTAACTATTATATTTACCTGCAGGAAAGCTTTACCCTGATTTTTGACCATGGCCCAGTTTAAGGTAAAGGGATACTGTGCCTCAGAGTGAGTAAATGACTTGTTAAGGGGCTTGTGCAGTTGTTCACCATCTCGGTTTATCATTTGGGCACATGAGAAGCAAATCAGGTCAAGAACAAGGGAATCAGTATTTCCAGTATGGGGGACTGGCTAGTGGTTTTGGGGGGAAAAAGGGTCAGATTTGAATGGGAATAATTCCCCAGGTGGACTTGGGCTATAAAAGGTAGTGAGAGTTTCCACGGCTACATTTTCTCCCACGAGCACAGCCCGAGGACATAAGGTAACGCATAAATCAGCCAGAAAGGCTGTAACGTGCTGCTCTTATTACCTGATGGATTTTACAGGGCTAGCAAAGCCTCTGGAGTGGATGTAAGGTTGCTAGGGAAAGAAGTGAGCTGTTACTTTTGAATTCTGCTCACCCTTTCTACAAACTGGCAACAACTTGCTTTTGGCTTTTGGAAATAAAGTTTGTGTTGCCTCTTAGCTGCCTGGAGTTGAACCTGGCTTCAGCTGAGGCTGATTTCAGAGTAACCTGGATGTTCACCATGGTCCAGCTCCACTGAGCTACGCGGCTGCTCTATGAGATGCTCTACAAGGTCTGCTGATGGCCCCAGGGGGTCAGCAAAACCCCTCCACAGCCTGCCATGCATGGAGGTGCAGGCCTGAAACTCAAGAGTGTCAGGGGTGTGTGTCGCATTAGGACGTACAAAGATAAAAGGGAAAGATTAAATTTCCTTCTTGAAAATATCAGCTGCTCACTTCAGAGATGAAGGAAGGGGTTTTTTGCTCCATTAGGTGAATTGCAAGATTGCACAGGTATTGAGATAAGGATTTTTGCCATCTTTTGAAGCTGGGTATTGGTCTGGAAGGAACCATGGTCCAACTTGGTGTAGTAAATCGTATGTTCTTCTAAGTAAGGTCAGAGCGGTAGCCGCATATAATTTCTGCTAATAAGAGCAGGACTCTCCTGCTTATATTTCACTCAGTGTTACTGTTCCTGAATTAGATTCAAGAGGTGCAGATACACAGTATCATACACAAAGAACATCAGGGTGAGATGGCATGGTGATACAGCGTACCTGATTAGTTAGGGGATCAGTAATTCAAGTGGAAATACATATGAAGTAAGGAAGAGCATCTCACTTTATAAAAATATGCTCCATCAGCTCTGCAGTTCATTTCTGCAATTCGTATTTCCTAGTCAGCATGAATGCAGTTACACAACAAAGTACAACGTTTCACCTTTCTGTGTGGATGATCTCTTTTTATATGCACATTTGTATTAAAAAAAAATAAAAATCCACTACCAATATGTATGTGCTACTTCTGATTGTTATTTGAACGTGAGTTGGTCTTGTCTTTCCATAGGAACACGTTGCATATCCGAAACATCATTCACATTCAGTGGTTTAAGTGTTCATAGTGGACTAAGGTCATTAGAGTTATATCCCACTTTAAACATGACAGGCTGGCACTGTCATATGCACCATCAACACAGAATCACTCTTTGGAATAACAGTAATAATAATAATAAGCATAACCCCCATAGCAGCATTATTTGCACAGTACTTTACAAGTAAGATATTTTATTTGTCTCTCCTTTCTGGCTAAACCTGCCTCTGCTCAGAAGGGAATCTACTTCCCCCATTCCTGAAATGTCATCACCTCCACACTTAATTTTATTTTGGAAGGAAATTGGTCTGACAACCCTAACAACTTCTGATTATTCACAGAGCAGCCCTTGTGAAGAGATTAAACGTACTAGCTTTCCCATGTTGCCCTGTCAGCACACAGCCCTTCAGGGACCTTCTCTTGATGTGAAAGTTAGCTCCAGCCTCAATGTTCATTCATCCTTGACTTCTCTTTCGTTAATACCAGTTATGTTGTTGGTGATATGACGTGGACACCTTATCTCTCTCCTTCCCCCTCCAGCAACTATGCTGGGAGCATCATTTTATTTCAGGCAGGCTATTACATAGTTCCCAAAGCACAGTACTTACTCTTCAGCAACTGCAGATGGGGGCTGGAGTCAGTAGGCAAACCAGAGAGCGGCTCTTCTCCTACCTCTCCCCTGCACATCTCCCCCCCAGCAGCACAGCGGCTGTGCGATGCTGCGCAGCAGCCCTGGATGGCTGCCGAGACCACCAAGTGCTCAGACACCTCTGCTTTTTACAGTAAACATCCAGCCTGGGTGTCCCGTGCTGAGAAAGCATCTCAGGAGCAGCGTCCTGAGGTGCCTGTCCTAATGCTTTGCTGCGTGATGTGTCTCTCACCCTGCGATCCGACTGCTCTGCTCTTCAAGGCTATTGATTCTTTTTCTGGTGGGAGTGCAGAAATGCCAGCTGTGTAACGGGAACATTCGATTTTTGGTAGTTTCAGCGCCTGCCTCAGTGGTAGCACCTGGCTTCACTGCTCTGCCCTTAATCCATGTGACTGCCTGGGTCCCAGGGAGGGCTTGAGATTTCCTGACGCATCGGCAACAAACTTCAAACACAGCTGTGGGCTGTTTCCTCAGAAATGATGCAAGCACATATGCACCCAGTGGTGCCTTTGGAAAGAAAAATTCATCTCTGAAATAGCTAATAACGTGTTTTTACTGCTTACACTGCTCTGATCCAGGCTTTCCTCAGTCTGGACTTATTAATATACAAAACATAACCTTAAAAATAGGGCGTGGCAGAGCTAATGACAAATGAAGAACTTTCTGTTCAAGCACTTTGAATGAACTACAATTAAAAATCACCCTGGGTCCTCCACAGACAGATGCTGGCAGAGCTGTGTGGCAGTCAGATGTTACACTCCCATGAAATGCAATGATAAGGCTGACATAAGTGTCTTGTTGTCGCACTTCTGCCTTATTACATTTTTCCCTTTCCTCTCTCTCTTTTCAAGCAGTCTCAGCTGTCATTGTACCCAAGCAGTAAAATTATTCCCACAGTAAAGTGCAATATTGGAAAGCAATTTTGTTTGGAGACAGAGCACTAAGTGTGGCATATCAGCGTTAAAGCTGCAGGAGAACATTAGTCTTTGCATTAACATTAACTACCATGGCTAAGAATATATTAGCATCAGCCTTAGTAAAGGTCAGGCCACTGAGAGGAAGGAATATCAAGAAGCATTATACTAAGGACATAATTTTAAGACAAAGTGCTGAGTTTCAGCCTTATTCAATATGAGTTGAAAGGACTGGATGGAAATAAATAACGGGAAGGCTTTGCTTGAGGGACCAATTCCAGGACCACTGATAGCGGTGTCAGGAAAAGTCCACTGGGACATATGGTGGCTTCTGCCACACCGGTGTAAATCCAGGAAAACTCCTCTGCAATTAGTAAGATTACTCAGCATACAAATGACTCTGAGAGGAGAACACAGGAAACACTAATAGAACCAGCAGAAGTAAAATACGGTTGGGAGCTGAAGACCAATGACCAAATGAGAAGTAAGAAATAACCTGAAGATTAATGGCAATTAAGAACTGGAAGGAGTAGTCAAAGGAGCGGAGAGGCGCATCTTTTATTCTTTTCAAATCTGGGTGCTGGGTGGGCCACCTGAAGCCATTGTGAGAGCTCAGCACAACCACTGCCTGGATGCTTAATTCCCCCTTTTACCTGGTTTGTTGGAAATGAGTGTTTCAGTCAAATAGAATTAAATAAAACTCAAGTACTTGCATACCAAAGATGTAGAAAACAGCTGCTTGGCTCAAGATTATTCACAAACAGTAACTCGTATACAGTAGCTAAAAACAAGTTACCTGGCATGAACCAAGCTCAGCGGCTGAAATGCCCAAGATAACGAGAAACCTGGCTCAGGTTGTATTTCGATGCAGTCAGAATTCGACTTCTTGTTACAGGCGCTGCCTCAGCGAGACACTGGAGCGAGAGCCGCTTCCATCTGATGTCGGTGGCATCGCCCACATGCCCGCAGCGTCACGTCACGCATGATCAACACTTCACTCAACCAAGACCGGGGTGGGAGCAGGCAGATAAAGCAGAGGGAGCATCAAAATCAAGATGTACCTCTGCTGTTACGGGCCTAAGCCACTGAAGATTTTTGCCGGGACGTACAGCATGCAGCTCTTTATGCAAATACATTACTCTCCCATTACACCGTGCTTATTTAGTGTATATTTATTCCAAAGTGTCCCTGCTGGGAGGTGCTCCTGCATGCTCATTCACTGTCAACTGCGCTGCCAGAAACACAGCAGCACCTACAGCAAGGTTTCTATTGCATTACAACTATTTCCTTAAGATGACCTTGGGTCCAAGATATTTATCAGGAGAGAAACAAAACAAAAAGAGGAAAAAAATAACACAGCAAGCATTTGTAACCATTTGTTTGGGAAGGTGGAGTGATCTGAGCTTGCAAATTGCAGGTAAACATTTTGTACTTGCTATGGCAATATAAAGCTGTACTAGCTATGGCAACATAAAGCATCTCTTACTCAGAGCTCCATGTCAACTTCTGCCTCTGTCTAAATTAATGCTTCCAATTAGTCCTGGTTTATTGCGCATCCATCACAGGAGATTCACTGTTAGGGCTTTGAACAATACAAATCCATATACTGACAATTATGAAAAAATACATTTAGTAAAACACAAATGTTTCATATTTATCAGCAGCGCCTTGGGCGCTGCGCAGGTTTTTTTCCTGACACATTTTTAATTTCTACAGTCAGATTCATCTTGGCGTTCAGTAACTAACTGGAGTCAAAGGCTGTATAACTCTTCACACTGGGCTCCGGCTTGGCTACTTCGTTGTTTCAGCGTGTCTCTTGAGAAGTCATCTAGCTACCATGCATGTGTCCAAGGCAGTAACTGATCTTCCAAGCTACGTGGCACACACCATGCACGGGGGAAAAATATCCAGACTTATTCCTTGAAATTACATCATATTACCTAACTTATCCAGTGCTGTTTCCAAACTTTCACTCTTTTTATATGTAAAATCTTTGGCACATGTTAAAAATATATGCAGAATAGCTTAGAAAGGACTGAAAAGATGGCAAAAGGGAAGACTGTACTTAAGGCACCGACCAAAATTATGGTTCCCTAATAAGCCTGTGGTTTTAAAAGACACATAACTGTCACAATAATTATTTAACTGGGCTAAAACTTTTCAGGTTTGGAGTCAGTCCAAATGTGGTATTTCCAGAAGACAGGAGGAAAAGGAGCAATGTAAGGCTCAGCCCTGAACTGAAGCAGAGGAAGCGCTCGTCTCTGCTGGCTCACTGGGGTCTCGGCAGCAGCTGGACACAAACTCTCTTTCACCATAATTAAAAAGTCAATATGATGACAAGAAGGAGTTATTTTAAAAATGATCCCTGAAAAAAAGAGAAATATTTATTTTTTCAAGTGAAACTTTATGTGGAATTGTTGGAAAGCAAATCAACTGACACCAAACTTTAATCTGAGCAGGGATTTTCGCTGATGCTTTATTGCCCAGTCACCTATAGAGTGCCACTGGAGGCACAGGGAGAGCATGACCTTCCTCAACAAGACCCTTCTGACATAAGAGAACTATCTGCGTAGCACTGAGTTATCTTAACAGCTCTGTCTCGCTGCCTATCATAGACCTTGATACGAGTGTGGGACAGGGACCGGGATGAAGGGGAAAGGGTGCAGCAGGAAAGCTCTGCCTCTTGGTTTCTGGAACGGCAGCAAAAGGGCAAACTGAGTCACCCAAGGGCAAACTGAGTCACTTCGTAGAGAGCTGCTCTGCTTCGTTGCTGCTTGAAAGGGAAACATTTTAAATCTTGCTCCCTTTAGTGGATCCAGAACAACAGTCTAGTAAGAAAGAGAGGGCATCACAAGCTCTGGGGCCGGGCATCAGGGGCATCTTAGCAACAGGGTTTTCATACTGGCTGCCATGCAGCCCACAGGGGAGCCTGGGAGACAAATCACAGGGAAATCATCTTAGCAGGGATGAAACCAGCAGGTTGCTGTAGAAATTATTCTTTAAAGTCCTTTACGTTTTACTTAAGTTTCCAATCTTTTTCTACAACAGGCTAAAACTTGTCCTGTGTGATCCCACAGAGGCTTTTTAACTCTAGAGGGTGTTAGCTTTTCCACAAAAGATGGAGGTAAAGAGCCAGTGGATTACAGCTCGATGGATGGATGGATGGATGGATGGATGGATGGATGGAAGAGGTTCATTTTGCTTTTTCTGCGGCAGAACTTGTGGGGTGAGCAGGCCCCCCCTACCCCTTCATTTTCAGTTCCCAGCCCAGGCAACACACAGGTCTGACCACCTTGTAGGCACTTTAGAGCAACAGACCAGAACCTCAGCTCATGTGAGTCACCTGGCCCTACTGGAACCCCAAAATCACTGCCAACTTGGAGCCATCCTGGTGCTGGCTCTGAACCTGGAAAGGTGCAAGGCCAAGCACACTCTATCCTTTCCATGATGATTTTACAACACACTAAAAGCCAGCAGTGCAGAGCAACCCCTCCAAAGCTCCAGCCTCATCACGGTGGCACAGTTCATTAACAGGATCATGTCAATGCGTACCTCTCCCTACACCTCCCTCCTGAGGCAGCGCCGCTGAGCTACTAGCCTTAAACAAACATGCTGATTGCAAAGGGGAGGAGGAAAGGGAGGACAGAAGGGGAAGGGAGAAACGGAATAATATTTTTAGATGGTAGGACAAAATAACCAATCGTAATCTCCGTATAAAAAAAATGAATCACCCGTTCATTCACTCACAGGCATGAATATGATCAAACTCCCCCACCACAGAATAAGAGTTGCTGATGGCAGTTATGCAAATCCATTCCTAGCAGACGCCTGGTGGTGTACATTTACATGTCCTTCTGTGATGCGTGTGTGATTATGCTGAAGAGTCTTCTTGTCCAAAGACGAAACCTCTGAACTGACAAGCCATCCCTTCTGTGTACCCACAGGCACAGGCATGCTATAGCAGCAGTTGTGGGGGAGTAAGGCTGGGCATATTAGTGTTACTTCTAATTAACACACATACATATTTTTCATGTTTCTTTATTGTTCATCTTTTTATCAATAAACAGATTAGGGAAAAAATGCAATCTTTTATAGTTTAGGTCTAGGCTCCACTTACAGAAAATACATCAAGGTCTTTCATTTCTCAGAAGTTAGGAAAAACTACACAGGCTGCCCAAGAAAGAGTACCATGGATCAGACGGATCATGCTGAGGTGGTCTGAAGTGTTCACACAGTGTGGTCTCCACTGGGAAAAGAGATACAAATCCAGACTTGCAAGGCTCCTTGTTAGTATCTGTTACAGACCCTGGGCAAAATCATCTCATATGGAGGCATCATCTTGGCATATGGCAAAATCTCGTACCGTGTATGCACAGCATACAGCTTATGAAGACAAAATCCATTTAGAAGGATGCCTGCTCATGCGAAGTGAAGCCACAATCACATTTGCTTAACTCTAAATGCACGTCATGACAACTGAAGCTCAGCTCAGGCGTAAGGATCGAGTGTTCTGACTCCAATTCACAAGAGGTAAAATCATCTTGAAGGGAGTGGATGAGAGTCCTGGTTGACACACCGGCCTCACCTTAGACCTGGAGGACCTTGCTGAGCCACACGGCTGTCAGACAAAGCAGAGAATTGCATCAAGAGATGTCAGGGGATAGATGGGCCATTTTGGGAGGCAAGACTTGATTCCTAAACTGCTTTCCATCTGCAGTTTGCCTGATACAGCATGTGACAATCTTATAATGGGCAGGGGCTGAAAAAATCCACTTTCTGTAAATATGCTATGGGTTTAAGGGGTTTTAACATGTCTGCTCCCTTTAACCATTTACAGCTTACAGTGATTTTTCTGGGGTCAAGCAGCTTATTTGAAGATGAAGGGGCAGGTTTGGTGAAATTTTATGTGGAATTTCATGCAAGGGCTCAGCTTGAAAGAAATAACAAAATTCACCCAATGAAAAACCCAAGTCGAAGACTGGTTCAAACCCACTCAATAGTTCTACATGACTGATCCTACAACATTTTGATGAGGTGCAATCTATACTTGTCTTCTGGGTTTCTAAAAACCAAAAGTTTGTCTTTCTCTACTGTCACCAACAGGTCAAGTTGAAAAATCAAACTGACACTTAAATGGCAGCATTAACTCTTTAACTGCCATTTCATGGGATGGGGAAGATACTACAGAAAGCCCTGCAGATAGCAGACTTAGGGAATAGCTGTAAGGAAGGAAAGGAAGAAGGAAGGACAAAGGAGATGCTCTGAGACAGGGAGTAGGGAGAAAGACAGAGGCAGGAAAAAGGGGAACAGAGAAAAATAGGAATGGAAAATATGCATATTTTCTTACTAAGCAATACTGCATATGAGAAATATGTCCAGAATAAATAATTTTATCTGCAAAGGTTAATTGCTATACACGGCCAAGTCCTATTTCAGATCATTGCACAAACCTCCCATTGGAGGCTGAGATATTTACTCCACGCTGAATACACATTATTTATACTTCAGCTCATGGATTGGCATCAGAGCTGGAACTAGGCCTTTCACGTAGAATAAATCTGATATTCCTCCTTTCAAACTCTGTTTAACATTCTAGGAAAAAAAAATATTCTTCATGAATATGTACAAAATGTGCCAAGATGAGTTCTGCCCTCAGACTGGCATTTCAGTGGGGCTGTGCTGCTGTATTTCAAAGCAAAATTTGGCCTTCGACTCTAATTGCTCCCAACTCTAGAAATACTGAATCGATTTTCTTCAGACATGAACTGTTTTCTCCTTCATCACCGAGGTCTATAAAACAAGCTGAGTTCAAATTTCCTAGCGTCAGCTGTTCTTGAGTTATGAGGGCAGAGAACCTGCAACCGGAACAAATAGGAATAGCTGGTTTCTCTTCACGCCCACATATCATAAAAACGGCCAGGCTGATTTTGCTGAGAGTTCTCAAAATATTCACTTTTAGGCTGAGGCCAAGCCTGAAAAGCGCACTGCCACCCCTCCGAGGAACTTTCTTGAGAAAATTAGGAACAAGTGGAAAATGGAGGTAAGCCTGGAAACAGAAATCAATCTGAAGCTGTAACAATGGTTTGTTTCCACGGGAGTAATTAGCAATTCCCATGCCTCCATCATAAATTAGCTTTGTAAGAGCCTACATGCTCCTGAGTGGGACTGTGGCTTGCTTCTTTCCTAGAAGAGACATTTTTGCTCCTATCATCAGATAACAATAGGCTGTTTAGGGTAATTTTAATCTGTTTCTTATGTCTGGCAAGACGGGAACCCTGCCACGATGACTATCGGGAACGTCTGCAAGACTTCACCCAGATCCTTGCTCACCGCCTGCTTTGGCAGCCCCATCTTTCAAGTTTGGCCTCACAGCCCAGACGCCCAGACTGCAGCCAGAACTCCAGGCTGCTGCTCATAAAACCTGCCCAGGGATTTTTATCATCATCTGATATATTTATGGCTTTCACACCGAGACACCTCGATTGGATGAGGGGTCCTCACTGCGTCAGGCGTTGTAGTCCCCTCACTGCAGGGATGTTGTAGTCGTCCATCCGTTCTCCGAAGAGCACTTGCACTCACACTTGTCTTCTGCAGCTTTGATATAAGCAAAGTAGATTTTTAAAAATTTGAGCCACTGGAGGTAAAAGCCCCATCTCCAAATGCTCATAATGGAGGGTTCAAGGAGGAATTTGAGTTTGGTGCTTAAAAAATGACTTGCTTTGCTGTATATAAGACACAGAGACTGATAAGAAAAGCTGTTTTAGTTCTAGTTGTCCCATTTTCGCTAAAAATTATTTGCACTTGAAAACCTTCTCACCAGCCTAACTGTATGCACATCCTTAGCCAAAGGCAGTGGTTATGAAACAACACGTAACTATCCCATTTCACATGTTGTTCCCTGGGACAGGGAATCTCCGATACAACGTGCAGCCACCGAGGACATCACGTGGGGCCACCATGTGAAAACGTGTTATTACTCAGTTGTCACACTGTCAAAAGCTGCAACCTATTCACTGCTCCAGTGAGCCATGAATGACTTGTTTTTCTCCTGATCATGCTCTTCTGGCAAATATAGAAATTCTGAGACAGGAATGCCCATATCTAGATCATCAGAAAGAGGGGATGCCAAGATGCTAAGTGCTGTGGGCAGAAGACAGCAGTTTCTCAAGGAGCCAGCTGTCTGCTCTGCCATTTTCGCTTCATGCTTCTATGACAAAAAGCTTGTATAGTCCTCAGGATTCCCCATGAGGGTCAGTCTTGCCCTGATGCTCTGATGATGATCAGGACATAAAGAGAGGCAAGAAGGAGTGGGATCTGCCTTTCCATGAGGCACCTGCAATGCACTGAACTCACAGGAGTTACAGAGGCAGAGCCAAGAGCAGATTCGGGCCCTTTATCTTTTGGCTATTTTGAGAAATTACCTGCAATAGCGAAGATGTTCCTCTTTAGAAACGGGTTACAGGGTATGCATATTTATGGAGCTTTGCTCCCCAAAGTGCATCCATGCAACTCCCATTTAGCTACTGTGGCTGACATGGGAATGCTGAGAGGTGGAGAGACAAATTAAGAGGCGGTTTTTACCACTCAGACTTTCAGTGAACATGTAGCATTCCTATCTGATAGTAATAGAATAATGGTATTTTTAAAGCATTTGCAACTCAGCATTCAGAAAAAAAGAGGGTAATTTGATTAGAAAAACATTACAAACCCTGAAAATAATGATATAAGTAACAGTAGTAACAATTTTTTTAAAAAACAGATATAGTCTTGCCCAGGGACTTACAGAACAGGGGATAAGGAAGGTCTTGTTTGTTTGTTTGTTTAAATAATAACTAAAAGATCAGATAGATTTCAGGGAGAGGCAGAAGAGATAGGCAGTCACCAAGGCTGTGTGATATATCCCAGTAGTGAATATGCAGGATTTAGTTGTACTTCATATGAAATGAGTTACACAGTGGGCAGGTGACACTCTCCAAAGGGCAGGTGACTTAGTGCAGGCTCAACTGCCTGGGATGTGCATGTGGAGCAGCATGTCCTGGCCTCGACTCAGCAGTCCTGGAGTGTGCTCTTGCTGTCCTTACAGCGAAAATAAGAATTCAGGAAAGATGTCTGGAGTGTAGGGAGTACTGATGCATCGCCTGGGGTTAATTTGTTTCATGGATTCACTTCTTGAGCACGCAGTTAATGAGTCCAGAAAGTATAAACACCAAATCTCAAGCATGCCCTGTTGCGTTGGTAAGTGACTGTGAAGAGCTATGCTTGGACATCACATGGACATTTCTGTTTTTCTTCAAAAAGAACTTCAGAGGCTGCATGCACAGGAACATCAGGACACACAAGGAAAGCCCCCCAAGCTTCGACATCAGACCTGGTGCCCTGCCCGCCCCTGCCTTTCCAGGAGTTGCTAAAGAAGCCTTCTTGCGAAGCTGCAGAAGGGCTGCCTGCAACTCCTGGGAGGGGACATACAGGGTCTGTTGTGTCCCCATGGTTTTCTGGCCTCCTCATGCCCAAATTGTGGCAGGACACAGCTGATACAGCCTGCTTATGCCCCACTCTGACCCTGCAATAAATGGGACAGGGGCTTAAATAAAGGGACTTATTACAGGATGCTGCAACCAGCTGGCTTTTTAAGAATATAGTAACATATCTGTCTGTCTGTCCATCTATCTACCTACCCACTTACCCATGTATACTGTTTCATTTCTATCTATAGAAATAAACACAAACAGTATAATATATATGCCAGTATATTCTATTGTTACAGTAGTTCAAAACATTTGGTGCCAAATTTCTCTGTTGCTTTGCACAGCCAGACATCCTCCAGTCGATTCAATGTATTTTTGATTAAAATATCTGGTGGAGAGAGAAGTACACAGCCAGCATCACTCTGCAGCTGCCCTCACACACAGGCACGACAGCAGCCAAAGCCGGGAGGGCCCAGCGGCACGGCAAACCAACCTCCCTCAGGTTTCTGTTCTATTTCTGTTCTGCTAAAGGGTAGGTGCCCCAGCTGATTGGCTTGCTACTGAGTGATAGCTGGGGTGGAAATTAAATGGATGGAACATTTGCCTGCATGTACAGAGGGGGGCAAATAGGAAAGGAGGGGGGAAACAGTTGATACACAGCAGTCGCTGCAGAGCAGTAAATATTAGGATTAATTTTTCTCATCACAACTGCACATTCATTATGGCTTTCCACGTACCAAATCCATAAGTCTATATGTGCTGAGCCAGTGGCTTTGCCATAGCAAGCAGCAAATAATGAATGATGTATTACGTCTCTTATAATGGATTGGTTATTTCAACCATACTTGCTTTGATGTGATGAAATAAATGACAGCAATTTTGCTAATACATGGGGTTTCTGCTCTCCCCCTTCTTTCAAATAGGGCAGAAAGGTGTCCTTTAACATTTAAAGCCATGGAAGAACACAATATGTGGGATGGTAAATGACTATAATGTAGTATGCCATAAACTGTAAGTACCGGCTGGTTTGAAAGGAAGCTGATGTGAGGTATAAAGAAGGTATTTTACATATGATAGAGGTAATAAATCTAGAGTTTGCTGGAGGATTTAGATCCAACTGGAAATAAATCCATTGCAAATATTTTTGAAGTATTGTATAGCTACATTAAGAAAGGACTCTGCTACTGAGCTGAAAGTGCTTCTGGTTCAGCTTTGCCAGTCAAATACTGATCATATCAATCAGTTTTCTATTTCAGACTGATGATGGGAAATGTATGGCACGAGCAATGTACTGCATGAGCAATGTTACTATACTTTCTATTAAAATACAATATCTGATTCAATAGCAAAGATTTGCTGTTTAATGTTGTCTGTTTGATAAAGAAGAAAACGGACAGGGCGAGTACTTCACAGCCCTCTTACTTCCCTATGCTCTGCTTGCCTTGTTCATAAGGCCAAGTTGTGACCAAGAAATTGGAAAAAGCAGCCAGGAGCAGGTTTCCATGAGCCTAAGCCCAGTACGGGCATATAGAAACCAACAGCCCTTGACCCAAGGAGCTCAGAGCAACACCACCACATTCAGCCTATGCAAACCCAGGAGAAGCAGATGTGGCAGGAGACTCCTGCAGAGCGGTCCCTCCATGCCTGCAGGAAACACAGAGGAAAAAGACCCTGGTGACATCTCCATGATAAGGTTATCTTGGGGAAGGAAACCGCCAGGCAGGAGGAAAGCAGAGGTCATTTCAGAGCTGGGAATACTGGCAAATTCTTAGGATAACCAAGATGACTCCATGTTAAAAAAGGTTTGTTCAAGGCAAGATGCAAATACTCAGGGTCTGACCCCAAGGTCACCTCCAACAGTGGAGGGATTTCCACCAATCTAAAGTGGCTTTAGATAAAACCCTTAGTTTGGCTCTCATTTTGTACAAGAACCTGGGCCCTACTCTGTCCCCACAGAACGGCAGTGTCCCTGCACTGCTCTAATCCCTTGGCAAGAGGATGAAATTGTGCTGGGAACTCAGATGACTCCCACAGCATGAGAACCGCTCTGCCCTGCAGTGGGGCGGGATGCTAAGCCAGCTGTTCAATGCTGCCTGCAGCCAGCTGCACCTTCTCCAGCTGCTGTGGCTCTCATCTTTCCTGGGAGAAGAGGCATCACCTCTTGGTGATACAGAGCTGCCCTTTCTTGTTGATGGCTTGGACATGGAAGTCCCTGTGCCACCCCAAGGCTTCTTGATGCTCATTGGGTTATTAATTTTCCAGCACTCCCGCTGCTTATTGGTCTTCTTAATAAGTTTTATCAGACCTGGCAGTGGCAGCAGTCGCTCCTGATGTTTACCATCACCCGTATTACTGTTTTCCACCACAGATTCTTTTTTTTCCCCTGATGAATGCTGACTAGTCTCTTTCCCTTCTGCCACTTTGCTCAAGTCATATTTGCCCTCAGAGAAAAACGTGGCAGCATCATGAACAGGAAAGGAAAGCTCTGTCATATGCAGAGACAAGGCTGCAACGTGATTATCATGTTAACCAACTCGCTGCCCTTTGGAGGCTTGGCCCACATCCAGCAAAGTGACATCAATACGGTGCTCTGGGCACATGCTGCAAGTCGTCAGATTCTACCCAAATGTCAGACGGCGTCCTGGATGCTGAGGGGATCTCAGGGTCTGATCAGCAAAGCGGTGCACTTCTCCCTGCCTGGCTGGATCCATACTCTCTCAGTAACATGTGCAGCACGCTGAAAGCCACTGAAATCATCACGTAATCCCTCAGGGGCAAGCAGGCCAAGGGATACTCTTCACAATTTTCTACAGCGAACATTAGGTGCAATAAGCCAAAACATTAAATGGACATACGGCCTCACCTTGCTAATAGAGAACTTTTCCTCATGGGATTTCTTTAAGAGCTTTTACTGAAATGCAAGTATTTCAGGGAGCCTTGTGTGCTTTGGCTTGGGTAAATCAAGGATTGAATTTGTAGCTGTACAGACCACTGGAACCCGAGCAGCTCTGGCCCCCGGCAGGGGCCTGCATGCTGATGAAGTTCTGGCACCCGTCTGCTCACCACGGAGACATGACCCACCCGTGGTGGGCAAAGGCACAGACTGAACCCCCTCTTCCAGCACTGGGCTGGCAGTTATACTCCTTTCCCAGTGCCGTCACAAATGAGCCAGGCCAGAGCCTGCTCCCAGGCATGGTGTGGCACATCCAGAGTCGGGACTTTGATTTCAGTGGCTTCCTCAGGCTCGGTAGCAGCACAGCCATGACCACAGTCTTGCCCTTTTAGCAAATGGAGGTTCATTTCCTATCCAGTCTATCTTTTGTCTTCTCCCTAATCCATCAGCCAAGTTACAAAGCCGAATTTCCATGGCAACAGACTGTGAGGTCAGAGAGAAAGTATTAGGCAGGATCAAACATCTGAAGTGGAACTGGGAAAGCGAAAGAACAAAATTACTTAAAAAAATTAAGAGTCATAGCAGAAGGAATAAGGAAAAGAAAAAAAGACAGGTCAGATAATCCGCTCCTGGTGTTTCTGACAAAGCTGGTGCCAGCAAAAATGCCCTTTCGTATATGCAGAACCCCAGTTTGTCTTTTTGCTTCCTTTGAAGTCAACAGCAACTCCAATGGGACCAAAATATGGTCAACCCAGGAAATACAGGGGAATTCCCAGCCATCAGGAAAATTTCCTGTTATCTGCCTCTTCTTGCTCAGTGAGAGCCCACCGCATGTTGTCACAAGCCTCTAGTGAAAGCACATCACCACCTCCACAGATGGTGGGACATGGAGATGTTAAACATTTTTTTGCTAAACAGAGAATACGCCGACGCATTTTTCCTTTAATCATCTTTGCAAAGGTGTAGTGACCACAGCCTAAAGCCATGTTTAATTAGCAATCAATTGTTTGCTCCCTGGGGTAGCCCTAAATCAGGCTATTACCCCATGAGCAGGTGCTCCTGGGGGACCATCTGCGAGTGCCCACAGGATCCGCATCGCATGCCCCATGGAGGCACTGGGGTTAGTGGGGTGAGCCCTGCATGGCCCAAAGATGGACGGTGTGACTTTAGCAAAGGCAAGAGACAGGGGAGGGAGGTGTCAGCACCGATTTGCCTCAGTGACGCTGCCATCCCTTTGGGGTCAGACAAACAGCCGCACAGGAGGCCGTTTTTTTGCAGGAAGGCTGGTGGTTTTCTCCTGTTTTCAGTTGGGTCTCCTGCTGTGCCTGCAACGCAGTCGCTGAGATGGGCCCCGTGCGATGCTCCCGCCGTCACACTGCAGCTGTCACACAACGCTGGCACCAACAGGACGGAGCCCTGTTGCACACCCAGTGCTTTGCATCCCTGTAAGCAACGCCATGTATCGCACATCCATTTTTGCTACCAACTTCCCCTTCCAGGTCATTATCTAGGACCTACAGCTCTTCGGAGGAATCCAATTAAGGACGTTGCAACGAGCCCCTCTTCAGATGAAAGCCGCTAATTCATTAAGCTACAGGCTTGCTGCCTACACCCAAGGAGCAAAGCGGGAGTTTCTCCCCCCGGCAATGCTCCCTCCTCTCCTTCCCGCGCAATCAGCACGTGCTGCACATCAGAGGAAACAAGAGGCTTTGGGGTCTTTGGGTTCCACACAAGGGATTTTTCTCCCTTATTCAGGAAAAATAGAGGAGGCAGGCGGTGTCAGACCCTGAAAACATTCTGGTGACGTCTGGAGGGGAGGCAGGCGGATATGAAGAGAAACCTCCAGTGCCTATCTGGGATTTATAATGTGCACGGGCCTTTGTGACTTAAATGACTGCTTTTTCCGCTGCTTGATCTGAGAGCGTATTTGAGTCAATCTGAATATCAAAGAAATTCAGAAAGGCAGTGGGGCTAGGAGTAGGGCAGAGACTGACAGGAAAATAAGAAAGCAGGGAGGTGGTACAGAGATGGTACTGCAGATAGACCAGATTAAAAGATGAAAAAAAAAAAAAAGAGGTGATGTGTCTGTCCAGCAGGCAAAAATACTCAACTTAAATACGCTTATTTTTTCCCCGCTTAATTTTCTCTAAGCAACATTTTATGGTCTATTCATAAGCTAGATATACCATCTTTGGAAAAAAAGTTTTCTGACATGGGGTGACAGAAGAGCTATAATACAGGTTTGCACCAAAGCACTATGGAATAATCCCTGCTGTTAAGACCATTCCTGTAAACCACGTCTCCAGAACAAATCCAGAGCTTGACTTGGGTCCCAGGGATGGGCATTTAGCACAGCTGTCCAGATAAAAGCATAAACAAAATCCATTAGATGAACTGAGGCTCTGCAACCCTGAAAACTGAAAGGGGAATGTATGCGTGCATGGTGGGACACAGAGCTACTGAAGCCTCTTCATAGTATGTGGCTCTTGGTGGCTCTAGGAGGTAGAACATATTCAGGATCATAAAACAGAGCAGGAAGAGAGAGTATGTCCACAGCCCCTCTGCAGAGGGAACATACAGAAGAGCTAGTGATGCCTGAAAGACTGGACCACCACTGCTTTTATTCTTATTACATTTTCCCAGCAAAATACTCCTTGTCCACAATGCCAGGAAAAGTCTAGGAGGTATTAAGAGAGAGCATTTCAGCTCTACTGCATCCTGCCATCACTCTGACTCTACATAAATCCTTTGCTGGGTCACAAAACCAATTCATACACAAGAATCATGACCATAGCCTGCGTTTCATATCCAGGGATTCATCAGTAATGGATGACAATGTTGTCACCAAGAGTAGGGCTATTTGGGAGCTGTGGTATCAATGGCTTAAAGGAAGCAGGAGATGCTTGCAGCTATACATTTTTAAGCGTACATATTACGTGTCTGTGTATATAAATATATAAGTGCATACACACACACAAAACTTAATTAGCATATTCACATGCATAGATTCTTATACTGCCCCTACAATGTAATTAGCATTATTATTCTATTAATTAAAATTTTCTGCTGTCTTGAATTTAAAGTTAGCACATATACGTGTCTGTGTATATAAATATACATGTGCACGCATATGTACATACACACACAAACCTATAACTAGCATTTTCACACTCATAGATTCTTATACTGCCCCTACAATGTAATTAGCATTATTATTCTATTAATTAAAATTTTCTGCTGTCTTGAATTTAAAGATAGCACATATGGTGAAAAATTATTTTTTGTATTACTGGAGTGAGGCACAATCAGTCTTTGTTTAACTCTGAGCTAAGATTCCTCTTGCTTTTCCCCATATGCTGTTTTGAGGGTTAGCTTTGCTGTGATTTCCTTCCCTCCCTTATTGATATTGAAATATTCTTACTTCTGATTCTTCTTTCATTGCTCCTATTGGTTTCACACATTTGCTTCCCCAAAATTATTGTTTTTATGATTTGCACATTTTCACCCATCTATAAATGGGCTCTCACACAAGTCAGTCAAAATTACATTTTGATCAAAAAAAGACTTAACAAAGTCATTTTTTCATCCAGCTTTCAGACCAGTTTTGCAATGAGCCAGTTAACAAAATCTTGACTTGTTTATCCGCAGTTTCCAGGCTGGATTGTAGCTGCATTTGGGGGGCCATTTTCTGCCTCTCTGTTTTGTTGAGAATCTACTCCAAACTTGGCAGCTACTGAAAAGTTGTGTGCTCTTCTCACAACTTGTCATCTTCCATCTTAATTCAGGCATTGCACTTGGCTACCTTTTAAGGCTTAAAATTAACATGTTATTATTGTTTCTGAAGACCCTTCAGACTTCGACTCCTACCTATTGGAGAAATTTTGATTTCTGTTTATGTACTTGCTCATAATTTGGGTTCTGTTTCCAATCTGTCACTTGCTAAACCATCTGTGCCATCTGGAATGTGCCTGGCCTCAATTTGGTGGAATTCTCTTTCTCATGAAATTCATGAGATTCTGCCTGCAGATGCTTTCTCTGCTTCTCTGACAAATTTACTTAATTTGGCAGCTTTGAGGTTTGCATTTTTGTCAGTTTCTAGGACGACATCTTGTTCCTGCTATAATGCTATAGGTGGTAGAACATGGATAGGTATGAAACACAAGAAACCTTCTAGTTTCAACAGCTTTGACATATAAGTGAACATAAAGATTTGGGTACTCAAGATCCTTATGAGACCTTTTTCCTCTAAGCTGCCATAAAATCATGAGCACTTTAGAGTACAGGTGCAAGGTAAATTAAATTCCCACCTGTGCAAAGGGTCACCATCGGGTTTATATTCCAGGTTAAGTGGTGCCGCAGATACAGCAGCCAGGAAGAACTGGAAGCATCAAGGAAGACACTGGCGCAAATATTCTGCTGAGGTGGAACTATACTTTAACCATCAATAGATAAACCCTTCTACCTGTGAGAATCTTTACCTCCTGTGAAACAAAACCATAATGGAGATCTCCTGAGAATCTGATTTCAGTGCTTTCCAACCTAACTAGGTGGGCTCAGTAGGCTCACAAAGGCTGACAAAACTGGCCAAACTTTTAATGGATTACCTGGATGACCCATTCCTAATCAAAATATGCTGGAACAATCATGGGTGAAATGAAGGTAAACAGGATCTATGTGCTTCTAAATTTGGCGTTATAAAGGTTACTCACTTCTCGCTGCCCAGGATGAAAAGCCTTACCGGAAAATTTTTCTACTTTTTTATTTGCTGACTCATCCCTTTTCTGGACCAAATTCAGCTCCTAGGAACTAATTTTTGGATATACAATGATGGAAAAATTTTGTCCAAAGAGCACAGTTCTAACAAAACAGACAAAATTAGCTTTTATGTGAAAGAAAAATTAAGTTTTCAGTAAGTTTTTCTCCACCTCCTGTCAAATTGTGTGTTCCTAGACAGAGATCATCAAATGTGAACACGCAAAGTAAAGTGTGTTAGTATGTCTTCTAGCACCTTAAAAAAGTGGTCTGATTTCCAGGTGGGTAATCCCACCCGGCTGAAGAGATGTGGAGAAAATGCAAAAAAATAGGTAAGAAAAAAAACCTCCTGAAGCCAGATGGTACGTTAAGTCCATCCTGCTGTGCTTACCTGTTTTTCTCTGTCACTCCCCCATGGCTGCCATGGCAAAATCCACTTCACATTACAGCATTAAACAAAAGTTCTGATGGTCGGCATTTAGTCTGCTAGGTTGTTGTCGGAAAATGAGCGGGTGTCAGGGATAAACCCTACCAAACCAGGCTGTGCTCACATTGAGAATGAGAGAGGACACCATTGACAACCTTCACTGAATCCTCTCCTTACAGCTACCAATATCCCCATGTCATTTGTGTGGCAACCGCAGCTCTTTGGAAAAAATGCTATAGTAGGACCGCAGCAAACAGGGAAGGGGAAAATAAACAGGCTTTGCTGGTTGCATTTTCTTCCTCAGCGCGGGGAGCCACAGAGCTGTATTTTGCATTATTAACAGCAACCCAACTGCCACGGCTTCAAGCTCCCACTAAAATCGGATGATGAACCTGACACCAATTTGCGGAGTTGCACCGTATTTCCACATCCTAACTTTACTGCCCCCTTCAGATACAACGTTAGCTGTTATTGCGATTACAGTTGTGTTTGGTAACAATAAAACACACAAAGAAGCCACATAAGGTTAAAAGGTGCTATCTGAATTTATACTTGTTAATGTCATTAGCGTAAAAGGCTCCTTTGGAAGACCCAAATGGCTGCGGTATGGATTGATGCTAATGGGCAGCTTCCCAGCAGGAAGACGATGTGTGCTTCATCACAATGCTGGAAGGAGTTTGTCTGCTAGCCAAAATCTCTCTCCTACTGTTTATAAAGCAGTATCTCACTGAACTACCCCCCTTTTTACAGTTCATTACTGCACAGTCTTTTAACGGGGTTGGCCGCTGTTCAATTTCATGGATTCAGAGCTGCAGAAAAGCACCTTTCAGGGTATGTAGCCTTCCCTCCAATCTCATGGTTGCTCAATGCACTAGGTAATATTTCACTAGGTCTCCTGCCCAGAAATGCCCTGTCCGTTACTCCTGTGGTAATCCCAAGCGAACAGAAAATCCATCGATCCCGTGTACCGCAAGTAATTAGAACTGAGGCTGCATATCATTCCCGCAAAGTTGTACAGGTCAGGATTTTAAACACAAAACAGTTTTCGGTGGATTCAGCACTTGCCCTCTGAATGATGCAGCCTACAAATTGAAAGTGCCTTTAAAAGATTACATTTTTATTCTTTATTATACTCAATTAGTATTGCCATAATTTTTTAAAAAAAGCTGGTATTTGTCCTTTTCCTAGGCTACTAGGATTGTGGTGAAAGATATCATAAGATTGTATGTGTTGTAACTTTTTAATTCTCCAAACAATTTTTATGATTCCCTTCAAATAATGGATGTCCCTTGTGTACTCATATTTTCACTTTTGATTGTGGGCAATTAATTTTTATTACCATAAAAAAGCCTTCTGAAACTCTTTTATGATGAGCTTGTTTTACTTATCTAGTAATTAGCCTGTGATGAAAGCGACACCTCTAAAAGCTCAGTCAAAAACCTTCTGCTGGCAACATATATAGATCTGCTGTGAGGGGTTAATCTTTTATTAGATTACAGTTACTGTAAAAGCTGGCATTCAATTGTTTAATAGGTTTTCTTAATTCCAGCCTTCTACAGTCTAAGAAATAGCTCGAGGTAGATGCTAAAAAGGTCTTCAGGCTTTAATGCAGTCGCAGGGTTTCCTTTGCAAGAACTGGTAATTACTTACAGGCTTTTTTATAAATTAAAAATCCTTTTATTTCCTTTACAGCCAATGCCATCAACATTTTAATAAAACATTAAGGAGTTAAGAAGAGACACAAACTATTTTTTGAATGAATTGCAAACATCGATTTATACAGGATGCATACGTACATGGCTTCCACAAGCTCGTGCTGGCCACCAGCGCTTTCAGCCACAATCTTTGTCAGGAAGGAATTTATTTGAATTCACAAGATGTTTCTGAAAGAAAAGAAAACCCGCATCCTTTTGGGGTACCACTCAGATGCAGGTAAAGACTATTCTGGCCTCTGGGAGGGCTGATGAGAACCATATATAATCTGACTGACTTGTCTCAGCATTAAAATGCCTAATACAACCAGTCCTCTCCTTGTGAGATGGAAATTTTGTTTCTGAGATGACATTGCACTTGACAATACATTTTGTTTGTGGGTAGACTCCATCCTGGGCTTTGAGTTCTCAGCACCGGGTGGGACTGAGAGTGGCTGAACCAAAAATCTTTGCTGGGGCCTGCCAGAACTGTATATGTAGGAATGTATATTTTTTGTGACTGGTGGTTGCTGCAATAATATTTTTGCTTACTGACTGCATACAAATTTTATTTACCAGTTTCATGTAGAGCAGGAGGAACCCAAAACGACACTAGCCTTATAACTGTGAAAAAGACAGTAAAGAAAACCAAGAGAAATAGATTATAATTTCATATAATGGGATATGCTAAGGAGTGAAAAAAAATGCTGATTCCTGAGGATTTTGCCATTTTTCTTTCCAAGCCTCTTTCTAACGCACTTACAAATGCATGAATTGTTCTAATGCTCCTTAGGTCACAAAAAGCAAATTGGTAGGGTAAGAACTGTTTTTCCTTGTCAAGTTGGGCACCCTACCTAGTTACAGAAATGAAGACAGTCTGCTTCCTTCTCACCAGGCCACCATGATCAAAAGAACAGATGCGAAAAATTTCCCTCGCTGGAATGTACCGCTATTCAAAGCCCTTTGTAGGCACCTCACAGCAAAACACAAGTGTCTGGTAGGAGATGAAAAGAGAGAGCATGTATTTATTTATTCAGGATGGCATTTTGCAGCCCCCAAAGAAATGTATGTATGCATATATGTGTGCATGTATGTCTGTAAATGGGGGTTGCTAAGAAGGAAAGAGCTGTCTTGTGGGGTTCTCTCTTTCCCCTGGGTAAAACCTCAGCCTTGAAGAGGACTCGCAGGCTGCCGCTGGCTCCTGGCGGGGCTCTGCCATCCCTTCCTCTGTTACCAGGCAACATTATCAGCGATGCTGCACATGTGCGCCGGACATTAATTACCACTTTCTGCTCGCTGTTTATATTTTCATTTATGCATTTTCCTGTAGAAACATGAGGCGTTCTCAAGTGAATGAGATTTTTGTTGAAAGGATTTCTGTACCCACAAGCTAACTGGCCCAGCAGGTAAAATGTGCCTTGGTGCAGGGCAGCCAGAAAAAATCTGTGCTCCTGCTCAGCTCCAGCCGTGCTGCTCGATGCTGGATGAACCCCCACCGCCTGCAACCCAGGGCTTCCCGGCACAACACCCGGCTTTCCCAGCTTCCACCCGCTATGGCAGGTGTTTATTATGTTGAGGAAATAAACCCTTAATCCCTCAAATAAGAGTTGCACTGGGATCAGCGGAAATTTTATCTGAGCTGAGGATTTCAGCGTGTAAACGTGTTATCATCTGGATAGTTAAGGTGTGACTTTGTCTGGTTTTGTAAAGACAGATGTCAAGAATCGGACGTGTGACAAGGCAGGTAGTAGTTATAAAGTAATTTAGTGTATGCTGTGGTGAGTGCATGGTGATCAATCCCCCCGCGCAGGAGGGACAGGCTCTTGAGGAACAGGAATGACATCTATACAGCAATACCCCGTTCCTTCACTCTGATATATGAAAAGGCTGTTATTCAAGCCAGAGGTGGAGTCAGGAGACGTCAGGGCTTGGGTTAAGCGTGTGGTGCCCCCCACCACGTAAGACAGAGTCACACCACTGGCCATTCCCTCTCATCCCACCCAGAGACCTCATTTCTCAGCTCCTGTTTCCAGACCTGTTTTCTAACAGCTTTAATTACACACTGTTGTTTAAGGGAGAAGCAATGAGCCACACGCTGTACAGCTATGAATTAAAATCCTGTTGGTGGCGGGTGGCAGCTCTGAGCTTGGCACACGGGGGACAATGGCACTGACCTCACTGTGCCCTGGGCTGGCACCAGCGTCGGGGAAGCACGAAGGAGCACACGGCATTGCCACCACCTCGCCTCCTCCGCTGGCCTGCTCAAGCCTATGTGCCAAATAGAAATTCTGTACAAAAAGAGACTTCGGTCTGTGAAGGAAAATGTGGGGAATGAAAGAAAGCGAACTCACCAGGCCTGTCCACCGACCCCTCTTCTGGCTACAGATGCCTCCATTTCTGAGCACTGATGTCAGAAACGTCACAGCATTCTGACTTTGAACAGGCTGCTGCTACCTGTCTGCTGAAAACTTACTCCCTGACCTTCACAGTGGTTTGGATTGAAGTGCCCCAAGTCATTAGTCCCATTTAAAAGTAGGAGACTGTCTCACCATCGTTAAGCAGCATCCCTTTTTTTGCTTCAGAACACTCTTCCATCACTCCTCCATGCTGGTATAGTCTCTTGCATCTGCAGGTAGCCTGTGTTCCCTCTAGCCACACATATAATAGATGTGAAAATGTTCCAGAAGACACAAGACATGATTTCAGAAAGGGAGAATTATCTATCTGTCATTACCCTGCCTCTGGGTTCACTGCAATGACACAATACTTTCAGACTCTTACAAGAACCTCCAAGAAAGAATTTAGGGTATATGGCTCTTCTAATCATAAGTCTTAAATTACCCCAATTACCAAGAAGGGACATCATTAAAAAGGAATGACTGTGCAACCACCTTCTCAACGTCACTGTCACTACACTGACAATTTAATTAAAACTGCTGTGCATTAAGTTATAATTAGTTTGTATCAATAAGGAAGATACAGATTTTTTAAAATTCTCAGACCACACTCATCCAAATGTACCTCAGCGCCACTACTTAAGGATTACAATTAACAGAATTTATCATTCATAAAGATACATCAATATCTCAGAAGAAAATCCTTATCTTCATATGGGATCTTCATGCCAGCATATGAATGGAGTTGACTAGAAATAATAATCTTTACTGCAAAAACCATCACCCTCGGTGTATGAACGACACGTTATTTATATAATACTCCACATTTTTTGTCCTGTGCTTTGCTGACTAACACAGAAAACAAAGAGGGATCTGAGGAAATTAGAAGGTAAACAAAGAAAAGTCAAACTTTAAATCTATTGTACCATTTTTTGTCAGCAGAAGCCTACTCTGATTCTGGTCTTGCATGCTCAGGTGTAAAGCTGGAGCAGCTGCCTTGGTGCCTGTGGAGTCAGGGGATGCAGGATACTGAAAGCTGCTGCTGCTGTCCTCCCCAGACCAAAAACTCGGGGAACTGTTTCAGCGATTCCTGCCATGTTTTGTTACTTTCTTCAAACATGGAAGCAGCCCCACTGAAAAGCTCTGCTTCACTTTTTAATAAAAATATGTTTCTAACCCACGTGAGCCTTTAATGCTTCAATATCAAGAACCAACTGAACGAACCCCAAATGCATTCTCTAATCCCATATTATTTAAGCCTATCTCAGGATTTCTCAGAGCCTGCCTAATGATTTTCAAGCATTTAGGACTGCAATGACTCCAGCTGGGGATCTGATATCCACTTATTTTATTTACTAAATTACTTTACAACTGCTCGCCTTTTCACATGTCTGATCCTTGACATCTGGTTTTACAAAAGCAGAGCCCAAGCCTGCTCCAGTGGGAAGGCTGTGGCACTCACTTCAGTCAGACCCTCTGCTGGTATGTTTTGGATCCAGACACGGAGCACTGACAATACCCAGCCTTCAAAAAGCAGAGCTTAAGATGACTGTAAGACCCGCTTGGCCCAGGGATGCAAAAGATGCTGACATCGTAAAGGAAAGGCCAAGCAGTGAAGAGAAAAGCCATCTCTGAAGTCAAGGAGGCTGAGGCACACTGGAGGGGGCAAAGGTTGCCTTTGACCTCCTGTTTTTTTCTGACACGCTGGTCAATCTGGAAAGATGAAATTCAAACATGACCTCTGTCTATTTTCCTGGCCTGCACCTGATTTGCAGTCCTTAGCAGACAGAGGGAAGCAGCAGAGTAAGGCAGATTGAGTAGTTTGCATGCAATTAGTGAAAAGAAACAGGCAGTGCTTTCAGTGTCAGCAGGTTGTATCTGCTGGAGCAAAACACAGTTCTCGTGAACTACTGTCATGACATCTAGAAAAGAAAACATCCACCTTAAGACCTGGATGTTGTGCAAAAAAACCAGAGCTGGGTGGAAAAGTGGGGGATCCAGGAAGGAAAGCTGACCAGGAGGTTAAGCTGTCTTGGCAGCGTATCTGGCTGGGAAGAACATGGCCTGCAGCATACTTTGCCACTGCTCTCCAACCCAGTAGCCTACGCTCTAATGTTCATTGCTGTGTATGCAGAGCACGGCTCAGGTGTCCTGGCCACAGCCCTGAGCTGATGGATGCTGCTGCCTTAGAGATATGGGACTTCTAGAGCTGCCTCTATCAGTAAAGGCAAAGCAAAGAGAAGGTGGTCCTGGCACCTTTCCCTGCAGGATGGCAGAATCCAAAAAGGCCAGCTGGAGGCTAGACCCATGCCTGTAGAATGCCAAACACCTTAGTCAATGGTGAGGAATTACAGTTGAAGTTAGTTGAAGAGGAAGCATCAGGGAAGAGGGAAGGTTTGCCACAAAAATAATCATTTGGGAGACTAGTTCTCCGTTTTGCTTTGTTTCCATATGGAATTCTCGTCAAAACGTGTTTTTCTGTTGCTGCTGCTGTATTGCAGACTTTTTTTTCTTTTTGGGAGCAGCGTGTGTCGTCTCCCAACTGCGCTGTTTATGTTCTCCTCAGCTTGCATACCAGCTGCATGGCAACACGCTGCAGGTTGCCAATAAACACAACTGGAAGCTGATGAGACAAGAGCATCTTTGAAGATTCAGGCGCAGCGTTCTCCTTGGGACGACATGCCATGCCAGATTAAAAGCTCCCTGTATATCCAGACGCTGGCGATAACACGGACGCTTCATGCAACACAAATGCTAGATTAGTATGGTCACCTCCTGATGCAGAATCTCAAGGTTGCTTAGCTTTTAGAGCCAGATGAAGAGCACAGTCAGGATCATTTGAGTTACATACCCTCTCAAAGCGTTATTCCTAGGGAGAGCTTCCAAAATCACTCAGGTTTTTGTTTCAGTGCTGTCTGGTTTGTTTGGCTGCATATATCATCTGTAAGGTCACCTATTCATCTCCCACACATAACTGGATCTCCATCTCAGTCCTTCCTCTCCTCAGTTCTCCCTCTGTTCCTCAAGTAATCAAGCAAATCCCCATGAGAACTGATGGTGTTAGATGCAAGTTGGATTTGATCTCAGCTGGATATCTCACTGTGCTGGGTATCAACACTGACGCGTTGCAGACTGGTGACTGTGTTTATTATATTCATTCATGCTTAGGAAGGTAAATAAATAAATAAATAGACAAGTCCCCTCAGAATACACCTCAGCACCCCAAAACAATTATGCACGTAGGTTCTGCATGTAGGGCAATTAAATGTTTATTGGAAAGACGATTACTGCTCTTTAAGCCTCGCGTATCTTATTAGTGACACAGGAAGGATTATCAGGTATGGTGAAGACATGTTTTTCTGTCAAACTTCTCCAGACACTGGTAAATACACCTGGCTGTGGAAAGTCTCTGCAAAGATGTGATGGCCATGGGATGGGACCTGTCATAATGGCATTTGCTTTCAATTGTCTTTGAATAAAATGGGTTTTTTTCCATTTAAAATAGAAAAAAAGCAACTTCAAACATCAAAATCTTCAAACATCAAAACAAAAAATAATTTATTTTTGACTTTCTTAAGACAAACACCCCCAAGAATTCTTTTTTTCAAAAATTGGAATGTCTTTAGTGTTTTTTGTCTTACAGAAATTAATAGAGGTTACTACCTATTAAATCAACATTTTCAATTAAAAATATGTTCAAAACCCCCATTTTTAGGAAAGAAAACTATCTGAAAAATAGACCTTTGCTCTAAAAAGGGCCAACAGGCTGCCCAGCGAAGTGGTTGAGGCACCATCCCTAGAAGTATTTAAAAGACAGGTAGACATAGTGCTTCGAGATATGGTTTAGTGATGGTTTTTGTCAGAATTAGTCTGATGGTTGGATTAGATGATCTGAAAGGTCCCTTCCAACCTAGGCGATTCTATGATCCCATGCTTGGGGGAGAAAGAGAAACACTGCTGCGCTTTTCGCATTAGGCGCAGAGACATGACATTGTGCAATGTAGAGACACGAGCTCTCAAAGAGCACAACACTAGCACTGAAGCCCCATGCAGACATATTTGCTTGACTCCCAGAAGAGGCCATGAGTCACCCGGCTGTTTCTCTTCTAGCAGGAGGATGAGGGAACTCAAAACAAGACAGCACAACTGCACACATTCAGACTAGCGTAGGTTGCAGCACAACTGCATCTCTGATCTGAGAAGTTCTACTTTTGCTTTGTTTCCTCCAGATTTTACTAACGTTGCCCAACCTTAAGAGTCAGAGTTCTTCATTTTCTTTCACCCTAAGTAATCCCAAATCAGTCAATGGGACAGCATGTGAAGTGAAACCATGATCACGGTCACCATCACAAATTAAACCCACTAATGGCAATTAAACAGGTCACCCATTTATATTTCCTCTAGCTCAGTGTAAGATCCTCAGACATCACCCTTTCTCCCTTTGGTACTGCCCCTACCTACACCTTTGCCCTTTCCCAGTATCTCCTCACTACAGACTGGTGGGTCTGGGGATAATGTAAGGCACACGGCAGATGTATTTCAGCTTAACCAAGACTCTCAGCAATACAAGCTTTTTTCATGTAAAACGTTTTTTCTCTTTCCTGCGTTAATTCCTCTGGGCTGTGGCAGGGCGGTGTTCAGGGTGGTTGGTTAATTTTTATTAATGCGATCTCTCCCTCTCCCTTTATTGGTTACATATGGGCGTGAAGTTGATTAGCCAAGGGAAAAGTGAAGTTACACATCATTTGTCTTCTCTTACATTTCCATTGATCAATCCATTCAACGTTATCCATTTTCCATTAATTTTCTATTTGCCACACACCTTATTTCTAGAGCCATAGTTAGCAAATTGATTTGCTGCTCTTAATCAGCAGTTTCCATTACAGCCTGGGAAGTGGGATTAACTCAGCATACTTGCTATTTCGTCTCTGTCAGCGATACCTCACACTAAATAATTCTTACGTTTGGTATGTTTTGCTGATGGAGTTTGCCTTCTGGAAGAAGAACAAGCTATATGAGAGCGCAGCCCACTCATTGGGCTCTGGGCCAAGTCTCTAGTGTAGGCACAGATTATAGGTCTTCCCAGCAACATTGACAAGGTCTGTAAAAGTCTAAGGAAGCCAAAATATCTGTTCAAAGTCACAGTGCAACACTGAGAACACCATTGCCTCCTACATTTACACTGCCTTCAATCCCCACCCCTCTATCAGAGTTTAAATGCAGTGAAACTCGATCAGAGACTCTGATTAATCTGATGTTATTGCTCTGAAAAGGTGTCATGAAGGCAGGATTTTTTTCAAAGCATCACAGAGGAGCATTTGAATGAATTAGGAGATAATCTGTTAATTCATCAGATTATTCAGGCATAATGCACACAAATGATAGAGTAAGAAACTTTGCTGTTTTTCTATTAATGGTTTCACATAATGCTGCCTTCCCTCCTGAGAGTTGATTAAAATGTAATTTAAATTGCTCCTGTCTTAGAGCTTCATTGTCTATTATCTTGAACTGAGCCAGAGGCTCCCTATCGAGAGGATGTTTAACAGCAGAACATTAACTGATCTCCTCACTTATATTTCATTGGAGAAAAATTCTCCATCTTTCTCAGCTGATCTTGTTCATTACAGAAAGATGATGAACACAGGTGATAGCATCCAAAAAAGATGAGCTAGTCAGTAACTGATTGACTTTTTTTTTGTTTTTTTCTTCATTCGGTAAAACCACTACCAGCTCCTGTTACTCTCTTTTTCAGTAGACCAAAAATGCAACATAAGAGAATATGATCTATAGCTGTTCTTGCAATCCTTTTGCCTAAATTAAATACATCTCAGTTGACATATATTAACTTCAAACAGGAATAAGCTTTATTACAATACATCACTGCAAAAATATGAGTCAGAACTTTCTGGCTCGCTACATACTGTTTAATCAATGGAAACTATTTCTAAAAAAATGCATTGTGTTAAAATAATTGATTTGGAAGGGAGAATTATTTGCCATATACTCTGATTTACATTTAAAGACTTTTTTCCCCCCTTTCCCTACTGAAAATAAGAATGATTTGGCAACTAAAACCATACCTCACGCAGACTCAGTGAAAATAACACTTTATTTTCTTTGTTACCTCAGTGCAAACCCCATCCAAGGGATAAAAATTGTTACACTGAGCTCTCTTACTCTACGCTAATTCAATATCAAAGTTGATCACAACACTGCAATAGAAAACAGCAAATAGAACTCCATAACAGAACTCAGTGAGGTTTGTTATATGTCCATTTCTCTTTATTCCTTGATTCTGGTACAAAGCCAGAAATTTTTCTGTCTTTCACCCTGGCTCCTAGCATAGCGCATTTCCACAGAAACTTGGCACTGTAAGTCAGATATAAGGAGCAATTCTGTAACCATTTTCTACCACACAGCACTGATACTGATCTCCAAGTCTAACATTTCTGATTTTGTTCAGTATTAGAGCGTTCCACAGAACAGCCATGCAAAAGCTCATCCCGCTTCCATCCCCTTTACACCATTAGCACTTTTTCCACTTGCATGACCATGAGGCAGCATGAAAAAATTTAAATGTTTCTTTCAGAAACGCTGTGAAATCTTACCATCTCAGAGAAACAGCAATCTTAAATTGCAAATCTGATGTAGGAACTTGTGCTTATTAAGTTCCCTGGAAAACAGCACACAAATGTTGAATAACTATGCCTATGATAGTTAATTAAGTAAGATTCAATAAGATCCCCAGGCCCTGGGTTGCAGTTGTCCATATTATCCAAAGCAAAAGGCTTCCCAGTCTTGGGACTGGTGCTGCTCCAGCAGGGCTACCAAACTGCTGCCGAGCCCCAGTGGGGACCCAGCTACCCTCTTCACCAGACTGAGGGAGTTTCCCAGCCTAGAGATGTCAGCAAACCTCAGCAGCCCGCTCCTTCCTGACAGTTGGCATCAGCTCTCAGGACTGTTCTCAGGCACGCTTAATTTACTAGTGTAGATACTAACTTAAATAGTTTGAAGCACTCATGAGAGACCTGGAATAAGATTACGACCAGCTGGAAGCACTTCCAGAGGTGCAATGTTAAGCACATGCTGAGTGGGAGCAAGGCTGAGGAAAACAGGACCTGTCTGAACAATACATTCTGCATATATTTACACAACTTGAGAATATGCAAAATACTATGCTTGCTTATTTATATCGCAAAAAGTAACTGTAAACTGGACACTCTGTGTTGTACGCTACTTAAACACAGTATCGGTGGAAAGTATTTTAGGGTAGCATTTTGCTGTGTACTCAAAACACATTTCCTGATTAAGAAGGGATGCTATATTACCAGTAGCATAATTGGATGCATATAAAAAAATTCTCTTGGAGAAGTCACAACTGAGCTGTAAGCCATTATGTATGAAAGAAAGCTTACAGAAGCAAAGATGGGAGCGGTAATCACACAGCTACAAGCATTGAAACAAATTTGCATAAGGGTAGAGTCGTGTTTATGGTTGACAGAGCTAGCAGAAATCTGTTAAGTAGATTAAGTAGAAATACGCAGTCAGACAAAGATAAATTATCTCATTTGGCATAGTATTAAATCTAAATTGTGGTTTATAACACAGAATGAGGAAAAATCAGAACTGCTGCAAGGGAAGTTGAAAGAACTCAGCATTTCACGACAATGAAAAGAAATTTTTTTCCTGCCTCTTCAAGACCCATTATATAGCATTTCTATTTTAATCTCTGAATTTGAAACCCTTTGCTTTGAACCTCAGTATTCTACACTCAAAGTAGGATTCTATTCAATTATTTCAAGCATTTACCAAGTTAGCCTAACTGCATTTCCTATCACAGGCAAAAGGATTTGAAGAACCGTATCAAGCAGGATTTCGAAATTTTCGTGATTTGGTTCTTCTGCCCAAGTCTTCTGAAGTAATTACACCTGACAACAAGGGAATCAAAATCAGATAACGCATGAAAACTAGGAAATAAGCAAATTAAAATAAATGCAACATGAGCTAAATGGATACGTTTTTCTCGCTTCCTGGTAATCATGACTTTAACACGGGCAGGATGACTTCTGAATTAGGTATCCAGTGTCAGGAAGAGCTGCACATTCATTCATTCATTCAAGTCTCTTGCCAATCCAGTTCTGAAGGAAAAATTCTGATCTTCATTTCGCCTTGCGCATATATATGTAGTTAATCTTACAGCAGCAATGTTTTTGCTATGGAATGATAGTAAGTGTGGTGTGGTGCAATAGGTGGGGAGCTCTAGAGTGGAGGAGAAGGTGCTGAGGACCCAATGTCTACACTGTATGTGTTTTGGGGTGCTACTTCTCATTAGCTCTAGCACCCATTAGTGGCTAGGGTACGCCAGTGCTCCCCCAGGGCGCAGACTCCAGCCTAGTTTTATCCACGGGAATCAAATTGCTGCACACCAAGAAAGCACCCTATGTGAACCGAAGTGGGGGACAGGTTGGAGATTCATTTCATCGTATCTTCCTAATCTGAACAAAAATGCTGACCTGGCCTAGACTGACTGATGGTCTGAATGAGAACCAGTGGCTGAAATCCAGAGCGCTCTTGGGCAGAGTAACAGGACACAGATTAAATACAGTACTTTGAAGCCACATTAAGGGCAGCCACTTACGTTTTAGGCATCCAAGAAATCAAGAAACTGATGACACTACTTGTTTACAGTTAGAAGACTTACTTTATAGGTAAGTTTAATAGACAAAGGAAAAGATACTGAGTCAGACGTGAAAATTTTCCCAGAAACTATCAGCTCTGTGTTCTGTCTGTGAAGGCGCCAGCAGTAAACCACTGTAATTTCTGACATCTTCCCATCTAAACATCTCATCAGAATTTGTGCCTCTTCATGTACAAGATGTGGGCTGAAAAACTAACTGAAAGCAGACGGCATTTATACTTAATGTTTATACGTTACTGTAGGTACAAATTTCAAACTTCTTTACGTAGTTCTAGACATGCAGCTCTCACCGAGTTCAAATGAGCTGCACATGACAAAACCACTGCGAGCTGCTTAAAAAATATCCCCCCTGGGTCTTAAGTGAAAACTCATTGTTTAAGTGTTGGTTATTATTTTTCCTCCACTGAGATTAATTAAGGTCTTTAAGGAGCACAAGGGAAAAGAAGAAAGAGGACTTGCTTATCAGATTAATTTGTCCGTGTATGTGTGGCTAATTTTCAGTTGTGGTTGAGATACACTGAGCAGAGAAGTCATCATGCACACGTGCAGGCACGCGTCTGATTATGGACCTTAAGGTAATTGATCCAGGTAACAATGTTGGTTAGCTGAGAGAGAAATTAGAGTTGAGAAACCATCAAGACATTCATAACAAGGGACACAGCATGAACACCACTAGAAATCAGTGTTAGACAGCCAGACACTAAAAACCACTTTGAAAGTAAGAACATGTCTATGCTTTAACAGAAATAATATCTCTTGTTATCTGTAGACCTACTTCCTCTGCAGGATGAAATCCGCTAAATAGAGCAAAATGAAAGAACAACAATAATTCTTCCTTTACCGCAGCATAAATGGAGGCAGATCCGAATTACGGTACTCCCCTAGCCCTAACAACCATATTGTTTTAGTCCATCTGAGGTTCTCCTTATAGAATTATACTCCAGGACTGTAAATCAGTGCAGGAAAAACACAATTTAAGCAAAACTGCAGGTTAGAAATCAGGATCTAACTAACCCTTTTTCCTCCCATGGGGCTGATTTGCATGAGACTGATTTAAAATGCAGAATAATACATGAACTGCATGAGCAGTTTAAAGGTTTATAAAATATCCTAATGCTCTCCATACACAGACAGCTAATTTAGATTTTTGCAGTGGATTAACTCACAAGCAGTCCAAACTCATCTTTCCATTAACCTATCTTGATTAGCAAGATTGCAACTGCCATAGGAGCGGTGAGCTCCATCTCAGATGTACTCTTTTGGATTTGGAGGGTAAAGTGCTCTGATTACTGGTCTCTTTTGTGACCAAGAGTCATTTTAAATGGCTTCACTAATCAGAGGTATGGGTTCGATGGGGAGGAAAACCTCCATTCACATCAGCTTAAGAACTAACCATCATGATCTACATTAATTGATGTGGTGCACACTCTCACAAAGGCCAAGTCATGGTCCCAGACAGACTTTGAAGGGCTAGATCTCCTCCCTCTGCCTTGATCATGACATGGGATAGTTAAGCAATGAGAAAGCCCTCCAAGTACCCAACGGAGGGGAGACTAAACAATAAAATCCCATTGAAACGTAAGGCCTGCTTAATGGGCATTCAATTAATCAGTTTCTGTACACCTGAGGTAACATTAAGATATTGTCCCAGCAGGGTGTCCAGTAATTTGTTGAGTAGTAATTACAGCTCCCAAACAGGACACAGCAGGAGTACTGTTTCTCCATCAGTGTGCTACTGTTTGTACATGAACATAGGATAAATTATCTTGGGCAGAGGAGAAAATATTCAGGGACAAAAGCTTCAAAGCTTGCTCCGGTGCTCTGATACTAAGCCCAAGATCGACAGTAGAGCTACCTTCACCCAGATAAAAATCCCATGGTGTATCAATAAGATTCAGAATATTTTGATATGGATCCCGGATCATTATTTGCCAGTTTATCTGATGATATAGCATGGCCTACATGAAGAACACACAGTTGGCAGCTGTTAACAGTTGGTGAAGCTGAGTTCAAAATTCAGAAGCACTCCAAGTTGACACAACCAAAACTGATAATAGTTACACCATATAACAAACAAAAACTTGTTGTAGCTTTGCAATGAAGAACTGTTTGGGTTTCTTTTTTATTTTTTGGAAGAAGCCAAGGTTATGCTGAGTGATGAATGGTAGACCTGTCCCCATGGCAGATCTTCCAGCTTGCTGCTGAAAATTACAGGGGGCAGGGAACTGTGCACTACTGCTACCTGTGACTTCTCCACTATGAAGGTCTGGAGAGGACCTCCTTCAGCAGAGATGACAAACAGGTATCCTCCACATAACACTGATATAAGAGAGGTCTTGAAGAATCAGGCAGAGATTGGGTTTCTAGGTCTTTGGTCTTCTGTTTAGTTGGATTTTTGTGCACGTCTGTGTTACTCAACAGTTCTGTCAAGGGATTTGGCCTTTTCTTGTAAGTCAAAGTTTGATTTTCAAATACTCACATACACTCAGAGAAATTCAGGCATATGCCACAGACATGTCAATCACAGCCACGACCATAACAGTTGACAGGTGGCAAGGCTCAAGCTTTGTTGCAAAGCACCTAAATACTACCTTTGTGGGGCAGCTGCCAATTATTTTAAACTATATGACTATCGGACTAAATAGGAAAATGAATCATTTAATGTGGGCGCTATTATTGTTGTTGCTTATTTTGAGAGACAATTTCTTTTGATTTAGCTTGTACTTCATTTTTTTCAGTGCTTCATTTTGTTATTTTTGTTTCTAAACATCCCAGTAACATGAACGGGCTAGTTCATATTTGCTCAAAGTCAATATTTCAGGCTGTTTGCAAATTCAGCCACAGACAAAACTTACTAGGCAGACAATGTAGTCAGTTTTTGAGTTGTGTCAGTTGTACATTTAGTCCTCCAGTGACTGACTCTCTTGCTTACATCTAAAAAGGAATGGTTGAGCGGTATAACGGAGGCTGGATCAGCACACATCACTTTTCGCACTGGCTTCCTAAAAGTACCATGCAGCAGACTGGCTCAGGAGAGCCTTGATAGCTGGTTCTTAATCCATGATGAGCCGTGGATACCACCTCAGGTGTCTTGGCTCAGCACTCTGGCTCCCAGGGGGAGCCGGGCACCTTGGTGTCTGCTGGAGGCATTCAGCTCCAAACCAGCACAAGCCAAGAGCCCCGGTACACAACACACCACAGTATCCGGTGTGAGATACTGCTTCTGAGCTGATCTTTCCTTTGTGAAATGAGCTGTCTCCCAGCCTCTGGTAACTTGGGAATTCAAAGAGGGATGGAAGCTGGAAATAGCTGCATCACTCAGAGGCGAGATCTTGTTAAGGTGAGAAAAAGAAACTGTTTGGTGAGAGCGGTGAGCCAGGAAACCTTCCCGTAAAATCCAGCTAGCAAAAGCCACAGACATATGTGTCTACTGGAAGGCATCTGAGTGATGAGTTTGCAACTAGGGTCAGTGTGTAAATTGGGGGTGCTTCAACACATCACAAAACAGAGCAGGAGATCAATCACCTAAAAGGCTTGTCCGCAGTGGGGTGTCCTGTGACACTGAAGTCACATTCTTGAGCTTTTCCCACAATTTTTAAGGCTAGAAAGTTTCTTGGAAATCCAAGCTGAGCCCCTGAAGGACAATTTTTGTGGGTAAGGATAACTGCAGCAAGTGTTGAATTTGCTCACTGGAATGCATGATGAAGTCATATATAAAGGAATTATTGCCTGCTTGGAAATGGATGTTCTGGGATCTTGTTTGGACAAAATCTCACAACTCTGTCCTTTGTCAGGCACCACCTGGCCCTTTCACACTTCCCACTAAAAACAGAATAAGAAAGAAATGACCTGACAGTGGAGACCAAAATGCAATTAGTTTGCACCTGGTTTAGAGAGGAAAATCATTCCACAAGGTGTATCTCTTTAATGTATTAGAAATGAAGAATTGACATGGCATGGGATGGAGGGCATCTACCCACACCTGACTCCTATTCAGGCTGCATTTTGATATAAAACTATGCATTAATCCCACTGATGCCAAGGAGATAGACATATATATTTAAAATTTATTGCTGCAGAATAGACTTTTTTTGATGAGGATAAAATAAAGAAGAAAATGCCAAAATGCATACTAGGTACACCCAAAATATCCCATTTTTCAATTCAACCAGTAGCTGGCACTGTTTTCTCTTTCCAGAGCTCTGAAGGATTATGGCATATAATATGAAAACAATAGCAGAACTTTTTCAGCTGATATAGATGACTTTGCAGCAGGCATCAGCCGTAGCATATACTTCCACCAGCGATGAAAGTGGCTTAATATACTGTGTTTGTGTCAGTGCTGCATGATGCATGTGCACAGCATTGCCATCCAGAGAACAGCATCCAGAGGCAGTACGGGAATTGATGACTCAGGCAGGAGAATTATGATTACGCTGAAGGAGCAGGACTACATTCTTCAAGCAGAGGTCATACCTCCCCAATTATTTGTAAGTTTCAGTTCAATTAGCTGATGATTGTTAAAATGCCACTCCTCGGGCTTATGATTCGTTTATACAATTATCAAGTAACATTACAACCTGTCCTGTTCTCCTTTTTAATTAAGTAGCCAATATTCTGCTAAATAGGCTGAAGCAGAAGTATAGACATATGAACCAGGAATAGATACGATCAGATAAAGAGCACTGTGTTCAGGTATTATCAATATCTTGTGTTTTCTGGCAGGAGCAAAATACGAATGATGTTAAAAATAATTAAAGTTGTTAAGGTTTTTACAAGGATAAATTGAAGAGATGAAGATTTAAGGCCTGGAGAAGACATGCACAGAAGGGACGGTGAGACAGTTCTGCACACTAATAATCAGAAAAGGTAAATCTAACATTACTATTTTTTCTGCCTGGGAAGTCAATAATATCTAGACATCTAGAAAAGTAAGATATATGAAAACTGAGAATTTGTTGAAATAAAACTAATTTACTATACAGTCCTGAACAGAGGGGAGAGGAGTAGGGTGGTGACCACAATTAGTCTGTGTTATCTTTGTAGAAAGAGGAATTAAATAAGACTCAAACAAGGGCTAATCTAGCTCTACCCAGAAAAAGGAAAAAAAAAAAAAACCAAAAAACCACTGCACACTGCTAATCTAAATAGCTTAAAATGTAAGAATAAACTCTTTTATTTCAGGACGGAAGTCAGTCATTAAACAAAGTTAACCCTGCAGTTGTTTCCTAGGGAACCTCCTATACTCTCTTCTGCATTGTCTAGTATACTGGCCATTCTCAGGAGGATAGTATCAGATCAGATACACTCAGCTTTAGATGTTAGATGTGTAAAATTGGATGAGATGGTATGTTCCTACAATGTAAGAGGTCTTCCCTCATTTACAAAAACACAATGAACTGGGCACTATCAGTTTCTAATCATGCTAATCATGTAGTTTTCAAAGTCTCCATTAAAACTAAAGAATAGAAGCAGCGGAGAAAAAATGCAACCAGGATGGATGTGCTAAGCTTAAGGGTTTCAGGGCAGTATATCAAACATGACTTGAGTCTTTCCATTCAATACAACATGGTTGTTAATGAGGAACAATCAATAATTGTTCTTCAAATAAAACACCAGAGAGCCACACATGAGATAAGCAAACAACAGGAATTTGCCAAGAGGGGACGCACCTTTCTTTGTTATTACAATAACAATTGCTAATGCCTTAATTTAGACTCAAAGGACTCCGGTAAACTTTGTTTCCTCATTCTGTTGCATATATTTAGTTTAAAATCCTGTCCTAGGCATTCCTAGCTAAAGGAGATCAAAAATAATTCCAACACCAAATGTTTCAGTGAAAACACGGACCAGGGTGCATTGTCTGTGCAAGTTAAAAATCAAAATTCTAATCAATTAGTTGTCTATCCCATAATTGGAGAGAGATTACAGAAACTTCAAACTTTAAAAAAAAATATGTTTCCTGAAAGATGTCCCCATTTTGTTGAATAGCTTTATTCCCAATCCATATGGAAAATCCGAGGTTATGTTGCTCACACCGTCCTTCAGTTTTTTTGTGAACTTGATATATTGAGCAATTTATATTTTAGTACAAACTTGAAAACTCCCTGACTCAGAAGTAAGTTCTCATTCTTTAAAACATGTAAGAATTATACCTATATTTTTGGACAGATAGAGAAAATCTTTTTCTGTGCTTCTGCATTCAGGGACATTTAAGTGAAAGTCTGCAGATAAATCTCCAGCTAAAAATTAAATGACTTTACCAGCTGTCCACAGCAGGGACAGTCTGTAGCTCCTCTATTATCTCATCTGGTCTCACCAGCTATGTATGGTTTGGTCTAGTGAACTCTAAGATGACAGATCTCTAAAAAATTGTAGGTTTTGAGTACTGCTGACAGTGGTATTTGTTATTTGTTGGGTAGCACACTTCCCTCTCTGCCAGTACCGAGCATGATTTTTAGATGCTGCTGGGGATGCTTTTTTTTTCCAGACAAAACACAAAGCAAGAGAATAAATATTATTTGCAAGGGTGAGCCAAGGATTTTCTTTCAGTTTCCATCACTGGTAATAATTAATGATATATCTTTGTTTGAAGTTCAGGAATTTTTCTTTCTGTATCTACTTGTGCTCCAAGTTCCTCCAGATGAAGGTACTGTCATGACAGACAACTAAACTTCTGGAGCTGCTGCATTGTTCTAAAGACAGGGGAAACCCTGTTCAAGTGCGTATCAGATATTAAGCAGATATCAGGTTTTTGAGAGGTTATGGGTAAGTAGATCAAGGCAAGAAATCTACTTTTTCTTCTTTGTAATGCAGAGTGAAATATTTACCATAACATAAAACTTTCAACATGAACAACACGACAAACATACTCCCAGGGAGTACACAGAAGGAGATCAGTCTGTAGACACTTCCAGTGCCATAGTCTGTACTGAATGTCAGTAAAAGCATTCAGCATTCACAAGCTAATGTACCTCAGGGTTTTTTTCTCCCTCTCATTAATGCTATATAAGTTGGACCACTCAGCAGCACCCATAAATATCAAACTGATGAAATCAAACCGATGCAGGCACGATACTACAGTCTATACCCATTAGATGAGTTTTGGGGCTCTTGGGAGTCAGTGTGCAGAGCTGGGCTGCGTACAGTTGGGCTCCAACTGCCCGGCACAGGGGTCTCTTGGGGCAGCAGGATCATGCTGCTTTTATTTCATGCTGATTAGCACCACACCACCATTTTTCACATATAGATTTGCACCTGCACTGTCTCACATGACGTGCTGCCTCCATTACTTCACGGGTAGGGCCAGTCAAGCAGGTCCTGGCAATACAATGGTGACGGGTCCCCACCAAGCTTCTGCTGTCTTGGGTGCTGTCTTCTGCTCCTCCTTGCCCAGCAGGAGCTCAGATGGACCCAGGAACCGAAAGCTGTCTGCATGGCAGGGAAGCGCCGCTGGGGAATCTGATTGTCCGTACCTGGCCTCTGCATGCCACAACAGCTCCATTAAGGAACCAAACACATGCTTTTGCCTTCCACCTTGCTGATGGCAACAGCACAGGGCAACACTTCAAGGGTGACCACGTCTCCTGCCAACGCATGACTTTTTTCTATAGCTTTTTCTCAGGGGCCAAATGTCAATCCTAGAGCCTGTGCTCAGCTCACGATGAGGGCTGTAATTCAGCAGCCTGGCAGGAGCGTTAGGTCAGCATGTCTGCCTGCATGTGGATAGGTACAGAAGGAGCCTTACAGCTTCTTCCACCGTATGGCCATGCAAGAAGAGAAATAATTTAATCCACAGTGACAGCTGATGCGGGTGAGAATTTGGAGACAGCACTTGAAACCCAGCAGCAGCAGCAATCCATCCGAAAGCTCTCTGGCACATCTGCTGGAGTGCTGGTGATTTGACTCCAGAGCTGCCATCCCACCCACCAGCTCACGCTGCTGCTTTGGAAACCTTCCTTCTTGTGAAAGGGAAATCAGTCCCAGTCACTGGAAAGGCCTTTCCCTACTCCCATCATGATCCACAGAATCTCTTTAACATTATAAAATAGCATTAATTACAGGCTGCATGAGAAGCAAAGAAATGTGATTCCTTGGTGTAAATGTTGCCAGAGTTAACCCCACACACCCACCCTCAGTAGACCTACCAATCTGCAGAGCACAGAATTTAAAAATGCCAGGAATCTAAGATCCCTTCTTCTTATAAAGGAAGCAAACCCCACACATTTTGGAGCTTTTGGAAAAAAAGAAATCTACTAACTTGGCATTGACTGTCATTTAACCTGCAGGCAAAGCTGCCAAGACCTTGTAATTACAAGTACCTGAATTATACTGCAGGTATTGATCCTCCATGGAGTGGAACAAGAGCGATGTGTTGACCTCACTATTCCTTTTTACAGAACAGCTGGGGTTTGACAACAACAGAGAATCAATGTCTGGGTAAACTGTTGTGTTGGGGTTTTTTTTCCCTCCAGTGATAATTCAATTTAGCACCTATAAAGCAGAAGTTAATTCTTTGCCTGATTGTATTTGGGTTTTCAGAGACTTGCTGCCCTCCTGTTTCAGAAAATAGCCCCATCTAAAATTGTCGGAACACTTTATTCAAAATCACCAATTCCCTCCCATCAGTCTTGAGTGGGCCTCATTGTTACGAGTCTCGTTAGGATGTTTCAACTGAAAAAACGTATTTCTATTCCAGTTGTCATGGAACAGCCAGTCTCTCCTGGTGGAAAGAAGAGCTGGCATTAAGTTGTGGAAAAAATGTCCCATAAACTTATTCTTTATTACTAATATCAAAGGCTTGATTCTGCCACGTTTACCCAAGTCGGCTGGCTGATTTCAATGGAAATGCTCTGCTTGATGACGGAGGGGAGAACTGCTAGAAAATAAACAAATTGTAAATAATAATTAAATAAAAAAGAGAAGTCCTAAGACTACTGAGGTTTCAAATTTAGGCTCACATCCTGCAATCTGCTTTGGGTATACTTCAATTTGGCTCCGTGCAGAGAAGCTTGGATGACTGTCGTCTTAAATTGGAACTAACTGCTTTGCTATCTGTGCAGAGGAATCTATACATGTATGAACTCCCGTTCCCTTGCCAAATTCCAAAATGAATTTCTTGAAACACCTAGTAAGACGGGAGGTAAAGGTACCTGGATGGAGATACAGCACACCTACTTCTTGCCACAGAGTTAGCTCCTGCTGCCAGGGACTCCGCTCTTGGTTGGCCCATAAAGGGACACTGTAGTAATTCTGGCAGACGTACATGGCACATTAGGCAGCAGTGAATCAGTTAGTGGGAATTTAAGGCCTGAGAATTAAGAGCGCAAGGAAAGAAAATAATCAAATTCCACCGAAGATATGGCTATGAGAGGATGGAAAGAGCCATAGTAATGCCTCATTTTTAAAGTTGCAGCTTAGCTTCATACCTGTCTGAGATTTGATTTAAAATTGCTAGTGCTCCTAGTACAGAAAAAAACACAAACAAACAAACAAAAATCCCTCCTAAATTTGACCAGCACAATGCATAAACCACAGTTCCAGCTCTAGAAGTGATATGTTACGACTCATTACAAAGCTGTGTTCACTCTGAATACTAATGCTGAAAAATTAAATATCATCATTTTAAGATGTTTATCACCTTATCAGCAGGAAGAAGTGGCATGTGCTTTTTCACTGGCAGTAGACAGTAGTAATTATTACATATACGAAGCAATATATTAATCTGTTGTTCCAAAAGGTTTGTCAGGCATACGCTTCAAGCTACTTCCAGCTTTGCGTAAAGAAGGAATGAAAGGGGAGGTTCAGTCCCAACTGGGCTTTTAATCAATATCAAGTGACACTGTCTGAAGTATCACAAGTCCCAAAAGATGTAGTCTACTTACTAAAACCTCTAACTTTCCCTGGACAGTTTCTGTAGCGCACTGAGGTGTCTGCCCATTGCATTTTACATCTGCATATGAATAACACACCAGGAGTGGAACATGTGGGTCAATGTGAAATAAAAGGAGCTCAATACCAAACCCACAGGTATACAGATGGGAAGAAAAGAAGAGAGAGGAGATAGGGAAAAGTTCTGTGGGCTTTTCCACGTAACTCTAGCTCTGTGTTATGTAACTTAGGTTTCATGTCCTGTGCAGTCATGAGGTATTGGGAGAGATAATAATAGACCTTAAATTGTTATTCCTTGGTAACTTTTAAACTCTGAGGTGTGATTAACGAGAGGAGTGTATCAGGGCTGGAAAATATGATGTGGGAACATCTGGAGACAATTGGCAGAGTGTAAAAATAGACTATATGTCCTCATTTTTTTTCCTGTTTCCAGTGTCTGTGATTCTGTGCTAACAAGCAGTTTTATAAAATCAGCTTTTAATAGCAGACTATCAAATTAATGAGTATGACCGTGCTTGGTCACATGGCACCTAGTACTTTGTAAGCATAAAGTTAGAAGAAGCATCCCTTCTCTCACAGTTCCAGTATGTGCTCATTCCTGGTACATTCAAACATCTTACTCTCACATATTTCTGATGCACTGAGCATGTCCCCAGAAGCCACAGCCAGAGCAAGACACCTCTTCTGAGCTGATAAGCAAACCCCTGTTTCTCTCTTATCTGCCTCTTTGTACATGCAAGGTCTTAATCATGCCAGTAACTCTTCACACACACGTCACAAAAAAACAAGTCTAGGGTTTGGTATACAAGGGTGATCCCAAAGGGCCAGCATGAAATCTTGTTTAACTGCTATTCGCAAACCAATACAAACCAGAGGACCAGAGCAGGTCTGAGTCTGTTTGACAGAGGATGCTCTGATCAGACTTGAAATCTTTATTTTCGCAGAAAAGCAAACTGTTGTTTTCTTCAAATCTGCTCATTCTGAGGAGCCTCTGGGGCACACTCATGTTCACACAGAGTAAGAGGTTCCTTTTCTGCTAAAGCTCACCAACTCTTAAAGGCCTTTTCATCTGAGAGTGCTGCCCAAGGGGAGTTGGCTTCAATTTATAAAGAAAACCCACAAGAAGACATTAAGCCACTACATTACTTACGGCCACCAGCTCTGCTATGTTTGCGTTTCCCAGTTCTCTGCACAGGACATGGACACGTCGGAGTGCAGGGATGGGGAAAAGAGGCAAAAGATGAAGTCTTTCAAGGTTAAATGGGAAATTTAACCAAGGAAGTCAGTGGCGGAGCCAGTTAATCAGAATGAGATCTCAGCCCTGCTCTGCAATGCTTAAGCCAAGGCATCCCTCCAAGCTGGGCACTACTCAGCACGGTAATGCCACTGGCCAGGGTCTGCAAGCTAAGCAAATGTGGGATGCAAGGAGAATCCACATAAGGAGAATAAAAATACATGAAAGATAAGGAAACTGTCAAAAATAGTACATGAGACAGTAAGAAAACCCAACATAGTCAAATCCACACAATATATACAAAAAGGATTTAAATCTATGATTCCTAATAGGACAAAAATGTATAAATGAGTGCAATCTTACCTCTCCCAGGGGAAGTGAGTAGGGAAGAGGTGCACACAATCTTTTCAGCGTGTGCTCAGTCTATCTGTTGAGTACTCCAGAATTACATTATGTTTTATTACATTACATTATATTATAGGCCATCTTCTAATAAAGATGACAAGTGACGATCAGGGGCAAAGATTTCAGCGTACACTAAAAGAGGAAAGAAATAAAACTATTTCATTGTCCTGTGGCAAGCAATGGTGTCCTACTACGTGCTCAACAGGCACTACCATTTCATTGTAGTTCATCCACTTTGGTGGATGAATAGAAACTATGTGTTGCTTTTCTCCCTCATAAAGCCATACTGATTATGTCGAAACAGCAGGGAACTTCTGCCTCCCCAGAAGATAAGCTCCCTACGTGAGCAGAGCGCTAATCACTTACACAGCACCTATCTGCAGGGCTTACACATACCATACAGTTCTGAGTGAAATAAAAATCAAGTCATGTACTCTTTGCTGCTTAGTTAGTTTCTCTTTTTATAATCCTGAAGACCAGAAAGAGCAATTAACACAGATCCTTTTCCCCCCAGTTTATTAAATTAGACTGGTTGATAAAACGAGTGAAGAACTTGCACTTAAGCACTAGGCCTGGCCCTGAGTGTGGAGTTTAGATCTACCAGATCTCCCTGTAATCTTGGGAAAGACAATTCCTCTGTTGTTTCAGTTTTCCAAGGCTAAAATAATGGTTTTCCCTCTGTTCAGATTTTGAATGCATTAGGATCCAGGATGGTACTGCGCATGTGTGTACACAGTTTGAAAAATGAGCCCTTCTCCTTCTTGAACACAACAGGACTACTATTATCACTAGAAATACTAAACTACAGAAAGATTTCCTCAATTTTTGTGCCCTTGTCCCTGGCACTTGAAGATGGGCAGCAGCACAACCTTGATAATGTAGTGACTGAGAAGAACTCTTTTGGCTACAGTAACTTCATCCTTTCTACCTCAAACGGCCCCACTTATCTCATTTCCAGTGACTGCGGAAAGAGAGAGACTGTTGTGTCTGTTCGTATGTGAGAGGAAGAAGCTTCCTGAAATTAAGGTTTCCTTACATTATTCCATTACTGGGGGCAAGACTGCTGATTTGGAGACTGTAGGGCTCCCCAGCACTCAATGGCATCTGTGATAGCAGAGATTAGCCTGGTCACTATACCCTGACTGTACAGTCACTTTGTTACATCTAGCACTTTGCTATATTGAGCCTTTTAGGTTCTTGCTGGCTGGGGCCAAATAAGGAGAATGGGGACCTTTCCTATAAAACACTTAGTTCTTTCTGCTGTGGAAGAAGAGAGCCAAGAGCTGCAAAAAAGCCTGAATTCATTTTCTTTCCATTTTCCATTATACAAAATGTTCTCAGTTGAGATTAATGTCTGTTCATGATCAGGCATTACTTCATCCAAGAAGGAAGGAGAACTACTCAGCCATTACTCAGAGAAATGAAAGCAATCTCAGATCAAATCATCATTCTCCTGCTTTGATCAAGTCATCATCTGAACTAAGTCCAGTCAAGGAAAAAAATTGTGTTTTGAGGGAAAACTTCAACATTTGGGTCCATGTTCACCAAAAACATACAACAACCAGGAGTTACACAGAAAAGACATGTTTCCACAACATGAATCTAATCATCTAGCCACACCTAAACCTCCAACCTGAGGCTTCCAGCTCAGGTGCAGTAAGACCCCCCAGTTACAGGATGCCTGGGCCCTGTGCACAGGCTGGCTGCATGGCACTGCCCCAGCCCAGTGGCCTTCTGGTGGCTGGTAGGGTGGCTGGAGCTGGCATTCCAGCTCTGCTCTGCCACTGACTTGCTGAGGGTCTTCAAGTAAGTCGTGAGTTTCTTTACTGCATAGATTTGGCTTCCCACCTGCGAAACAGGCAGAGAAACAAACCGTGCACTCGGTTACGTTATCTATTTCTACCTACAACAAATGTTTACAGTACGCCAAGCACAGAAGTAGTTAAGGGCGATTCATTTCTGGATCTCACTAATGAGGTACGAGCTGTTTGGTTTATCTGCACGAAACACCATGAGAGCCTCAGAAGAAGAGATAATGCACAGCATTATTCTTCTCTAATTGTTCATAACCGTGTCTGTGAATTACCAGAGATGTGTGATGCGCAGCAGTGAGGCTATGGGTTGTTTTCCTTTTGCTGTGCTGAAGGAAGCACATTGTGCCATGGCACAGATACTCACAAGACCCCAGCCTCACTTACTACTATTCACAGCCATGCTGAGGGGGCAAAGGTACATAAAATCATATGGCTGGACATTATCGTGCCTGCCATCTGCCCCTCCTGCACCTACAGAGAAGTCAACTAGAGGCATCCATCTGTCACTCCATACAACTTCCCTCCTTGGGCTGTGTACCACTCGTATGGCTGCAAAATTGGTGTACTTCAGGGGATAATTTTCCTACGAAGCATCCTACTCCTGCCAGGTATCCGCTATTGGTCTCTCATGTGACAATCAACCATCTTAGATAGCTGCTTAGTATCTAGGACTACTGTAAATAGGCAAAATTTAAAGCAAATGTAGCAAGGAAGGGATTTGAAAACACAAAAATAATTCAGTAGATTGGTTTTCTCTTTGGAACGGGTGTGGAAGGAACCAAATCACATTTAACACCAGTATACATTTAAAGATGATCTACTGAATTACATTTTTTCACCTCAAAATTAAATTATCAGAGCAACCACGATAAGATTCTGCAGCCGATCGCACCAGCTATCCTCTGACAATGACTAAATGTCTGTACTAGCAAAAGAAAGCTGTTGTCAAGGACCAGAAAATAAATTAAGAGACAATTGAGGGATTTCAGTTGGAGTACTCATGCAAGTGGCTGCATGTGAAAAAGGACTTGCACAGACCTTCTATATATGCTTCCTCTAATGTAGGAAACAGGAGGAACATCCTTCAGAAGATGTTTTGATCGATACCTACTAGCTTAAAGTTTTGCAAATACACGTTCTACTAAATTAATGGGCTTGCAATACAGTATCAGTATTTTATTAACTGCAGTAAAGCCACGCCTAAAAAGTGAGCTTTAGCTGACCATGTCCTAATTTGAATTTCGAATTGCTTTGTCTTCACTGTTGTCTGAATCTAAGCAACTAATCCAGGTTGTTGTGTTTTTTCTTTCCACTGCAGGTATGTCCCAAGTTTATAATTATGCATATCAGAAGAATAAAACAACTTATAAAACTGCCTAACTACTTACAAACCGTACAGGCATCACAGGCAAGAAGCGTTCCCAGCAAGGATTTCAAGTGGAATCAAAAGTTTACTAGGATTACTAGCACCCAAAATGTCTAAATTAACTACTATATACTCAGCCCCATTACAGCGCTGGCAGGACAAACAAGGACATTGTGAGTGAACACAGTCACTGTGGTCTTTATCTCACGGCACTGCATTTACTGTATACACTGTATACATCGCAGCTAATTAAAACAAGGGTTTGCAGAATGAACAGTGTTTTCAACAACATGAACCCTGACAAAAGGACACAAGAAAGCCAGTCACAGCTCACCTAATTAGTTTATATCTGTCACAATTGTCTGTACCATATCCATATTCTACTGATATAATATGTAAACTAATTACATAATATATATTATATAGAGAGTCACTGTATTAAGTGGATATATAATGGCTTAAAACAAGCTAATAATGCACTTACATATTTCTGTGTATTGAGAATCTGATTCAGTGAATCAAAGAAATTTGAATGGTGTGACTCTGGACTTTCTCTACCAGAAATATAAGCAGAACGTGATCTTTAGACCTCTAAAAGCATTAACAGTAAACTAATTTTACTTGTTCCTTATGGCAAGGAAACAATTTGGTATCAAACAGCTCATACACTGACAAATAAAAGTTCGGAAAGAAACCGAGAAGCGTTACTCGGAGCACCAGAGATCCCAGGGTTTACCTTTGGTGACATCTTTCTTGTTACAGAGTAAATGCAGCACATTTCATGCTCTCGCATCCTCTGTTCACTTGCGTGAAATGTTTCCTAAACAATATTAGAAATTAATCCTTCCACATTCCTATTATACATACTGTTGCCTTGTTGACTGACCCGTAATTACTGAGCCTCCTCATTACCAAAGCATGTTAATGATTTCTATCTCAGTTGTAACAAGCATTTTTGAAGAAAAGAAGTTTAGACTCTTTTTTTTTTTTCCTTCCTTGCACATTCAGGATCTTCTCTTGAGCTGGATCAGCTTCACCCATTCAGGCTAAGCATTTATTTGATTTAGCGACTGCCAGCATAGACGTGGTCACAGGGGAATGAACAGGCGTTGTTTCTTGAGGGAAGCAGCTTGGGTAGCCACAGCTCTACCTAAACTTTGCAGCATTCTCCTCACATTCTGATTAATTCTTGTTCAAATGCTAGCAAATAAAATTAAAGGAATGAAAACTGCAGGTGCTCCATCACTGCCAGCAGTGTTTTAGAGTACTGCAATCCCAACATACATTAAAAACAACCTAAGGGTGCTTTTAGCATACTGACTTAGAACTATGCAAAGCTCCTTTTGAAAAGAGACCCATTAAACCCCCTCCACCACAAAAATTGTCTGTAGAGAGGCGCCACCACAAATATATTCAGTTCAAAGCTGAATAACTAGCTAGAAGGCTGCTGACAGGAATACTACAGAAGCGTAGCAGTCAGACATGTATTTCCAAGGTTTACATCATCACCAAACTGACGCAGAGCACTGTTTTGGGGTGAAGACTAGCCATCCACAACACAGTTTAGCCTCTGCCTCTCTGCGAAGGCTGTAGGAGACATAGTTAGGTAACTTCAGTATCTCCTCACCAATTACTTGAGAAGTTCGTCATTAATTTTGTCAAATGTATCAGTGCAATGTATTTTTTCCATGAGATCGCAGAACAGCGGGGTATGCAGATCACTTGCAGATATCCATCACCTTTGTGTTTGCAGAGAACCTAAACTATGGGCTCATAGTCCTTGCTGGGGTCTGTCGAGGCTTTTGGGCTGGAAATAGCAATACTGAAATGCCGCTGCCCTCACCAGAACACGCAACTGCAAATTCGCTGATGAATACTTCCATGTTGTGCTCCTTGCTGATGCTGATGGGCATCTCCTGGAGGTAGCAGCCTGAATGAGTTATGGACAAAGCTATGCATCTCCTCTTTTCCTGTTGAATAAGCCTACCACGTTCCTATGACAACCAGCAGTGCCAAGGTCCTCTACAAATGAAAATGGGGTCAGAGAAGGGGAAGAAACCACAAGATTGATGCAGTTCATATGCAAACTTGCCCTAAAGACAGTATCTTAACAATCTACAGTGCCTGATGAATGCACCGTAGGTTAGTAGATGTGCTTAATGCATGTATGGCAGACAGGTTGACATTCTCTTACACTGAACAATGGACAAATGGATTAAGTATTGGAATAAAAATAAACTAGTATTTTAAAGACCTGAAATACGTGGCAAATTCAGTAGTCTATAAGGTACCTGTCTCATGGATACCCTGGATACACACCATTCCCAATCTATAACTCTTACATTTTAATGTTAGTGACAAAGCCCCCGACCTTGTCATGAAAATACATCCTCAACAGTGGCAAGAAGCACTACAGATTATATCAGTGAACTTCTAGTGCAGCTACTGATTTTATATATGAAAATGGCAAAAGAGGTGCTTATGACAGGTGATTTAGGTCTTCATTAAAACACTTGTCCTTCAAACCAAACCCTGCAATTCATTGAAATGAACAGCATCTGAAAATTGGAATATGTATTATAAATTAATGCATATTTTGATCTTATATAATAACAAGTATAATACTACTGGCATCCTACCTTTTCTGCATAAAAAATACTGCCTGCTGCACTAATACATATTGGCTTACTCGGAAAAGCAAACCTAAGAATGTAAATCTCTAAAGCTCATTTAACAGAGGACTCCACAGTATTCTGCCAGAACTCAGTCCAGAACAACCAGTTTTGAATTTTCCAAACCTGAGAAGCTTTCGATTCAGTGTCTTCTGCATTTCAAGGCTGTCAAAGTGAAACCATTGCAGCTTATAGCTTTATAAAGGGAAAATTTTCTCACTGCCAAATTCATGACTGTTTCCTACTCTTGCACAGATGCACTGTAGAAAATATGTTTTGCTCTGTCTTGCATGAAAAAACAGCCACAGATGACTAGCCTCACGGAATGACTTTATTTTCTTTCCTAGTACAGCTTTGACACGCAGGGAACCGCAATGATCTGAGGGCAATCTTCCCCACCCTTGCTGGGTGAGCTACCCTTGCCCACCCCACTCTCCTCCTCCTTTGGTGGTGATTTCCAAAGGGCTTGCCAGCTGTGGCACAGGCAGCTCTGCCAGACTCCTTCCTCTGCACTTCAGAAGGAGCACCCAGAAATGCCGCAGTAAGAAATTCTAGGTGCGGTTCCTCCTTCAGTAGCTGTAAAGGAGCTACGTTTTTTGGTAACTCATCCCTGGCTGTAGATGCCGAGCAATAAAATGCATGGAACCTGTGAGTCGGGCAGGAGTCAAACATCAAGGCGGTCAGCTGGTGACTCTCGTGAGCAGGAGGTGATGGCTGAGGAACTGCCTGACACTGTGAAGCAGAGGAGAACTCACCCTCACTGATCCCATGACTGAAAAAAACACATAAGCTGAAGAGTCTTTTTAGCATGGTTGTCTTGTTATCGCTGACTGTAAGAAAAAAGGTCTTGGTTCCCTGCCTCTACCTAGTAAATTTTTCTGCTTTCCTCTTAGCAGAAGAACTGATGGGTGCAGAGGAAAAGCCACGTACAGAACATGAAACAATGCCTCCTCCATTGCCTTTTTTTTAGCTTGCTTTTCTCCACCTGCCTTTTCTACAATGAACACCTCATGATGGAAGCTTCCAAAATGATAAGACACTGTCACAAGTAAAATCAAGATTTTCCCCCTTTACTTTTTCAGAAGGCTCTTTTATAGAGGTTTCCATTTATGGTAGTTGGAGGCTCTTGGCAGCGGGAAGGCTGACTGAGCATTGTTACGAAATGTCATTTTAAAAAGTCTTTTTATTAATATTTTCCCCAGATTTATTTGTTTCAATAGCAGAAGATTTACGGCAACTTTTAGAGTTATGTTCAAAATCCGTGAACACGAAGGATGTTGAAAACACGCAAAAACATACTGCTTTCCAAAGTAACATTAATAATACATTTGTAGATACTGAGACCCGCTCTATACTAGTTGAGACAGAGTATGGATGTAATGTATTCACAAGCACTGTGGATAAATCACCTCGATAAATTCTTCATGCTAGACTGTAATCTCCAAAAGCTCTCTGACTGGTAAAAATCAGCCTTGCTGATCAGTCTACGATTCTTCTCACTATCTTGTTATTCATCTGCCAATGACACCTGAGGTTGAAACTACTGATGTCTTTATACATCTGGCACTACAAAACAATTCTACTTCACAAAACAGTGTCTCAATTGTTTTTTAAAAATACTAACACAAACCTGCACCTTTCTGCACATCTCTCCCCCAGGTCCTCCCTCAGCACATGAGATCATTCTTTAAATAAAAATACACTTATTTGTGATTTGCTTCTCATGCTAGAAGGCAGTAGGCACAGCTTTTCAACAATTTCCACTTAATATTTGAAACAGTTCTTCCTCTGAAACACTTCTTCCAAAATTATCTGTGAAATGGACATACTGCATGGAAGTGCTTTCTTAAGAGCAATAAACATCATATTCTACTCACAGCTAAATTTTGGAGGAATACACCTCTATAAGCTCATGCATTACTTTAAAAATCAACTATAAATACCGCTTTGAAGATACAAGAACCAAGGTGAGCCAAATGCTTGGTCTGAGTCTCACTCCCTTGTGAATGCTGCTGCCCAGAGCAAACACGCAGCAATGCATCCTTTGCGCTAGGTCACAGGCTCGGCGACACAGCACTCCTGTATTCAATATAGGCACTGAACAGGAACAGAAACTCTTGTCACAGCCAGGGACAATATGCCTCCAGTTCAAAAAGCGGGACCCCCAATATGCAGTTTGGAGATACAGCTGGACCATGTGTGATCTCCCTTCCTCCATGGATAGAAAGCTTGAATCCCTTCAATCCACAGGACAAAAGAGGTTTTACATTTGTCCGTGCCATTCTGAAAAGCATTATCTCTGCTAGATGTAAAAATTTCACCTTGAAACACTGAAAATCAAGATTTCCCAGTCTCCCGTGAGTCACAGGACAGTGAGTAAGAGGGACTCTATTATAACCTTGCTACATTGTCTGAAAAGCAGAAGAGAACTTCCAAATTAAAATTTGAGACTAACATATCTCTACTCCATAAATCTCACATTTATGATTATATACATTAGGATAGATGTTGGTAACATCATAATCAAACACCACCTGATTTCCAAATGAGTATCTGGATTCACAAATTCATTTGGATTCATCTCCCATCCTCTGACATTTTGACAGCAGGCACCTGAGGGTGCACAGAACGTTACCTACAGGGGACACATCCCTTTGAGGATTAAATGCAGGACTATTCAACCAGGAAATTTAATTTTAAAAGACTAGTACTAGGAGACAGATTTCTTTTTTTATTCATTCTTCACACTTTCTGTAATAATCTGTATAATTCTAAAAATAAAAGCAGAAGGATGGCATAACCAATCCCTGTTAATAGAAAAATAATTGGCTTAAATGAGGCACACGCTCATATGCACAAAAAATAAATGGCCGAACAATTCTTTTGAGAGTTACAATATTTTTAGCCATATGGTATTTCTTATTAATGGTTATAATTACTAACTAAGAGCCAAATGTATGCTCTGCACTGTACAACACATCCAAATACTGTCAACCCCTAGCCCCAAAATTCTTCCAATTCAAAAGATGAGACATGTAGGAACAGGAGATACTGAGAAATGCAGTGACAAGAACAACAGGCCAGGGTCTCTCCGATGTTAGGAGGAGGATTAAGCCTCACTGTTGCAGCTGCATCAGGAACATTCCTCCTCTGAGAATAACAAAATGGGCTCTAAGCCTTTTCTCCTCCACAGAGTCAGCAAAAGAAAAGCAGCACGAAAAAGGGAGCATGTTTTGAGGCTTAACAATCCACACCGGCTTTACAACATATTTTGGGCCTTTGGCAATTTATGCTGATTGAATGTAACCCTCAAGCTGTTCTTCCTGTGATGGGCCTGCTCTGGAGCACGGCCAGCCCAGAGAAGCACAAGCGCCTGCGCTGAACTGTGCTGAGCAGCTCTGGGTCGCAGCAGAGCCTGCAAAACAGGGGAATAACGCTGAAAATTTTGCGACACCAGTGAAAAATGCTACGGGAAAGGCATGTTGCTCCGGTAGGAGTGAAGCACAGGATGTCCTGGTTGGGGCTTGGTGCTACAGCATCCTCACAGCTTGCTCTCCCTGCTGCTGGGTTCACTGCCCTGTCTATTTTACATGAGGCCAGGAGCAGGGAACACGCACAGGAGGGGGCAGTGGCCTTCTCAGGGCTTTGAACGAACTCACCAAATGGCACTGTTGCTTTCCGTAAGAAAGATAGCTATTTTCTGTACTGGGAAACACCAATAAAGACAGGTACCTTGTAATCCAGAGGAGAAGCTCAATAGCCAGGAAGGTAAAGAGATGCTCCCAATAACAATTAAGACCTTTTCCTCAGAATTTCTTTCTATTTCTGAAACAGATTTTCCTGAAACAAGAGCTATGTACACTGAGCTATGTATTCCTGAAACAAGAGCTATGTATTTTCCTGAAACAATCGGCTACGTACACTGCACCTCAGGTTTTCTCTGGCTCTGTAAACTACAAGGAGAGAGGACCTTCCTCTTTCCCGTAGAAACCCTTTCTTGGACAATGTACGCAAAGCATTCTCTGACTTATGTTGTCTCCAGTCCAGCCATCTCCACCTCAGAGGCCAGATGATTTATATCTGATTCCCTGTCAGTCACATACATGCTTTGCAGTGACTTTGCAACTAATGGTCCCAGTCATAAATCTTCCCAGGGCCAGGAAAGATGCACTGCGATATGCATAGCTGAGGCCCAGGGTGCTGTTACTCTATCTTGTAGATGATCTCTCTCCTAAGGGATTTTTCTGCTTGAAAGAAACAAACAAAAAAAAGCTGGTAGTGTCCATTCCTATTAAGCCATAGCAACTACTCCATTCCAGCACATCCTCCTTGTCTGCTCCTGGGAATCAGTCTCAGAGCATCCCTCCTTCCCTGAGCACCTACTGCTCTTTCTCTCTCTCTGGCGCAGGCTTCATCCTCAATAACTGTCAGGGCACTTCTGTGCAGCGCAGACTGTAATGTGATTAACTTTATGCTTCACAACCTCAGCGTTAAGAAGTAGGTCCCGGGGCAGGGATTTGACATGAGCCTCTCAGGCATGTACGGGGCCTCAATCAGAAAAAACAGCTCTCCCGTCCTGAAATGGCAGAACAAAACAGCTTTGAACTAGGTAAACAGCCAGTTGCTCTAAGGAAACAGCACTGCAAAACCCAAGCGCTACTGAGGCGAAAGACATAAAACGGGAGATAATCGCTCTATTCTACCTCCAAGACAAGGCCAAAAGATCACAGGGTTTGAAACCATTTTCTTTCTCTCAGTGGGCTTTAAGGCTCTGAATTAACTCTCTGTATACAAATACAAGTGGTTTGCCCTGCAAGCATACTGTTGTCCATTTATCAGGTACCCTCATTGTTGGTTATCTTCACTTTCTTCTCTTTGACATCTTAATTGTGGTGTCTGTATGTTAATTGTTAATGCCCTCAGCAATGAGAAACTGTGATACCATAACGAATTTGTAGCCTCTACAGGAGCCAGTGATAGCTAATGCTTTAGAAGATACTGCAAAGTCATCATTCTCCTTCCCATGGGGTGCCAACTTCAAGCAGCGTTGCCTTTTTCAAATGCATAAAGAATGAGAAAGTTCATGTCAAAGTACCGAGAGTCCCTCACAGGCTGGCCGCAAGGGAATTCCAGCAGCAACAAAGACCAGGGATTTACAAAATGAACATATAATCTAGTCAGAAATCATGCTGTTTTTCACGCAGTTTACCCAAAAAGTACTGTCACTAATACCCAATAGTTTACTCTGAAAGCCACAATGAAATGTGATGTGAGGTCTTGTATAAATGCACAAATTTTCAAACTCTTTTAGGTTCCACTGCAATGACTCATGGCTACTGATGACACTGGTTATCGAGTTACTTAAGACCAATATTCCCCAAGGATGAGAGGGAATTGCTTGTTCCCTTTCTAGCAATAAGGAAGGTCCATGGGTTAAAGACTATGATGAGATAGAGCCTGTTGTATGGTCCGAACATTTCCATCTGAGCAATATTTTAGCTTTCTATGCAAAGCATGCTTTATTCTATCACAGGACCGGACATGTGCTTCTACTGATGATGGTGGTGGCTTGAAAGGTACAGCAGTACAGAGTAAGAACAATGGAGTGACTACAGAATATGCACTCGATAAATCTGATTAGCGCAAGTGTTTTTGTGGATATATACCTGGAATAAGAAATTAATATATCTCCTTTATTAAGAGGAATATCCAGGCATCTCTCACCAACCTGCATTGCTTCCTTCCCTGATGATCCCTTCACTGACAGGATACAAGAAAGGTTTCTTTTCCTCCTTCTTGCAGCAGCTGATACCTGTTGTAGCAGAATTAGGAAGCAACTTCTTGTGAAAGCTACTCCAATCACGGCAAGCTGCACGGCAGTGTGAGCCCTCAAGAGCAGCCTTTGTGGACCAAGTGCATGTGGGAGTGCATAGAAAGGACAGAACGCTTCTCCTAAAGCATGAGACAGATCAGCTCATCAGCTGTAGCATTTTTAATTGGAGGCTTAAATTAATTGCATAATTTCACTGGAACCTAAATTAATTAGTTAATGTCTGCACAATGCTGTGACTTTATAAAGTACTGAGTAAGAAGCATTTGTTACTACTACTAGGAACTGTAAACGTGCACTTGATTCAATGCCACCCCCCCCCCCCTTTTTTTGCCCCTCTCTTTATAACTCGGTCTTAGTAAGCACTGATTATTATTCATCAACTCTGAAGCACAAGACTTATGCTCTGCACAGTATGACATAGTTTTGAGACAAAGTCTGCTCCTTTACATCAGGAGAAAAGGGACCAGATTTTCCAAAGTACCTTGGCTCTCCATATCAAAGAGACAGGAATAGTGCAATTCTTAAAAGCACGCAAAAGTTTCATACTCAGCCACTATCAAGATGAAAACCAGATGAACACCTGGATAACCTGCTTCGGTACTTAGGAAATCTCACTGAGTGCCCAACGGAGTTATTATACATTTGCTGAAAATCCTGGCCCCAAGATCCTGTCCGTGCCCCTGCATGTGTCAGAGGCCTGGTCTTCAGTAAAAAAAAGAATCACAGAATCATCACAGTACAGAGGAAAAGCTCAGTGACAGGAAAGCTCACGGGGCTACAAACACTATTCCCTCAAACATGGAGTGGTGGGCTCCTCCTGGGTACTTGTGGAGCACATCGCAACAGACACACCACCCAGCATGGGGACTCAGTTCCTCCAGCCCAAGAAAACATGGCCTTGGGGTTGTGGTTCCCTTGCCTTCTCTAGGTGAAGGGATATGGTTTTACGTTACTGCTGCAGGGGTAGAGTACTCTTCCTGCCAAGGTCACTTTTCAAACATCCTTTGTGGGACATATAATAAACCTCTTCCTCTTATCCAAGAATAATATGGGGAAAAAATCATGTGAAATGAGACTGTAGGCTTTTTCCAGACCTTGGGAGCATATCCTGTCCTTGAGGTTTCAGGCATTAGAGGATATACATAGTATAAACCAATATATACTACAAAACAATACACTCATACCAATTCTGTATAGGCCTTGATTTGCCAAGGAAGTTTTGCAGATGTCTATCTTCAAAATAAAGACCAGCTGGATGCACTGCTTTATGAAGCAATGGCTTTATTCCAAAGGCTAACTTACATGATGTTTCACAGCAGGTTTTTTTGCAGGTGGAGTTGCAAAGTTTTTCATTGAGTTGAATGTGCTTAAATTTTGGCATATGCTCAGGTTCTTTGGAGATCTATTGTAGAACTAGAGAGCACATCTATATCTTTGCTATTTAGAGATGGGACAGGGATAATACCCATCACATGCTGTCAAGTTGGATGGCACTTGGTTTTACACATATTCCTTCCGAACTGTTTCCACAGCCTGCAATGAGCTTGGTTTTATAAGTATTTCTTCTGAATTATTTATATAGTCTGCAGTGAGCTACAATGGACACATAGATGAGTGATCGAAGCTGGGATAACCTCCAGAGTCTTCCTTGTTCAAAAATAATGAGATGCAGAGTGCCAAGGAGTGTGTAGAGGGAGAAGAGTTCAAAGGTTTTGCTAAAAGTCAAAGACATTTTTAACATCTAAAAGTTCCAGCACCTAAACACAGTGGTATAAATAACCCTGTATCACTGATACCAACGGTACACACCCACGTGCATGGCAGTTCACACGTGGGGGAATATCAGATAACAAGATATATTAAGTATCTAACAGTTAGCCATTTTTCTGTCTTTCTTGCGGGAACATTGTCACAGGCATTGGATAATTCATGCACATTTAGGCACCAGCATCTGGGCTGACATAAAAATTTTCCTATGTCAAATTACTGGAAAGCAGTCCAATAGCGATTCAAGCCCATGGCTAGTGGTTGATATAGGAGCAATCTGTCTGGTGCTAAGAGCTCTATTTACATATTTAACTGCTTTTGCCGGATTAGGGCTTGATTGCAATATTGTCAAAAACATACCAACGTCTCTTAGCCACAGCCAGCAAGAAAAGGCAGCTTTGGGGAAGGAAATAAATGTTTGACAGGATATTTTTGTTTTATAATGCAACATATCAAAGCAAGTCAGGAACGTGAAGGCTGGGAGTAAAATCCCAATCCTACTAAAGTCAGTGGGAGTTTTGCCACTGAACTCAGCAAGACCAATATTTCATGGTCGCTAGGCTCCTGTCTGCATATCAGTAACATTTCTTCCTCCACTTGACTTGTCGCTGAGTCCCAAAGACAGACACATGAAATTGCACAAGCTGCTAAGTCTTTGTTCCTGAAGTTTCATTTCTATTAGAGATGGATGAATAAGCTTTTGAAAGGGAAAACAGAGAAAAGTCAAATTTGTACTCCTGCCTATTCACTCTCCCTCTAAAACCTCTCTCTCTGGGCTTGAGGCAAACAATACTGAATCTAAAATAGAAGATTAGATTGTGGTACAATGGGGATTGCTTCAGGTCCAAACGACAAATAATTCACAATGTAAGATGGAAAAAATATTGTGGATTCATTTCTGACCCATCAAATAATTTTTTTAACAAGAAAGAAAGGAATTTTAAAACCAAATCTTTGCAGCATTTTCCAACTTGGGTAAACATCCATATTTATATGTATGTATTTAATATCTCTTGGTCTTCTAGCATAACAATCATGGACACTGTTACCAGAATGTCCCACAACTGGTGTGTGAACGCTCGATGAGTATGAACACCAGGAAGTTATCCATGTTCTCATTAATTTTGAAAAATCTACGGGATTCTAGTGCAAATATTACCAGTATAACTATAAAATTGAAGGTACTTAATGTCAAGAACATAAACAGACTATCAAATGGTATGTGCAAAGGCATGAATTGCTTGCTTGCCTATAGAAAGAGCAAATATAATAGTGTAACTGTCTGTTGGCTTTTTTCCCAGATTCAGTGTCAAGGACTCAAACCATGACCTGAAATTCTGCAGCCCCAGGCCTGTTCCACATCTTCCTGTGTTTCAGCAAATCTGCAAGAACAGTGGAGAAGTTTTCACAATACGTTAGTTGTCTGGGATGGTTGCTGCATCCTAAATTTCTAGCTGCTCTTGGCAGAACAAGGCAGAACATCCCCTCCCGAATAGATGTACCTCACACTCTTTAATGAGTTCGTGCAATCTGTGAAACGCTACCAAACTATAACGTCTTTAAGGGAAAGAATGTTGACGGAACCAGCAAATTTAAAATAAATATTGCAAACTATTGATGGGAACAATGTGAGGTTTAGAATCACAACAGCCATCTGATTCACAGAGTTGTGCTTATCCAGACAGCGAGCAGGAACATGCTCTATTGTGTGTGTGCAGCTGAAATCTCACATCGATGACCCTGGAGTGTACATCTGATAAGAAAATGCATATTCAATTTAGTTTCTTTATAAGGTGCAGCAGTTTGCTTTTAAAGCTCTCTTTAAAAAGGTCTGTTTTCCAGGACGGGATCACAAAATGGAAAGTTGCAGCTTCCTCCAAAAAGGCAAAGTTTTTGCTGAGAAACTGAAGCAACAGCCTTTAACTGAATTCTGGGCAAAGCGAGCGTTGATGCACTGCTTGCTGCAAGCTGCCCGATGGGCAGTCTGTTACCAAGGCACGTGACTCTCAAATAAAAATGCTCCAGCCCAGTGAGTATCCCAAAAAGCTTTGTGCATGAAACACTGCATACCCAGAGGCTGTTTACCTTCCTAATTTTTAAGCAAACCAGATGGAATCTGTTGCTGGATAACCACTCCCCACTGCTCTCCTCGCACAAGCTAACACCTACCAGCCTATCAGAGCACAACAAAAACGTTTTCTTTCCTCCCCACAAGTCCTTGTGAGTGATAGGAAGAGACTCCCTGCTGCTGATCTGTATCAAGTGATCCCCAGCACCTTTAAGCATACGTCAGCTGTATGTTTCTGTCACATGGATTAATTATACATGGCTGGTGCAAAATGAGAGCCCTCTGTCGAGGCAAGTAGGCTCATTTGCGCTAAGGACACAGTCCCTAGTGGTCACAGGATCAGAGGGTTTGATAGGAGCTTTTGAAATCATCTAGATAACCTGTCTCCCTTGGGAGATGTTTTTTTCCATTCCATGCTTCAGTGTCAGACTAAAATTCCCCTGACTAGCCTGTTCTAGCATTTCGATGTCCTAACTTGCTAAAGCATTTCTGCCTGATGTCTAACGTCAAGCTACCTGCTCTATAAATCTATTTCTTCATGTCTTATCTACTACTACGGGCACAGAACAGGTTATTCCCCTCCTTCTAGCAGTAGTCTTTTTTGTAGTGTTACCATGCCTCCCCACTTCCTATAAACGAGACGTGTATAATTGTATAAACGAGCCATCAGTGCGTACCATCTTATTAATGCCACGTCATTATTCACAGGGGGTACCTGGCATTAGAAACAGGAGTTGGTGGCTGTTGGTTCCTATTAGAGGCAATAGGCATTAGGAGATAATGCCATCCAGCACCTTTCAGAAGGCACTGAGAATTTGGTCTTCTCTAAGACAGGAATTTGAGAAACCCACATTGTTTATCAAGTATTTATGAAAAGAGGGATGAGCCCCTGGACTTGCTTCACATTCGAATGGCGCACTGGCTTGTGCTAACTCTTTTCCACAGGGTGAACTTCACCGCAAGAAACTTAACCGAAAGGCAGTCATGCGGAGGAAGGCGAGCTGCATTCCCAGCAAGGGGATACAAAATTTGTGACAGCCTGTGTTGTATGGCACAGCCACTCCCTGCCATTTTTGCTCAGTTTGCTACTGAGAGCGGTGCAAGGCTGTACATAGGAGACTCTTTCTATTGATATTACTGGCCATTGTGCCAGGCCTCGGAGATGAAAGAGTGATGCTTGGGAATGCAGTAAGTGATAATGCCATGAAGAAACACTCAGATTGGCGTTTATTTCCAGATGCTATGGTGACAGGTCCTCATACAGACACTAGTGCTGTAAATAAACAGAAAGTAAAAGTCCTTCCATTTTTCAGGAAAATAAATGCCTGAAGAAATCCTCATATACAGCTCATGTGCCAAGGGCTTCACCAGTTACCTTTCCCTGTATTTTTCTCTGGTTTGTATGCAACTTTGGAAGCCTTTAGTGAACAGTGCAAGCATGGTAAATTATAATGTGCATGTTTTATTACAGAAAATGCAGACATATTGTGGCTCGTGCTGTAGGGCTTAAATCATCACATTAGGTCTTTATAAAAAATGGAGATCGCTCAGCCTCATGGGAAAGGCATTTGCATCTTCATCATTACAGAGGCAACAAACTTCATCCATAAAGATGTGCCTAGAACAAATGGCAGCAAATTGTGGACACATGTTTTGCTTTAATTGGTCCTCATCAACTCAATCTAGCTAGTGACTTCAAAGAGCCCTCACTAAGAAACCTCTTCCAAATTTTTTGTTCTAATGTTTTTATGGGTTTTTTTTTTAATGTCTTAGAGATTTCAGATAAAATAGAATCTTTGAAGATACAGTTTGAAAGCACTGCTTCTTTACAGTTACATCACATGTTTAATTACTTATTCATAAATTATGAATGACTAGAGGCAAAGTAGCATCGCCCAGCACCCCTGTCCTGGGCCAAATGTAGTCCTGCGATTTTTACAAAGTCTACCTCTTGACAACTGGGATCAGATTCAAGCCAGCTACAACCATATTCAAATGAGCAGCTGCTGCTAGGGCCATTTTTACATACTATTCTTGATCAGCATAAATGGATGGAATATGCTTTTTTTGGAAAGCACACAGAAGAATATGGATGGCAATAGACTGATTACATAACTCATCTAAAATTCACCAAAAAAAGATGTATGTGACATTTAAAATCTTACTGAGATATGGGCCTGACTTTTAAAAATACCGCTAACAAATCCCACTAGTCTGTAAATCGGACAAACATCTACACCAGTCTTGTCTTCTAGCCCCAAAGCCAAGCAGTCCTTACGAGTATGAGGGTGCCACTGTCCCAGGCACTGCACAGACACATCCGAACACAGCACAAGCAGAGAGGTGGAAACAAATACGCAGGAGAGTGTAGCCTCTACTGGCCCAGTGCCACAGCTGGAACTCAACCAAGATGCGACAAGCCCCATAGCAACACACCAGTTTGGGCATGAAAGCATTTCTTCCTACATTTCTTAGTCACAGGCACGCTCACACAAGCACAAGACATAGTTTTGACTGTCCAGCTGGTCACTGTTTCTACAAAAACCACCAACACTTTGGTCAAACCATCCTAGTTTTTGACTCACAAGAGTACATACATAGGACACTTCTCTCTGGCACCATGGACCCATTTGTGGCAGCCGCAGATGAGGAATGCGGGCAGGTATAGGACATTGGTGAATCAGCCCAAAGTAGAACATCCTCTTCTGACACTTTCTCTGAAGGTTTGGGTTTTTTCTTCTCTGCATAGTAGCAGCAATTTTCCCTCTTTTGTGCATATGAAACAAAGAAGACCGTGCTGCAGGCCCTTCTTGTAGCATAAAGAACAGTGACAGGAAACACATTAAAGTCATTTCCTCTTCCCTGGTTGCAGAACGCACTCTCTGGAGATTGCTTTTAGTATTGTGGTGTAACTGGGGAAAAAGTGAGCTAAAGTAACACCCCTACAGAACATCTAAAAGAAAACTGATTTGATAGGAATTAAGTAACTTGGTGGAACTTGGTTCTTACAAACAAGCCAATCAACCAGCCAGTGAAATAACTCAATCCAGATGCCCAAACATCTCTTATATAGCTATAGCTGTTGTATTTGCTACTGATAACTACATTTAGTACACGTTTTTGCTGCACTCAGAGAAATAAAGCCATTTATTTATCAGTAGAAACAGTATGTTCAGAAACCATCTTTTCAAATTACATCATGGAGTTCACAATATCGCTGCCTGTTCATACTACATATGTGTATGTGTGGATATACATATAGTTTCCTTGGTCTTTCCCTCTTCATTTTCAGTGTTCCTCTATTTGCTGCCTAGATTTGCAACATATTACCCCGAATAAAAAAGCAGGCATAGCAGTGGGGAATGCTGCCGAGCAGGGAAGCATGATATTAAAAAAAATAATAATAAATTACAGAAAGACCCAACACTGTGATAGGCTGGATGTAGAGTATGCCTTCCTGCTTTTCCCTACCATGTTGGTAGAAATGTATTCATACAGTTCAGTTCATATTTTCATTGACAGTGAACCTAATGCTGGTCTGGCAACAGAGATAATTTTAGAATTAAGTTACTATTCATCACACCGAAACATGTCAAAATGTCATAAAGTACTCTAGGTCCTTAGCTATTGTGAAACTACCACAGCCCCCACTGCAGTCAGTGGGGTTCTGGTTACAGCCCTCCCTGAGGATCTTTTCCCCCAGTGCACTCCAGCCAGGCATCCAGACTCTGGAAGCCAAAGGTGTGCTGCCGGACAGGTTGTCTCCATCTGGCCTAGCTTTACGCTCATGAGAGCAAAATGATCTTGGGTGCACCTCCGGAGTCTCCCCTCAGATGTCATGAAGACATAGCTGAGTTTCTCCTACGTCATAGGAGAAGCTGTAAATAAGAATAGGAACACTAGCTAATCTAGCAAAGCAGAAGAAATCTCTCACTCTATACCCTGATGGCAATGAGTAAAGCAGAGATGTGATATTAACTAGATTTCTGTAACAGTCCATAAAATATTTGTTAGACTTAATTTTCACACATGCCAATAAAAGTAACAGTCCTTGTATTGCTCATTCCATGCATACTAAGCACGTTTAATATGAGAAATAAGAGAGAATGAGAAATAAGAGAGAATAAGAGAAATCCATACAAAATTGTCTGCAAAAATGTGTCTTGAAGTCAGAAATTGTGCTGCATTGAAGAGACATTAAAAAAACTTTTTTAGACTCTTACTGTAAATTAGCAATTTCCTTTGTGAAACACATGACAGCAAGTGATTACATTTACATTTCATCTATTCTTATTTTACTTGATCTCTCAAATTTCAAAGAGAAGTTGTTGCTTGTGATGTTCACACTGAAAATTTTCAGTCTACAGAAATGCTTGAATACCATCAATACTGGTTTACGCCTAAAACCTTGCATTACCCCCGTGAACAGGGATGACAGACCCATCTACACAGTCTAAATTCCACATGAGTCTTTTTGCTAGACTTTCATACTGGATACACTCTTCTGAAATCCAAAACTTAGAAAGAAGGAACTAGTCATCTCAGGAACGGACACAGAATTTAGGTCTGTGAGAGTTTGGAGCTCCCTTCCCTCACAGATCTGTTGAGGACACCATCACCAGATGTGCCAAGTTGGATGGATTCCTTTCGTTTACTGAGAACTAGACGAAAAATAGAATTATAAAAATGTTGCATTATTTCTTCCAGCCACGATCCTCTGTTTCTACAACTTATTTTTCTATGGGTGTTCACAGCTGCAAGGCACAGCAAATCACTTCTACTCTTGTACAAGACTCTGCAGAATCAGCTGATACTTCAACTCATTTTTTTAATACATCTCCTAATACCTCAGTTAACAAGATAATTTAACTTCCATGTGGTTCCTCCAGGTACCTGAAGCAAGGCATATGGTTAAGTACCTCCCTGAATTATGCACTGCATAAATATTACTATCTTATATAAGGATTTTGATAGTTCATTTCTTACAGGAAAAAGAAAAACTATTTACTTACTAAACAGTTGGCAATAGAGGACCTGTAAGCTTCTCTTCATGGTATCATGTGGTCCTGCTGATCTGCCAGTTTATTCATGATTCTGTCAAAGAAATCAAGAGAAGGAGAAAATGATTGATTACAAAATATATATTCTATTATCATACCTGTTGATTACAAAGTAAGATGAAGCTTCACAGGAAAGTCATATTGATTAGGAATGGGAAATTGACTAATGGTGCTTTGCTTGTGTTAGTCAAGCTCTCCAGCAGCTTGGCAGTGAAGGGTAGAGCTATGGCCAAAAAGAGGAAAAATTCTCAAGAGTATACAAAAAGCACGTACTGTGAATTACTTCCATGTTGTACCTATGACTTGATAAAATCAATCTCACAAGAGTCTTTTTTTGTTTGGAGAAACAGTCGTCGCTGGAGGAGCAAACACAAGATGGAGAAACTGCCAGGCAGCTGTGCTGGGCACACAGGGCTGGAGTCTCCTCCCCGGGCCTTACCTTTTTGTGTCCCTCCAGAAGCACAATGAGGGGAAAGCCCACACTCCTTTCCCTTCGGTGGTGCCGAAGGGGGGACATCCAAAACAGTGCTGAAATGGTAGCACAGAGGGCAGCTTTGTCCTGGCAATTTTTAGCTTTACGGTAGCCAGCTGTTGTAGCTCATGTCACCTCCTGACCTACCCCACCAGCTACCTGGGCTGCAGCTAGAGTTGTGGAAACAGGAGAACCTTCTCTATGTCCTTGGAAACTTTCTACTTCTAAACTGAACTATCTTGGTGTAGGAGGGAATTTCATAATTCTTGTAACTGCTGTCTGAAAATGGGATGTGGCAAAAATATCTGTCCATTCCATCTCCTCACCCTTGCCTACTTGGGGAGTGACAAATAACATTTTATCTGTCTTCAGATGGTATTTTGAAATATCTGTCACAGATACTTTTCACCTTGGTTTTAAAAATATTATGAAAAAATAAATCCCAATCATGCTGATATTAATTATTCACATTGTGAGGAAAAGAAATGCATAAATCAGAAGTTAACAGCAAATGTAGTCCCAAAACACTGCTGTGAGTAATGTCTCACTGAGTACCCAAAGACAACACAGCATTTAATCTCTTCATTCCATAAAAAAGCATTTGCTAAAGATTCATAACCAACTTTGAAACAGACAGGACAATGAGCTCATCCTCCTAAAATGCATCTTGTCAATATTAAATAGCATGTAGTATCCTCTGGTTTTCAGTTCAACATAATTTCATCTTCCGAGCTCCTGAGGACATTTCTGAGTCATTTTAAGATGCCCCCATATAAACCTTTCAGAGGTTATTTAAAAATGTAATCTTGAAGACATAAGATAAACAAGTCAAACAAATGAATAACACCTTTGAACTCAATAAATGCTGAAGGGTTTGTGAAAACAGCACTATGTTTGACTTCTATGTGGAAGCCTCAAAAGGACTGTGACTCTTCTGGCCTGTGGTCTGTAACAAAAGATCCTTGGGTTTTATTAAGTTATTAGATACAAAAATTTATGTACACAAACACCATGTTTTTGGATTCTCCAATGCTTCCCTCTGCATTTAAAACTGGACTTTAAAAACCATTCGAGTAAGTTGCATAAAAATCAGTATTTGCAAGGCATTTTCTCCTAAATAAAAGCAACCATCTGTGAATAAATTTACTGTTTTTTAATCGGAATCAGAGTTAGACTAATGCCACTTTTTGATCATGAAAAATTGCTGAAGGACTCCTGTTCACCCCTTTCTCCTTAAGGTTTACCAAACAACAAAGTAGAAAAACTCAGTCTTTATGCATAAATAGACATCATATAGTCTATTACAGCCCTTTTCAAAGATGCATACACAAAATGTCTGTTTAACATCCATTAAGATAATAATAAAGGTATATGCAAGAAAGGATAAGAACCAGATAAGCCACTGACAATGTAGATTCCATATCCCCAAGGACTCTGCTTGTAACTTTGGTTCAAAACAGAATTTATAGTCACTGACCGACCTGAAATCATAAAAATAAAATGGCAAAAAGGGAGAATCTGAAACTGCAACCCTAAATCCACATTATTTACTTTGTATAATTTGAACCATGCTTGGTAACTGCGAACTGACATAGTTTTTGGCTGTGTATCACAATTTTTATGCATTTCTCTTCCATCTCCATGTTAATGCTACCCATAATATGTAGAGTTATTTGCTTGTAAATTCTGGTATTGCGGTTAAAATGAAATGTATGCTTTTGTGTATATATTTATTTAGACAGGTGTCGTGGTTTTGGCCAAATNTGGGGGCTCGTCCTAGGGAAATTCACCCCGTTCCAAGAAATAGGAAATAGCGAGCATATGAGGAAAGAAACAAAGATTAGCACAGGAAAACTTTCACTGTGTTCTTCTGTTGCCTTCAGTTAGATTTATCTGTTTGACTACATGGCTGTAAAATTATACATAGAGAACTCAGTGAAGATCCATAAACCAAATGTTGCCATGAGTTCACAACTTCTCAATTTCTTCAGAGTCCTCGGTGTGACTTAGAGTTAACAGAATGGAATATTTCAGTTGGAAGGGGCCTACAATGATCACCTAGTCCAACTGATTTAAATTTAAACACGGGGTGGAAAATACTGCAACTAAACTTTCCATATTTTTTAATAACTTGTGTACAGGAAATGCATGCAAACCAAGGGTTTACCTTACAGATATGGTAAGGCAAGAGACATTTTATGAGATTTATTTGTACACCTTTGGAAGCCAAATCACACGAATCATGGTTTTCCAAAGACAGAGACTGCTTGCAATGACTATCAACACTGCACAAAGATTCTTAACCTTAATTTTCTAGATCCACATTTAGGTCTCCAACTTAATGGGCGTATGCCCAATTACTCTGAACGTCCACTGTCTCTCTCTTCTGAAATCCAGGATATAACCATCTATGAATTACAAATTTTGGGTTTTTTCCTACATCGTAATTCATAATAGTGTACCTACTGATATATTTTGAAACAAAGTAATAAAGCTAGTGCAAGTTTGTACTCAAATCAATTTCAATTTAGAAAGACCCTTCTTCAATAGTTAAATTGGTGGAAATTTGTATGGTGTCAAATGTCTAGCCTCAGAGACGTGTGTTTGAAAATACCAGCTAAGCATTTGGTGTCTGGAATGGACTTACATATTTTGCCCTTTTTAATGCACAATATTTCACATATAGTTTATCTTACATGGGATGATGAATAGATGGTGTGAAATCCCTATGGACAGCTAGCAATATTGTCTTTCACAGTAAGTGATCCCCTCAACGTTGCAGCTAAATTAAAGAGGACAATGAAGACATAATGATGAATAGAATACAAAAGAGTCCAAAAGAGCTGACAGCTCACAGCCATTCATTATGTCTGATGGGAAAAAAAATACCAATGGGCCTTAAATTAAAGAAGAAATGGAGGAGAACAGAAGATGAGTGTTGAGGCAAAGTTAACCATCAGTGGAGAACTCTTTTTTTCTTTGTAAGCTGTCAAACAGAAACCAGGAGACTGCAATAAAGGAGCTGAAAAAATGGTAATGGAAAGGTAAGACAGGCAAAAGACATGCCACTTCCATTCCATAAAGCACCCAAACCTTATTATGATATTTCTGCCTTCTCTACTCTATGGATCATTCTAGAAAGAAGAAAAAGCTACATCACTGACAGTTGTCAACTATATCATTCCTGGTCCTGCAGAAAATGGAAGAAGAAAAGAAGACACACCCACAAATTTTTCCATCTCCGATTGTTTCTGAATCAAGGAAACACAGCCTCGATCCTTTTAGTATCGTACTGTCCTGTGATGTTCAACAAATGCCTTAGAACACAGCAACAGCAGAGGCTCCTCACTTACTACTCAGAGAGCTGTGACTCCCACAGGAGTTAGCATAAATTCCACCGCCAAGGTCTTCACCCACTGCTTCCCACAGGTTAGTCACTTAGAGGGTATATTCAAGCGTGCCTCATAAAAGGAAGCAGGTTTACTCTTCATGACTACACGGGGCTCAAGCGCAACTTTGGCTTCTCAAGTTTGCGTAATTTATTTCTAAATTCAGTGGCCGACTTCCACATTCCAGGTGTTATTTTGCAAAATTTATATCTCAAAAAGCTTCAGGGCTTGCTAATAAAGAGATGATTAACTTGCAGTGACAAGATTCCTCTGAGCATGAATTCTGTGCTCTTGTTTAACATGTGCCACGTTGTCTGCTGTGATTTATTTCCCACTGCTTGGAATATGCAACCCATCATTATCATCTTTCTTTATGAGATCCTTTATGAGATCCTGAGTGCAGTATCTTTGGTATCTATGTCCCCTTTATACTGAGATCTTTTAGCTCTTTTTGGAATGCATTCCTCTCTGCAGATCTAAGAAAGAGCAATTGACATCTACTTCCACAGTCATCCTCAAAAGTATACACCCTTTGATTTCCTAACATCTCCAAAGAGTAGGGTCTACCCTCAGTATATCACAGCTGAACAGAACCAGTCTTGTTGGCATTGTGTGGACCTGTCATACATCCACAAGGAATAGTCAGGTAGAAGCTGAACTAGAGATACTAGCATGCCGTTCTGCATATACAAGACTTTACATCCTACGTATCATGGGTTTATAAGAAGAGAATCTTGTAACTCCCAGGAAAAAAATAAAAACAACCACCAAAGCCTCTCTCCTCTCTGCATTCAGGTACGGAGCATCTACAATTCCCTCTGGGTCTGAGCCTGGATGTGGTTGTTCTTGTATTGGCATTTGAATCCATTACCACAGGGACAAACACAAATCAAGAAAAACACACAAAGCAGCATCAATACTCAGGAAAACCTGACAGTAATTGCTCCTTCTTCACCAGCTTCCCTACTTCATCATTAACTTTTGAAATCCCAGTCCCCCATCGCTGCTAACGTAATGGTTCACATGACTGTGTCCCCACAGGCCTCCTCCCAGCTGTGACAGTGCCTCCACGAACAGTCTAGGCTAGATGATTATTTAAAGGCTACTGTCATTACTGTGGTGACTGGAGGACATTGTCAGCTAACTCATCCTTCATCATCTTCCTTTATTCACATGTCAAACCTGGGGCATGTTGATGAAAGGGAGAGGGAGGAAAGGCCTACACTCTTAGGATTCACTGTCATAAAAATGGATGGGCATGAAGAACCTCATGTCCAGGTGACCATGGCCAAGGGAAGAGCTTAGTCTGAAAAGGCCAGGTAACACCACTGTTGCCTTTGGCTGTCAAATGCCTTGATGTCTGTGGTAAGCTTATGAACAATCACCGAAAACAGCCAGGGGCAAGCATTGAAAGGGTAGGGAAAACCGAGAAGAAAAATACCAGAGTGTAAATGAAAGGTCATTTGATGTGAGACTTCCCTGCTTTGATGTGTGCCTGCCCTCCAGCAAGCTTGAGCCCCATGACCTTTTTGGAAAAGCTGTGACAGACAGGGTTACTGTCTTGGCTGATTATAACCGAGAAGGCCAAGCGATGCAGACTCTAATAACTATAAAGCACTAAGGTATTGAATGTCTTTCACACTCCATCGATAGCAGACGGGACTATTTCTTGGTTTTGTTCTTATTCATCTACCATTAGAAAATACTTTTGAAAGCAGCTCCAGTGGGATAGAAGTCTGAACATGAACTGTTCTGGTTGCTTCTTATTCCCATGGGTGCACAGACATGACCCTCTATGTGTGTGTGTCTGTTCACTTGTAGAGTAAGAAGATAAGAAGCAGCTTTTCTTTTTTGTCATTCATCTCTGCAGAGCTCTGAGAAGCTGACATCTTCATAAAGATCAAACTGACTTAGCAGCTACAGGGATTAGTAGAATTTATTCATTAATACACATTAGGGGTATTTTAATGTGTATTTTAAAACTTTGATATGGTTGAATTTGGATCCAGTAGCATTTATATAGTAGAAGTTCCTTTGCTCTATTTGTCTTCCATTACTTAAGCTACACTGCTAATTAGTTAGATATTATTTTGTTGCAGTTATAGCACACATAAAAATACTTTTCCACTTTTGCCAATTAGCTCCAGTTCAATTAACCATCTGGTTACTCTCATGAAGTTATTACACATTAAAGTTGAAAGAAATTCCCACAGGGCAGTGTATATTTTCTGCGACAACCTAACACTGGACTGCGACACTAGTAATTTTTCTTCTGTTGCTTAAAAAGGCAGGTTTTTTCTAGTCCCAGTACCAGCGTGCCATTTTCCAGGTGAAGGAAGTGACTTCTGCCACTTGAATAACATGAAAAACTCTATCATCTAACACTAATATGAGATATACAACACATACCTGAGCCATATTTCAACTGTAAAACTAATAAAAGTATGTTCCGGTCTAGCTACATAAATATTTCCACTATAGTTCTTTCTTTCAGTTACTAATGGCCATCTGAAACTTATCTTTGATGTTGAAATTTTATGGCACAGCTTGAAACATGCTATTTTTGCTGTTTGAAGAAAGAGAATCCAACTTCTCTAAGTCCAGGGGAGGAGCATCTTTCACATTGCAACTTTAAAAAGAAGTGAAACAACTGGGTCAAGAAAGTTGCACAGAAATATTCCTTAGTGAAAAGAACCTTTCACTGTCTTCTTGAAAAGACTTAAAAAAAAAAAAAAGAGAGATGTATGTCTAAGTTGTGTCATTTTTCAGATTTTTCTTTATAATGGTCTTATGGGTCCCAAAACAAAGAAAACATTACAGTATCATACCACGTTCATGATGAAAATTTCACATGCTGCACTATGCCCAGGAAGCATTCAGTAGTGTAAATTGTCTGCTCTGATAGGAAAACTTCATAATCACTGTAAGCTCTCCTGCTAAAAGACTTTCTTGGCACACAAAACTACTCTAGTTAAGACATCTCTATAACTTCTGTGAAACTAAAGAAAACACAGCTTGTTCTTCCTTGTTGAGCACAGCAGGGAACAGATGCAGAAACAAGCTCTGTTTCCACGGGACTCTTGTGATGGTGTGTTTTTGTCCTGGTTGAGGGTAAAGCAGAGTCAATTTCTGTTCAGTAAGAGGCTCTTGCTTATCCTTGTTGNTTTTCCTGGGAGATCTCCCACAGCATCTGACCTGCCTTAGGGTGCCCACAACCTGGATGCTGACATTTGACTTACTCACCTAAATTCCCTCTGTAGATAGGAGGCAGACTGGCTCCTCTGAAGCCTGATGCCTGTGACCTGTTTAAAATGCCTCTGTTGGAAGGAGGAAACCCATCCCTTACACGGGGCTGTTTCTCTCCATCGAGTTTCAGATGGCTGAAGGTCCACCATTGATTTCAGCTCGTAACACTGAAAATGAGGATGGGAGCATCTGTACAAAGGAATCCCAGCCAGTACTTTCTCCAGCTACAGAGATCTCAAGGTTTAAGGGGTTAACTTCTCTGCAGCTCTGTTAAACTGTTCCCTTGTTGCTATTGTGCAGGATACACAATAAAAAAAAAGACTCAATGTAAGGAACCAGCAAGCAAATAGCTCTGCCTGCACTGTAATAAACATTGGAGAGTCAGAAAAGGGTGCAGCTTTGTGAAGGAGCTCAAATCACGCTTTTCACATTCAGCTTGATTAAATGTAAATATTTCAAGTACAGAAAGAAAAAAGGGGTGCGAAAAAGAAGGTACTATTTTCCCTCTCATCATATGGTACTGTATTCTTGAGGCTGATTGGGTCAAATTTTCAAGATTGGAAAGCATCAACTGTAAACAAAGAAGAGTATGCATGCTCAGCATGTCTGAAATCTACGACAAAATACCAGTTTCATACAGATGCTTAAGTATTCAGAAATGCAAGCAAGTGCCCTGCTGTCAAACTCACCTGTATTGTAGCACTGAAATACTGTTATGCTGGCCCTAGATGACTTTAAAGAAAATCTGTAGTAGGGATGGAAACATCTAAATCTAACATTTTAACTGCAAGATCAGCTTCCCTTTAGTAAACACTACAATTATCCAGCTAAACAAATAATCATCAATAACCCACCACAAAGCAGGCTCAATATTGTGCATCACCATTATCTGATTTACCGTGAACTAAAGATGCGAGCTAAGGAAGGAAAGTGCCTNGTTTACCCCGTGGAGGGGTCACACCTGTGGGGAGAAGTGGGCAGGTCAGGGGACCCAAACTGATCAATCGGGTGTTCCATCCCATCTGCCATAATCAGTATAACTGCTGAGGGATCAAAAGACTGGATTCTTTATCAGTGGACTGCTCCTTCAAGGGCTCTTTTTCTTCAATGACTGACGTCTGAGGAGGACCCTGTCAGCTCATCTGCCCTTTTGATCCCGGTCAGTGTGTTCCAGTTCCCATTTGTCACTGAGTCCAGTCTGGAACCTTCCCAGTGCCTGCCAGTGACATCTTCCTAGAAAGCTGACCTGGTTTTGTATATATTTATTTATNTTGTTGCTATTGTGCAGGATACACAATAAAAAAAAAGACTCAATGTAAGGAACCAGCAAGCAAATAGCTCTGCCTGCACTGTAATAAACATTGGAGAGTCGGAAAAGGGTGCAGCTTTGTGAAGGAGCTCAAATCACGCTTTTCACATTCAGCTTGATTAAATGTAAATATTTCAAGTACAGAAAGAAAAAAGGGGTGCGAAAAAGAAGGTACTATTTTCCCTCTCATCATATGGTACTGTATTCTTGAGGCTGATTGGGTCAAGTTTTCAAGATTGGAAAGCATCAACTGTAAACAAAGAAGAGTATGCATGCTCAGCATGTCTGAAATCTACGACAAAATACCAGTTTCATACAGATGCTTAAGTATTCAGAAATGCAAGCAAGTGCCCTGCTGTCAAACTCACCTGTATTGTAGCACTGAAATACTGTTATGCTGGCCCTAGATGACTTTAAAGAAAATCTGTAGTAGGGATGGAAACATCTAAATCTAACATTTTAACTGCAAGATCAGCTTCCCTTTAGTAAACACTACAATTATCCAGCTAAACAAATAATCATCAATAACCCACCACAAAGCAGGCTCAATATTGTGCATCACCATTATCTGATTTACCGTGAACTAAAGATGCGAGCTAAGGAAGGAAAGTGCCTGTAATGGTTTTGACAAAAATCTCACAAACTGGGTTTACGCTTCGAAAACTTTAACTGTAAAGAGGGTCCCTTTTACTAAAGAGGGTCCCTCAAGAGACTGTAAAGATTAAGAAGGTCAAGGGATATACAAGAAGGAAAAGGTCAAGATAGACTAATTAGGTTTTGTCCCATCTCTAAGGGAATTTCAGCTGATCTGAAGTAAGATAAGTACAGATGAGCCCAGCCTACAACCCACACACTCTGCTTTGTCTCTCAGATCCCTGGCTAGTTTACATCTATAAAGCACAAAGGGAATAATCATCAATGAAGGATGCCAACTCCATCAGATGCTAAATTCCAAACCAGCTTTGAATCAAGTCACAATGCCCCACCAGTGTACTTTGGTTGTGGCCCATCCTATTGTATCAAACAAGATCACATAATTAAGGAGAACATAAACACTTCAGCTGCCAAAAAAATTTAATACAAAGCAATGCATTCATTATTGCAATTGCAATTTTGAATTGCACACGTATGTTAGTTTATGTATGTATATAGCAGAGGATGGCTATGTTTTCTGTTTGTCTTTCCTTATTTCCCTAGTTATACTAGCATGCCTCTCCCAGTGACAAAACGGGGGAGAAAAAAGGAAAAAAAATTAATAAACATATATGGCATTTCCCCTTTTTCATTTTGGTGAAAAGAAAACCATATTAAATTTCCCAACAAAATACATGTTTGAATATTTCTGTCAGTTTTGGATGGAATGTTTTGAATCAGCTCTAATAATAATGTGTAGGTATGGCATAAGGATCTAATTTCACAATGACAGGTTATAATAGACACATACAAGTACCTAAGATTGAAAGAAACATTTTATTATAGTTGAAAAAAGCATAGTAGGAAAGCATAACCGCCTCTTGATTTCTTAACTATTCAGCCTCAACAGTGCATTAATCTATTTAATAGTAACCCATACTGTTGTGTTTTTTTAACAGAGCATAATTCCTAACAAAACCAACATGGTCTGTAATGATATTTTAGTAAAAATATCGGTACAGCAAACTAATATGAAAAGTTGGGGTTTTTTTAAGACCTCCTACATGCCATGGCAGGTAAGATGATGTCTTGACCTGTGTCTCCCTGGTTAAACCTTGTTTTGAGAAGAGCCATTTACTACCTCTTCTATAATCAGACATTCAATATGGTAAGAAGAGAAGGGAGATAAAGTGAGCCCTGAAATATGACTGCTCTGCATTGGAGGGCTGATCAACATTCGCCAGAATGCAGAAGAGCACACTGGCTTAGACCTGACATTTCATCTGAGAGTTTATTATGACTGTGTCTAGTTCAAGGGACACCACTTATTTATCCTCAACTTTCAGCCCCAGGGTTTGATGTCAAAGGAAGAAGTGGCCTCAGAAAGAATAAGGGACTATCAACCAGTGACCCAGGCATAAATAGCAACCCCTTTTATAGAATATTTTGCAGACCATTTTGACACAGTGGGTGGGAATAAGATGAAAATTTTACATGGCATCAAACAGAAATATAGCCCCATAAAAATGTAGGTTTGGAGGGAGGTTACAGGAAATAGGCTCTTGGTAATTTCCAAATTATTCATTCTTGTCCATGTGAGGGGACTTTAGTTCAAACACTGAATTTCATTTGAAAATGTACGTGGTCCTGCCTAATTCAATAGGAAGAGTTTCCAAGAAAATTAAATGTCAGAGCAGCGCAGCTTATTAGTTTAACTCAATATAAATTCACTTTTTATGCAACTCTGAATAATTATGCCCTGCTCAGTGTCAACGTTATGTCAACAACTTGAGGCTTTGGGGAGGGGGACTGAAGGCAAGAGAAGGAGAGATAGGGGCACATCCAGTGTTAACCTGGCACTGTCTGAGATTTAGCTCTACATGACAGGTCTGGAGCTTTAGAGAGGGTTTAGCACGTTCATCACAGCGTGACTCATTTTCTTCCCTTTTAGTTTCTGCAGCTATTGGCTAAACAGCTCACCTTCCCTCCTCCAAGAGGTTCAAACACCGGCATATAAAGACATGCAGGTAAGCCAGAAGGAAACATGTATGAAAGAATACAGGGAATCTCAAACAGCAGCATCTGAACATATGTCATGCTGTCAAGTAAGATTATGCTTGGATGCACAATTTATTCTACTAGTTTAGTGAAAACTCTCATTTACTGCCCAGAAATGTGAAGTTCTTCGTCAGGCAAAACACACTGGCTCCACTAGGAGCTTTGCTCCATTAAAGACCCTGACACCTGGCTCGGGATTTGTAAAGCAGTGCAAGCGAAGTCCACTGCTTTAAGGCAGCTGTTCTTTCTTCTCTAATGGAGGTGAGAAACAGCATAGGCAGGAAGAGAATAAGACTCTCTGGGGCTAAGCATTTGATAGGTGGATTTAATAAACAAACATCTGCCTGAATGATTCACCTCAGCCAAAACATGATGAGGATAACTTCAGGTGTGTCAGATATTCTTTTTGTACATTGCAACTAAGATGGACTAAACCATGTTTTGAGCTGCCAAGTGCAAACCCAGAATACTTCCATTGACTGTCACTACACGATGTGATTAAAGTGGATTTTGAATATGAAAATGAGCTGATGACATACAAAGGGGGAAAATGGCCTTTTGTAAAGTAGTGAACAGCACAGGAGAGGATCTGGAGGACATCAAATTCTTACAGCAGGATTTTTGCAGGTACAAACTTCAGTGAGATTTGCTTCTGTAGGCTGTAAAAAGTTGGGGGAATTGCCATGGCATACTCACACAAGACAGGAATCAAAGAGAAGCAGGGAGAGCCCTTTTGGTACATTTATTCCTGCAGTGCAGAAGTCTGCACTGGCTGCAGTCTGTACACATTGTGACAATCCAGATAAGAAACTCATATACTTTGGGGTTTTTGTCTACTGTCCAGCCTTACTCAGTGTAAGAGCAAGGACTGATCACGCACATTCAGTAAGTCAAGGTCACATCAAGAAGGAACCTGCTGTTTGCTGTGTCTCTGCCTCACCACTAAAGGCATTGGGCAGTCCAAAGAGAATGAGATCAGGGTTTGGAGAATCACCATGGTTGTGCCTAGGGCAACCGAAAGCTGCCCTGGGGAACTGGATTCTCTCTCTGCCTCAGTGCCTAATGCCAAGGAAGTCACAAAACCCAAACTCTGCACAGGCGGTCATTAATTGCATCTTCCTTGTTGGCTCAGAGCAGAGCACGGAACACCTGCGCGCTGATCTGTGGAAGCATGGAGCAATTCCAACTGTGAGGGACTCAGCAAAAGCCGACTCCAGAACAAAGAAAGGGCGATCAAATGCTATTTCTGGAAAATCAGGGCACAAACATCTCTCATTGGGCATCTAAATTAAATGTCCCTTCTTGACATTATGCTTCTGTGCCTCATTTTCCCTGGTGTATAATGTCATTTCACCTTATCGGTACATTGTGAAGATAAATTCATTAATGTTTGCAAAGTACTCAGATGCCACAATAATGAGAGCCGCAGAAGTGCTCCCCAGGAAATTAATAACTCTGGCTTCAAAGCTGGATCTGAATGATGTACAGTTATGGGAGGAAGGGGTGGCATAATGAACTATGAAGATAAAATAAAATATTGATTTATCTGAGCAGTGTTGACTGAAATCTTTCCTTATTTAAGAGAGCTCTGCTTTGCACCCTTAACAGGCTTTCAAGCGTAACTTACACAGTTAAAAAAATTTTTAAAAAGGAAAATGAGAAAAAAAGACCCCAACTCAGAAACAGCATCACACAGCCCACCCGACCCAAACAATCCTCCAGAGAACTGGAGTCTTTAGGTCCTCAGCCCAGACTTGTAACACCTGATCTAACACTAGCCTGGCCCCTTCTGCCAGAGTCCTGTCCATTTCTCTTGCATATTGTCTCCATCTCTTCTTAAAAGTCCCACCCATTCCTCCTCAGTTCCTCTCTGCTACTACTCGCTGTGTCTCACCACTTTATTTCCACGTATTCATCTCTTTGTCTAACTCTTAGTTCCCCTTACACAAGGACCGTATCTTCCAGCCTTGTCCTTTCTTTCTTAATCATTTCAATACCTGCGTCAACCACCTCGACTGTGGTCACAACCTTCATATCCATGGTCTTCAACGAATTCCCTATTGACAAAATCCTAGGAGAGCTAGCCTGCAAAACTTGAAGAAATGTATGTGGATAAGGATTTTTCAGACCAAAGCATAGTCTAGTCTAGCAGATAAAATGCAAAAAAATCTTTAACCTTGACTCCCACTCAAGAAAACCATCTATTTTTTGTCCTGCATCCTCCTCCCTCCCTGATAAATTTCAATTTCCTGATCTGTGATATGGAAGTCCCACAGAATAATAGAAGGTACCGTAACTTCATGAAATATGATCCCCCCTGCCCCATGTATTTTTTTTTCCTCAGAGACTGAACTATTTTTACTGAAATGAAGAAAATACAGCCTGAAATCAGAACAGAAATTTTCTGGATTGTAAAATTTCACTTTGAATGGTACTGAAAGGGTTTTACTGAATGAGGCACCAGACAACCTTTACCAGACTCAAGGTCAACAGAGTCCTTGTCTATACTGTTCTGCACTCAGGAAGACTCTGACCCACCAAATCACAGCAGGAATTTGAATCTTTTCAAGGAAGCAGTCAAACCATCAAGTAGGGTAAGTCCTCTAGATAAATGTGTCTGATTCTACATATACTTCTATCCAAATGATGCAAGCAAAAATTCTATCTGTCTTTTGGTGGACCATATACTCAGAGATGTACTATGATTTATCATTGCAGAGTTCTTCAATTTCATTCATACTGAAAGATATGAATGCAAATCTTTAACTGAAAAATATTTAAAGAAATTAACTAAAATGGACTTAATAACATATAGAATACTTTTGCAACAAATGCATTAATTGTATGCAAACTGAATTAAGTCTTTTATTAGCATATAATTGGGGGAATATTAATACATTATTTTAATTTGAAAAAATCATAAGTTAGAAGCTTTGAAAGAGAAAGCTGCATAATCGCAGCTTTAACATTAAGATGTCATTGTCAAAATGAATGTATATAATGAACACGGAAAAATAGAAATATAAGTGTCTGATCTTTTCCTTGTTTCCTGTGCATCTGCATTGGAGTTTGCCTATTGTTATTCAACTAGCTAATCATCATCTTTTGTGTGGTGTGATTGTGTTTTTACTCAGAGAGGCTAATCTATGAAGACATCTGTTATTTAGTAGATAATAGGCCATTTCAAGTCTCAAAGCCCTGTGAGGCATTTCTGAAGAAGGAGAAGTAGATACATCTGTTCCCACCAGGTAGGACTACAACTGAGCATGCTGTAACACAGCAGAACAAAACTCTTTCACTTGCTTTTCACCAAAATGCTAAATGAGCATGGAATGTCGCAAACAAAGAGCAATTCTGGTGTGGTTTGTTAGAGCTGTGAGGGAGATTGACTTGACACAAATCATTTAAGTTTTCCTGAGAAAATAGAACATCTCATACCGAAGAACAGTAGGATTTATCATTGTGATCACAACCCACTGGATCTACAAACCAGGCACAGTCACAAAAAGCAGTGGTCCACTGAATGTGATGTTCTGCTGTTGGTAAAGGCTGACATTAGACATTTTGAGGGCAATGCAAATGCTTTATTATTCCCTTGGAAAGAAAATCATGTGCTCCTGCTCCCTAATAACTTACCCATATGAAGCAGTTCTCTGCATTCCGCTGAAAATATACTACCTTGGCATTACCCATGAATCAACTGCAGCTCTGAACAATCCTTCTCGTCATGAATCTGGGACGAAACAGGACACGTCTTTATCTTCAGGCTGTCTAAGTAACCTAGCACACAGTAGCTGCATTTTGTAAGCTTCTGTTCCTTCACCGCTGTCAGTCTTTCCCATTGTGCTATGAATGCAGATGAGACCCATATATTCAGATTTATGTTACCTAGGATTTGTGACACTTTTACTGACAACTGACTGCTCCTAAAGTAGGCTGACCATACAAATAGCATATGTCAGTAGGAAGACAACGCATATATGTAAACTTACAATACATACAGGTTCTTTGTATTTAGACTTTGGAACGGCACTAGCTACAAGCTGCAAATTCAAAGAGTTCATGTAATTTCTTATTCCAGTTTCACCTACTTGTGCTTTTTGGAGAGTCATTGCCTAAACAGGAGTTAAAATTTTTTGGCATGTTTTTTCACTGCCTCAGCTCAGAGGTCTAGAATACTGCAGAGACAGCAGAGTTGATGCAGTGTTGCTCCATTCTCTGATTAGTCATTTGTAGAAGTGCAAAATGGAAGAGTGACATATGATGTTGACACTTTCTGCTGGTGTGTATGACAGAGTCAGTGAGATCAGGTTTTGTTTCTGACCCCAATCTTTTTTTTTTTTGATGTTTCAAATATTTTCCCCACTCTTCTTGGATGAGAAAATGGCCTTTCAGCCCTCTTCTGAGAAAAGTAAGGCTTCACCCTGTAGTTTGGTGGTTGAGCTAGCTATCCAGAAATAATAATACCTAAGTACTATGATAACACCTAGCTAAGTACTCTAACATAAGACTTCCCTTACTGCCCTGCTATTTTTCCATTTTGTATAAATAATTAAGACATAAAACCACCAGAGGCATCAACCTGAGTCTCCTGTGTGTAATATGAGTGAGTGACTGGGTCAGTTTCCCTGGTATGAACATCTAACTGTTTATCTGAGGCAGAACAGCTATAGCAGGACAAACTGAGAGACAGACTGATTCTGTAGCCTGATGGCTCACAGTTTAGGTGAAAAGAATAAACCAACACACATTAAAACTCAGTTAGTTATTTCCTCGATGTATTTCTCAACTGAGACACCTATGCATAACCATTAACAGCCTGAGATCTCTGGATAATATTAAACCAAGCGATTCCCTGTTAAAAAATTTATGCACATTTTGTTAGAGATACTAAGCACAGGCCCATGGATGCATAGAAGCTAAATGAAGGTCTTTTTGTGTTGACAAGAGTTTGGCTACAGCAAGAGTCGAGAAAGACAACAGCTGCCGTAGATGACTGGTAGGTGCTTCCAAAGCCTCCACACGTGATGGGATGATTCCAAACAATGCCACAGCATGCTCTTACCTTGCGTATATGCCATAAAAGCATCCTGAATGCAATGTGGAGTCTCAGTTTCACCATGCGCAGGGCAGGGTTTCAAACAGCTTAAAAGTTTGGGAATGAGAGAAACCGTTGCTCTTAGATACCATCTACATCTAAAGAAGTATCTCCCCAAGGAGCCAAGAGCTTGCAATCCCAGGCAAGACAGGTACGCTCTAAAAATCTGCTACATCTACACAGTCCTTTGCAGATAAGGGCAAACGTATTTTGCTGAGGGTGTGAGCTGGCTGAAGGCAAAAGCCACACAGTGTGGTGCTATGCTCCAAGAAACGAATCTAAACTCTTGACAGAGCTTATTGGATCATGCATAGCTAAGACAGCTACAGGGCTTCCCATTCAAGGTTGTGGGTTTGGGGCAGTTAGGAGCAAAGAGAACTCAGACTGGTCTGCAAAATACCATCAAAGGACAATTAATAGGTAGGAAACTACTCGTGGTAAGAATTTTCTCTATAAATGAATATCTCTAAAAGTCTCTAAACTAATAGCTCTGTGTGGAAAACAAATGCTGGAAGAAACGCATTATACACTTACAGCATAAAATGCTCTACAGAGGGAGAAGGAAGCATTGGAAATTAACTAAAAAAAAAAGGATCAACAGTAACAGCATACAATACAGCACATCATATATGGTTTTTCAATCAAGGTTGCAAATACTTTTTATAGAGCTTTGACCTCAGCAGTGGCTAACCTACTCTACCAATGCAGGACCCATGCACATTAATGCTTTCTTTGCGAGATTCCATGGTGTCTGGAGGAATTATTATCCAGCTTAACAGCAGACGAGACAAGGCTCATCTTCACTTTTTTAGCCATATGAAAATTAGGAATCTCATGTAAGCTATTTGCATAAGCTCCTTCTTAATCAACGTGAAAAAGATAGGATGTCCTGGGTGATGACTGATATGGTCTTAAAAAAGTTGGGATGAAGCCCTACCTTAAAATAGGATAGCTCACTACCTGTAGGTGTCCATCTTCCGTCACTGATGACATGGAAAGCCTAGGCGCCTTGCTCCAAGTGAACAGGCCTTTTTTAGAGAACAAAGACTTAGTGAAATAGATTTCAGCCTAACCGGTTAGTCCAAAGTCAGATCTGGGGACTTGAGCAGGGTCAGAAATCAAACCAAGGCTTCCAGAGTCTCTGATTAGTGCCTTAGCTTGCTTTTTACCCAAGTTTCTTTTCCAAGTGAATGCTGCAGTGGAACATGCACATGAGGTTCCTCCCCGTGATATGTCCAGAGCTAGCGAAATTATCTACAAGGAAAGATGTTAATAGACAGTGGATAAATACCGTACAGATGCACGAAGTATAGAGATAGAAGTACCAAGAATCAAGACAAATTAAGAAACACAAAATACAAGGAAAATATCATAAATGATTTCACAGTATCCTGACACATTCTGTTGTGGAAAAGTCTTCCATGACAAGCAGGGTGAGTAGACCTTGCATTTATAAAATAGATAGGTAAAACACTGGGAAATATATTGCTAGACAGAATGATTTCAGAGGAATTTGGTGCTTGAATAGGCCATCCCTCTCTCTAGCTTCCCTGCTTCTATTTTATTACAACGAGTTCAGTTCTGCAGTTGTTTCTCAGTCCACAAGAAATATTAAAATGAAATCTAGAGACATTGCCTGAAATTGCAAACAATGATCAATTAGCATTTCTCACCATACAATTTATTACCTTTCTTTTTCATGGTCTTTGTCATGCCCTTAAGTGCCACACTGATTTACTACACTGTTCTACTTTAATTATCTCTAGTGCTTTATTTCAGAAGTGATCCTATTCTTAGCTGTTTCTTTCTGGGTAGCATCGCATTTAGAGGGACCATCCCATCACCCGTTTCAAAGCTATAGCAGCAGGTCCAGATTTGTAGATTAGAAACAAGGGATTCATTTCAAGTATTTGGCGAACAAGATACTGCTGAAAATTACTGAAAACAAAGTCCAAGATTGGTTTACACCAACAGGTCTGAGAACAAAAAAAGCTAGCAAGCAGCCAGTACCTCTCTGGAAGGCACTGAGATTATTCTGAGTGTGACAAGACAAGATTAGGATACCCGAGAAATTAATTAAATTTTGCTCAGAGCCTTTAACAGAACTCTAACACCCTGCCAAGGCGCTTTCACCTGTCTCACCCAGGAGCACAGGAAGATGCTGGTTGGCACTGTTGAGGACACGGTGTGAGCCAGCTGTGAATGCATTCGGGTTGGAAATCAGGAGACAGTCACCAAGTAGCAGATTTCAGACTGCAGTAGAGGAATAAAAAGCACTTAATTTTTAAAATAGGACTTCAGTGGGTCTGGGAAAGGGTGACTGATAGAGCAGCTGAGACAGAAGGGGACTGGATTCCAGGTCTGTGTTTCTGTGTTCACGGAAAGGCTGTTTTGTTAAAGCCAAGCCAAGTAAGAACAACAACAATGTGAATTTGTTACTTGTGCTCCTACATAATACTACTTCATGGTATACATGAAATGTAAGTAGAAAACTGTGCTAATTAGAAGTGGAAGGCAAAAATACCTGAAAAATCTGTATTCTAAAAAGCAGGCTCAAGTACCTAACTCCTATTAATAAAAGCAATTTGTACATTCAATGAGACAGATATTTCTGCCCTCCACTACTGAAAATAGGACCCCAGCTCCTGGGATGTTTACTCTTAAAAATCCTACTTGTAACTGAACTAAAAGTCTCAGTCCAGGGACAATGTTTGAATAGCCTCCTCAGTGAATACATTGTTCATGCTTAGAAAGTCAACATTTGCCAAAAGATAACAAAACATTTCTACAAAACATAATGAGAAAGACCTGTAACTTGGATGCAGGGTACGTACGGAACAAAAGTTGCTTGTTTACTACTGGACATTGCATAAGGAAGGGCGACCAAGGTAATGGGATATGTTTACACCGGAGAGAAAACATGTTAGGTAGCTACCAACCAAACCACTTTGGAAGAAAATGCGATTTTGTCTCCTTTCAGAATTCATGGCAAAACGAATGCCATTTCTTAAATTATTCCTCCTTTCCACATTCTTTATTTTTTGAGCCAATTGCTGCTCCTGTCTCTAACAGGAAAGTGTCAGTGTCAAAAATGAGAGACATGGTATAACTGCAAATAAAAGTTAATTACTGTGGAAATTCAACTCCAGCGCTTTAATTAAAGCCTGACAAATGTATCATGGACCCCAGGCACCAGCATGGAGTACACCCATTAGAGAGATTACTCCTCTTTCTATGGCCTCCCATGCTAACACAAAGGAAATATCAATCATGCCAGAAAATGGCTTTTCCAAATCAAAGATGCTGGGAATTATGCTATTACCTTTCTCGTAGAGAATTTTCAGAGTTGCTGAGAGGGATTTTTATGCAAGAAAGCAGCATGTTAGTGTAAATTTTTGCTTAATTGCTAGGTTAATGTTAAATTGCAGCTTTTCTTCTTGGAAAAATGGCAGCTGGCAAGCCCTTTCTACAAACCTACATTTCCTCCGTAGCTTTATGATATGTAAATAGGTATGCAGGAGACAAACAGCTTCAAATTGACGTGTGATGAAAAGAAGCAGAGGACAGAGATGCTTGAAGCAATCTTCTTGGGGGGAAAACTGCAGTGAACTCCACCTAGAATTCTTCGGCAGGTCCACGTATGTTTTCGCCACCCTCCAAAACCAGCCGGCTGAGAAGAAATATTTCCACTGGAGTTCCCATTAAGGGCACTCTAGGATGAGTCACTCGCTGTCACAAAGTGGACAGTATTGCTTTCTCTTGCGGGCTTTAACCCTCCAGCCAACTGATGCCAGGGCACTCCTAAGAGTGGGTTTTCTTTTAGATATGCTTTATCGCTCCAGCTGCAATTATTTCATTCTCTGCTGAGCACTGAGAAGTAGTGAACAATGCTGACAAGCTCACACAGTAAGGGAGCTGAACATTTTTGCTTTATTTGCTTAACACTTAAGGCTTGGTTTTGCAGGTGATCAAGAAGTAAAAGGAAAATATGCTGAGATCTCGCAAGTTGTTTTGTTACTCCTTTTGCTACTAAGATATTTAAATAAAGAATTTTCTCTTTCACAACCCTGGTTCTCCCCCTCTTTGATCCTAAAGCAATAATCCCATATTTATAAGATTATTTTCGTTGCCATGGAAATTAACGATGTAAAAAAATTCATCATTATCATTTCCATATAAGCAGGCAAGATGTAGTCCTCGTGCAAGACAAACATTTTCCTGATGCCTCTCCCCAGCCCCACCATCCTACACACACGGCAGGTCACAGCACGAGAACCAAAAGACACACGTGTCGTGTACAGCACACCACAGCCTTGCACATGGCAAGATACCCTGTACAGGTCAGACTCACCCTTCTATTTTAATGTTATGGGACTATTTTTAGGACTGTGAGGGAAGATCCATCCCATCCCAATGTCCCAGTATAGACTTCACCTGTGGCACCATCAACTCTGACAAAAACTAGAGACAGCGGTTTGTGGCAGTTTGGGATTAGAGGACACTACCCTACAAGGTAGGAGTCTAAAATCACCCACTCCTCTCCCAGGAAATCCAACTTGAGATCATTAAGAGTGCTTTGAGACACGGTGTCTTTTTCTTTACATACGCAAACAGAACTGTAATCCACGAAGGGGGACTTCAGTGTTTCAAGCAACGCAATCTCCACGCTCATTCTACAGTGAGATACCACTTACCAATGCTGACTGGCCAATGTCCCTGTCTTTAGTAAATCCGCAACCCATTCAGGAACAAAAACACCACCAAAGCATCCTGCTCTTATGTCTTGCATATGCCGATGGTGGATAAGTTATATTACCCACAGAAAATTTCAAGTTGTTCCTCAATAAAGTATTGGCCTAAACATCTTATTTTATTTATAAATTTACTCTTAGCTCTTAGAGTTGTTGTTATCCAGAGATAGGATGGAAAGCCAGGGTTCAGGAAATCGCACTTTCATACAATCTTTAAATCTTAAAAATATACAGCTAGATCTCAGGCATATCCAATGAGTCGAACTTACATGCTTAGAGGAGATAGTGAAAGAATTTGCACAAAGCTCCCAAAAAACACAAAAGCAAGTGCCATAAGCACTCAGATCAACTCCCTGTCTGATAAATTCACTCCTGCAAAGTGATCCAGTGCTTGTGCCAGGGCTGAAGATAAAACCTAATAATATAATTAGGTAATTATATTGTTTATATCTATATAGATATCTATATAGATATATATCTAATATAAAAATAGTAGATAATTCCTTCTGCCACTCCCTTTGCACTAAATCCTTAATGCAGACTCCTCCCAGGCTGAGCATGCTGTGAGTAAAGTAACAATCACACAACAATAATGTCTGCATCTTTTAGTTTGTTTTAATAATGTGATATTCCTGAAAGGTGTGCACAAAAAGCATGGAATTTCAAAACCCAGACAATATAACACGCAAGTTACAAAGTAGGCTTCTTTACTGTCCTTTGTTATTCTCTCAGGTCTGAGAGGTCTAGAGAGACCAAGAGAAGTAAAACTCCATGTCGCATTTAAGAGACACGATGCTTCAAGCCAACTGCAATGATGATTGTTATGATGCGGACATCTGTTTGCTGAGACTGGCACATTTCTTTCCTTACAAATGAAAGGGCCGAGAGAAGCAGCCAGTTTTTAATCATCTTTATGGATTTACTCTTACAGTAATTCTCAAGAAAAATAAAAATGACACAATCTACAGTCTGGTATATTTTATAATTTTGGGTGTTACCAAAAAATGTTGTTTCAGCTAAAGGAAATTTATGCCTTGAAGTAGGAAACTTTTTTGTCCAAAGTTTCTATGATTTCATACTTCACTGAAAGCAGATGAATTTTGTAGCACATCTCTGAAGGCAAAATGGGGAGCTAATGTTGAGTAATAATTCATATTAATGTCCCTAGATATTAATATCACAGTTATCCAGCTTTCTGACCATTCAGCGCACGCAGAAAAGGATACTGGTAATTGCAGTTCATAGTACCTGTCACCCTTCTGTTGCAGGCATAAGCTGTACCTGGCTCTTGGGGATGCTTTAAGCCAATTACTGGTTTAGAGATGATGTTTGCGACTGACTGGATACATACACAGATTTACTTTCCTCCCTCACAATTTTCCTCTACCAGGTTCACGGAGAATGGTCATAACAGACCATCTACAGCACCTACAGCAAGAGGGCTTCAGGCACCAAAGCCTGTCTGGAACTAAAGGGATATTGCAATTCACTAGCAACAATAGCAAACTCACGTGCTCCCTGTACAACCACCACTGGAATTAACTCTGCTGAGTTTTTAAAAGGATGCTGCAGATCTCTCTGTTCATATGGTCAGGTGCACATGTCGTGGAAAACTCTACCTCACTGGGGTATTGCCTAGGTTTCCTTCTTTGTTGACCAGGCGCTGATCTGCTCACCACACAACAAAAAGAGACAACATCTCTCCCTCTTTCCTAAGTAAAAGCTATTTTTTGGCAAAACAGAAGTTCCATGTACCTAGGGGCTGCCAAGGCAGAGCCATTCCTGAGTGCTGAATTCATAAGACACAAAGAATTATTTGAAGTGGCCAAATTGCTTTTATGAAAAGACCAGACCCCTAACACTCAGAGAAGACACATTTGTCTGTGTTTACAAACGTTTCCCCAGACAAGCTGTGGTACCTGAACATGAATACAATGCAATTCTGGTAAGAGATGGAAAGATTAATGTACTGTAAGTCCAGAGGGAAATCCCTCCAGATATTGTTTTTGAAAAGCTTAGAAATCAGCTTTTTTTTTTTTGTGGTTGCCAGTACTCCTTAGCAACAAGGCTAGTCTGCTGAACATGGCTCTGCTGTTAACGCATTCCAGAAATAACTAGCAAGGCTGGCACTGTTTGGACTAACAGGGAAAATTAATCGGGTCATTTGCTACGTCTAGTGCTCTCCACCTGCTGACCACCTGCATGTCCCCAAGACAATCCAATACCCACATACACTCACATGTGAGTATACCTAAATATACAGGTGTATATTTAGAGAGTATTTATAAGAGGAGATTTTTCACAACTGTTGNAAGGTAGTAAGAGTCCTACTGTAGCTCAAAGCACCTTCCCCTCCATGATGGCCAGGAAGAACCCATATGTCTTTGTCCTTGTCCTCCAGGCAGCATGAAAACCACGCTCTCCCTCAAACTGCAAACTCCACTCTCCGTGAGTGGAGAGGACCTTACATTGTGTTCCCATGTCTCTCCATCTTTACAACAGCCGGCACATAGCAGCTCCAACAACTGGTACGCTAACACAGAAGCTCCCTTGTTGCAGCAGGGAGGGTTTGGAGACTTTCCTCCTCGCTTTCCAGAATTTTTTTTTCTGTTAAGCAAATTGTCAACATTTTGACCATTTTTATGTTCCGTACTGGGGTAAGGAATTTACACTTACAGTTTTCACAAAAAAACCCACCCAAACCCATAAACAAAACCTTACCTAGGACCTAGAAAAAAATAGCTCAAATTGCTGCTTTGTCTGATTCAACCAGGGACTTGAATCTATGGCTCCAGTTTCTCACATGAGTGTCTAAATCAAGACAGCGTTACATATCCTGGAGAGGGAGGTTCTTCTTGTGACCAGAAACTCTGTCTTGGTCTTGAGAAACAGACATTAGATTAAATGGCTACGTTTTAGTAAAACAATGCTTTCCTTTCAATGCAAAAGCATTTTCGGACAAAGCTTGTTGCATTTTGAACATCCAGGCTTGATCTAAATTCATATCCAAGAGGTTAAATTCCAAAGCTCTGTGCCAACAGAAGTACTGACTGTGCAAAACTTCACATGCAGAGACAAAACAATGTCAGTGGCAACTGCTTTGCCATCAAGTAAATGGACATAAACTGCAACACTGTGCTAAGAAAGAAGTATAGACAAGAACTGAGTAAACGACCAAAATTCAAGAGAACATAGCCAGGGCGCCACTGAGAAGCATTTCATCAATTCTATCTAGTAGGACCATCTGAGGATTCTCTCTCAACATTTTCAATGTGCTTGTGCTGCTGCTAACATGCTGCCATTACAACTCAATGGTATCATGGTACATGGAATTCAAGACCTCTTTCGATTTGGTTTTTGAAGGTATGGGATAAATTGTTCCCTCTCACTTTCAGCTGAAGAGAAGTGACTGGAAAGCAGAGGAGTACAGATGACACCTGTGAAAAGTTCAATACACCTCCTACCACCAGCCAGAAGGCTCCCTTTCTGCTCTGACGCACACAATACCTCAAGGTGCAGTCTAGCCTACCACATATAAACCCCTTCATTTTTAATTTCACACATTTGCCTCTTCATAAGAGTTTGATACTTCAGCACCAATGAACTGACGCAGGGCATGGATTAATGCACCACTGGTACTCATTTTGGATAGGTAAAAACCATTCAGCCCTCCTCGAGGTGTTTCACAACATCCCTCCGGCATGTTCAGTGGGCTGTGATGCATGCTGAGCATCCAAATTGCTACACGCTGTCATATGTACCACATACCTCACAGCGCTTGACTGCCGAGACAACAGCCTCCAGCCCGACTGTGCCTCCAGGGGAAAGGTACGTAGCCAAAACGTGGGGCAGCATGCTGGGTGCCCACAAACTCAGACGTATCCCACATTGTGGCAGCCGCAAACCAGTTAACAAATGACTCACCTTTCTAAATTAAAAGCTAGCTGTTAAATATCTCCTCTTTTGACAACCTTCAATTACAGAGACTTGCTCTATTCACACCCAAATTAAACGTAAAAATCTGACTTTCAACTGCTAATTAGCCATAGAAGACAGAGTTACGTTTCTGTTATGGCATATTATACTTTCTGTTGATTGTTATTTATTCCCACTGTTTTGAAACCACCATTTGATATCTAGCAGTGTTAAATGCATCTTTGTAAGACTCAAAAAAACCAATAATAAATCAAGGATCAAAATCAGGCATGTCTTTGGAATAAAAGACACTGTAAAAATAAAACGCCAGGTTCTTTGTTTGATCAAAATCAATGTATGTCTACTGAAGTCAATGGAGCCACATTGATTTTTAAACATGCTGTAAATCCACCCCAATATTGCTTATATCCATTAAAGACAAATCAAGCAGACCCAAGAGTGTTTGTAAGTGGGGTACTAGCAATGACAGAATGAGATAAAAATGAGGTGGGGCAGGAAGAGAAGGAAGCTAAAAAGCTGGTTTTTATTTTAAAAGAAGAAAAAAAAAAAACACTAAGAATTTAACCTTTTGGTGACCTTTTCCTTAATTGAAGCTTTGCCAGTTAAGACCAAAAGGCAAACATAGCAATGGTAAAAGAACCATTTATATACTTTCTTGTATCACATGGAGAGTTATTAACATAAGTAGCATTAACATCTCCTAAAACCTACTTTTCTGTTCTGATGATTTACTCCTTGGCTCATGTATTTAACTAAGCTCAGCATTCTCCTCCCAGTAAGTCAAAGTCAAAGCTCTGTAAACAGGACTGTTCACTGTTTTATAATCTGTGCTATTTTTTATACTTGTGCTAATTATAGAAATAAATACACATTATACATCAAGGAAGTATAAAGAATGCATTGGATCAGTTTCTGTTCTTACTAACATAGGATTTGTAGAGACTCTAATTTGCTTCAACTGAGTTACAGCTCCACGAGATGAAATTCAGGCTCTTCAATAACTAAAAATTACACAGAGAGGAATGCTTTTAATTCTAATGAAATATGATGGTTTTGCAATGAAAGAATAAGTATTTTGCTTAATTGATCCTTTTCAATAACACCAAATTGTAATATACACTAGCATACCATCTCGGAAGATTTGATACTACCAAACTGCTGAGTACATTAAATCCTAAAAAGCCACTGAGAGAGGAAAATGACCCTTAATGTTTTATTTTCTTTTTCGCATCATTGAACTGAAGTGGTGCTCCAATTCATTTTCCAAAGCTTACATGTATATCTAGAGGAGCCTGAGGCCAAATTTTGTTCCTTTCAAAGTCTCTGGTATAATTGTCATTGACTTCAGGAGGGCCAGATTTTGGCTTTCCATAATTTTGGGCTATAAAATAGTATTCCTGTTTCAAACGAAATCAATAGCAAATCTACTTATCGTAGGCTTGGGCTTTAAATATGAACCAGACCATTAAATGCACATCACAACAAGGAATACAAGATTATCCCTTCTTTTTCCATTTTATGAATTACATCAACTGAGGTCATGAAAATCTGACCTGTCTGAAATATCTCTTTTGGGTACGGTTTCAGTGAACAAAGGACTATTACAACCCGTCTCTTTCTTTAATAATCTAAGGTAACAATTAGAAATCAACAAATATCTTTGCTTTCTGATTAAAGGATGGGTACCAAAATTCTCAGTATATTTATTAAAAATGGAAAGCTTGTGCCTGTCAACTTGGGAAAACAGATCAAGTGTTTAACAGATTACACTTAACCTGCAATACAAGAGCCATGAAGATGTCAAAACTGAACACAAAGGAGATTTTAAAACTAATGGAAATGTAATCAGTGGGGGTTTTTATCCTACAGGATTCTGTTATATTGCTTCAGACTGCTCCCAATATCTCCTGTCTCGAAAGCTCAATCTTCTCAAGCAAAGCTTTGATCTACACGTTCATTGCTAAGTAGTTTCGAGTATTAAAGAATTAATAACCATGCAGTGTATTTCCTCTCGCCTAATTCTGCATGCTGTATGGTTCTTCAGAAAAATCAAACATTATCTGTCAGACAAATGGCACCATGGTTATTTGGAACATTTAATTTGGCGGTTTTCTAGCAATTCCGTAGTGTTTTCAGTTATGGTAATATAGTACTGAAAATGCTGGTATTGTGCAGCTACCACAGTGACAGTTTTCTGGTACAGCATGAAAGAAAAGAAGACCACCCAGTCGCCCTGGCAGGCATGAAATACACTGCTTACTACCCAGCCCACATGCTGGGAAATGAGCTGCAACTCCAAGCTTTTGTTCAGCTGCTGTGGGGCATCTTCAGAACTTTCACAGCCTCCACACGACGTGTTTGTTGTTGATCCTTTATCAACTATGTAACTGCAATAATTTCTTCTGTTCCATTCAGATAGTAGCAGTAATAAACATTTCTACTCCCAAAGTATTTGTATCCTGCGACATCTTCGGCACTTTTTAGTTAACAGCATGTGAAATGAAGCAGATGTAAATACTCTTCCACACCTTAACAGATCCAGAGTCTTGGTGGTGGCATTTTTTCACAACGCTGAGGAAGGAAAATGAATTATGGAGTTCATATGGATCACCCATCTCCTAAGGACCACAGTTACTGTAGGAAGCAGGAGACATTCCTCCCTGGCCAGTGGCTGCCCAGATGTTGGTGTCCGAGAAGGTGATCTCACCCTCCCCAGGCGTGTGCACAGCACTTAGGGGCTGCTGAAGCAACCATCACCACCACCTCCGGCAAGGTAGGTTTTGAAGACAGAATCCTCCACGCAGGAGTGGAGATATATAAAGCCTTGAGCTGAACTCCAGGGAATAAGTTGCTCTACACAGCTCCATAGTCTCACGCTGTGTCTATTGAGCAAGCGGTGTAGCCCAGTAGGAATAGTTTCCTATGACAGTGATGCTAAGGGCCCAGCAACCGCACCACACATGTTCCAGAGTGCTTACTTGGGACTAGCTTTACTTTAGCCTCCCATGGATTGAATAAGAACTAACAGTTGGATATGTGAGGTGCTGCTTCTGGTTTAATTTCTTCCAAAAGAAGCACAGTTCATAAGCATCAGGACTGCTGTGAGACGAAGCATAAGAAGTGCAGGCACTCAGAGGGGTTCACTTCAAAAGGACATTTCTAAACCACAATAAAGCGCTAGTGCAGATGTACTCTCTTGCTTGCTGGCTTTCTTTTTCAGTTGGGCTGGTCCCTAAACACCTAGATGTGAGGTGACAACAGGAGTATGGACAAGAAAGAGATTTATAGCAGGGCTGGAAATGGTGGTATTTCAGCTTCTGCATCAACAGAGGTAAGGTGGCTGAGTTTGTACAATGACTGCAGCCTTCAGGTGTACCATGAAAATGGAAATTTTCCCCAAATTTACTCCTTATGTAACTCCGTAACCATAAACAAACTAAGGTAATTGCGCTAGCGACTAAGGAGGGAGCTGTAGAGCCTGCTGAGCAGCCGACACAGCACACAGCGATTGCTGCCGCTGGACGAGGAATAGCTGCAACTGTTCTCTCCTTTATTTTTTAGCCATAGCCAAGGGATATATAGGGTGCTCACAACGTACACTACTATAGGGGAAGAAAAATAAATTCCTGTCATGTTCAAAGGATACAAAGCAGAATACATAAGAACAAATGATGGAAAGAGCTACTTTAACAAAGTCTTTAGATTTCTTATGCTAAAGCAATATGCCCTAGCCTCCAGCTCTTGGTATCCTTGCTAAGCCACTAACACAAGGACGAGATGACTGAGCCTCAGGACAGACATGCAATTAAATATAAACTCTCAAAAACATTTTTGTGGAGGATGATAGGAGGAACAGTTAATAGCACAGCAATGCCACATGGGTGATGCAAATAACCCAGCTATTTAACTGCCTGATCACAACTTGCGATGGCATGAATCCACTGCTAAAAGGCCTGGATTTTTCTCTGCCAGCCACTTTGTGTAATAGTTATCCTTGACCTCTACATATAAAACCACTTGCTAGTTTTACTGACTTCCCCCGATGTCAACTTAAAAGCTATCAAAAAGATAAAACCCTTTCCAAAGAAGCTATCAGTGATATTTTCACTTTTGAAAACAGTCTCTTCTCTCATTAAGTGAGATTTCAGTTGCAGAAAGTTCCCACCAATGTAGCAGCAGGATTGCCTCAACTGAGATGCTGAAGATGATCAACTCACGACGCTATTGCTTCCTTGTGCTGTATTGCACTCTTCCCATGGAAAAGGCTGCTCCATAAAATTTAGTGTCAGCTACACACAAATTTCTGAGTAGTAACGTCTAAAGCCAGGCACTCATGGGACATTGGTTTTTACATATAACCCCATTAAAGTAGGATTTCGTATGCCTTTTTAGTTTTTCCTGATAGTCACCAACATTTCAATCATTCAACTACAGCTGATGTATCTGCACTTAGTTCTTGTTCTCCAAGACAAACACACTGTAATGTTTAAAAAACCCACACTGTCACCCCCTTTTTAGAGCCCTCTCTCAGGGAAAGGCCACCTCATGCCAACTAAAGGCAGACACACATGAGGAAAATGTACAGTCTGTGGGGATTTTTTTGGTTTTTGGTTTTTTAAATCCTATTCGATGGCTATTTTCAATTGCTACTTTTAATGCATGCAGGAGTACCAAACTGTGTACAGGATTACTAAAGTCAAGGTGCTGCTAAAGTGCACAGGAGGACGTGGATGCCTACACCCTACACAACTTAACAGCTTGCACAGGCTGAGTTTCACTAACAAGGGAACTAATCTTCCCACTGACGCTCTTTCCCATGATTTACCACAGACATCAAACACATTGACTTTCTTGATGCTGTAGAGAAGTTCACTGGAACCCCATGCTGGGTGTCCCTGCTCTGTTAAAACCACGGGGAAATCCTTCAAACTTATTCACGCTGGCAGGTTTACAGAATGCCAACACGGACTTTCATACCACCAGAACCATGATCCTTACTCTGCACAAAAATGCATCATTTTATACTTGCAGAGTCACACAGATGCCTACCTGCACAGCAAGGATGGAACATATATATACATATATATATAGCAGGCCTATGAACAGCGTATTGGCAAAGCAACTCAACCTTTCTGTGCCCTTCTTCCTGACTTACATTGATTTGTGACACAAATTAAATACTGTGCACGTAAACCTGCCCAAAACTGTGATTTTATTTTTTTAATCTTCCAGCATTGATTAGAAGAATATGAAGAGGGGAAAAAATAGAACATTTTCTTTCATACCACTGCTGCTGATTATAATATATAATGCAAGCTCTTTCAGGACACTTCCATTGTTCCTTGGCCACTCTGAATATTGAGTGTTATTTACTGGATACAGTCTCCTCATCTCAGAAAAAAAACCAGTAAATTGCAAATGGGCCAGATGTGGTATGCGAAAGTTAACTCTTTGGTTAAACTGCAGTTAGCTCCCCCCCCTTTTCAAATACACCAGCCCATAACCTAACATGGGAGACAAGGTCAGGTTTTCTGAGCCAATAAAGCTATTCACATTGTTCTGGTGGCTTTAGGCATCCTTGTATCCAATTTTCACAGCCCGTATTTTGCAATCCATCTTCTAGGATTCCCAAACAAGAGCAAGGAATTTCCCAGCACTGTCTCACTACCAGAAGGTTTTGCTGGAGCTAAATGATTGCATGAGGCTATGCTAATTCTAACCCAGGCCAGCCCAGGAACGCTGCTCTACAAAGGTGGCAAGCTGCTTTCAGACTTCCCGGATGGAGATATGAGCTAACTGATCATTCAGCATCAATGATCACAATCCAGGTTTTAAGGTATCTGAATAACAAAATTACCCACATCTTAGAACTTTGTGGAGCTGACCCAGAGTGACTGTTCTTCACAGCCAGGTAGTGTCTGCAATCCTCAAGCACTATGCCAGTGAACGTTTATCTCATTCATTTCACTGGCAGACCATCTGACACTGGCAAAATACAGCTTTCCATGCCAATTTTCAACATATGTATTCGAAATATCTCTGCTCTGGCTACCATTCCAGCCTACTTTACTGAATAAAACACCATCTACAGACAGAACCCAAATTTAATCGTGTAAGTCTTGTGCATAAAGGAATAATTTTATGGCTCTCTTCCTGTAATAAGTTGAGCCCTCTCAACTCTCATTAGAGTCAAATGGAGTTGAAGGAGGACCCTAAACCCAAATATTCAAATGAAAGATCATTATTCCAAACGTTTTGAGTAAAACGGAAATCCACTAATTCATACATGTTGGCTTAATGAAATACTCTCAAAAGACAACTCTTCTTTGTACTCCAAGAATGGATGTTCAGTCCATTCAGCTTTTTATCCATTTTACAAGGAAAAAAAATAACTTTTCTATGCCACTTTCACATGAGCATTGCATGTCATCTAGCTTGACAGTCTGATGGCAAGCAAAATCAGCAAGAATGTTGATCATTCACAACTGCTGATGGCAACCGGCCTCACAGATTTGAAGGGAAAAGTGAAAAAGGAGACAAGAGGTTTAACTATAGTGTTTAAAGGTGCTATCCACACAGGGTAACACTTATTAAAAATTATGTTGCTGATACGTAAACAGAGAAAAAGAACTGGCTGTCAGTTTGTTTCAATCCCACATGATTAGGAGACCAGACTCATAGGAATTATTTCAGTTAATGGAAAATACTGACACTTTTAAAACATATGCCTGTATCATTTCAATAAAATAAATGCTTAAGTGGGCATGACAGAAAGTCTTTACCAGGTACATGCAGGTGATCTATTTGAGATCCTCAAGGTTCTTCTAGGATTGGCTGTGGCTTCAGCCACAAGCAGTAACACTGGCTCAGTACGCTCCATCTTGTAATTAAAGGCTTAATCTCCTCCTAGTCATCTGGGCAGTTGTAATGAAATATGCCAGTTACTCCCTAGTCTTGCTTTGGAAAAATGCCCAGCAGATTACAACAGCAACAAAATTAAATTACCCATTCGGTATGTTCACTTCGCAGCATACCCATACTGCCCTTTACCAGACTCGCACGAAATATTAAAACAAAACAGCTTTCTCTGTTTTTCAGCAAGTGCCAAGGTTGCATTACCCTTCGGGGAAAAAAAAAAAAAAGAAAAGTCTTGCTCAGGACTCAGTATGTCACTTTGCTTTTCTGACACGTCACTTCACACTTTTGTTGGGACACAGCTCTCTACAGCCCTAGCAGGAACACATTTTAGCCACTACATGTTAGCAACTAAGCAACATTAACTGCAGACTCTTATAAAAACTGAATAACAACTATATTCTGAGTATAAAATATTCTTGGAAGCAAGGTATCACCCCCCAAATGCACTCCTATGCTTCTGTTTTCAACCATACTGCCAGCTCCTTTTCCTTTCTCTTTCTCCTCCCTCCTTTCCCCTCCTCGATTCCTCCTGCTCCATGTACTGCAGGTACCAGTGACCAGCCTGAGTCACATTTTGGGTGGAAAAAAGGCTGAAGCAAAATTAATGTAACAGGTCAGAAATTACAAGAGTGAATGAGGAGAGGTAAACAGCAGCTGTCTGCTGGCTTCTGAAAACTGTTCAACAGCTCATCTGAATCCAGAAAAGTCACATCTTACAGGCACAGCCACACTTTATTGGTCCAGACTGAAAAACGTTCAGTCACATCCTGCTGTGAAAGATACGACTACATAAAGAAACAAAACAACAATCCTGCAAATTTAGTAATTTAAAAACTCCCTGAAGCTATGCCTCGGTACATCTCCATTGCCCTAAAGCTCCTGACAAGCCTTCCTTTTGTTGTAAAGGTGCCAGCACAAAGCCAAGAGGCCCATCAACACCCGAATGCTATGGCTGCTACAACGAAGCATCCCAAGTATCTCTCTGTAGTGATGGAGTGAAGATCGATCTCTTTTTTCACAGACCAGAATGCATATTTTTTGGTAGCACCAGAGGTCTCTGTTAGAATAGATCTGCAAAACAAGAGTCTTGATGTTCTCAGCGTTAAGAGTACGTGGGTCAGCCTAAAATTTAGGACCATGTTGAACATCCATCCTGCACTAACGCAATCTAATAGTAACTGTCTTTATCCGGTGACTCCAAGAACAGAGTCCATGAGCTATACCCAGCTAGTTTTAGTAAGAAAAGTTGAAAGATAATCTGTTGAATGCTGTCTAATAAAGACGGTAAAAAAAAAAGGGGGAACAGCTAGGCATAAATGCAATAAAAATCGAAACACTAGTGGTATTTTGTAAGTCTATTTCGTGGAGCAAGGGGTTTTTCATTGTTTGTGATCCTGGGAAGGGAAGAGCAGCGGTGTGTTTCTGTAAGCCCTTCTGGACTTAGCATGATGTCACTTGCTATTTTAAGGAACTGAACTTAATGACCGTTTCATTTTTATATTCTTCATTAAGGACTAACTTATGTTTTCAATTAGCTTAAGGAAAGTATGAAATAAATCTGTTTCAGTCATTCTGGATTTACAAAAGATCAGAAACCACACTGTCCAGAAAATTGTTCTGATTTCATTGCATAAATGTGTGTGTTAACAGACTCATGCGAGTCCTTTGACTCAAATATTTCATCTTTTCAGGGGACAGGGGGAGACACATGGCTTTTGTACTCTAATCCAGAATAGCTGCTGCATCACAGCCTATCCTCAATGACATTATCAAGTGACAGAGTGGAGGGAAGTGGATAAAACACGGGTGCACCTGTATTTCAGTTGTAAACCATTCACACGCCAAAGAGGGGCAAGCTTTTCAGCACCTCACACAAGCCCTGTTAACAAGGTACCAGACTGCAGTGATGCAGCACTCAGACACGTACGCTACACCAAAAATCTCCAGCACAGATCAAATAAAAAAGTTGCTCCAGAGCTTCATCTGGTAACAAAAAACCCCATATAAATTTATGTTCTAAATCTGGTCTTTCATTTTTTCACAAAGCAACTTTAGATAGCACAGCACTTGCAGAGTTGTATCCCGCAGCATGATTTTAACCTGTGAAACAAAACCTTAGTGTTTACAATTTAGATCTCTGTGGATGCTTTTATGCAATGAAAATGCCTAACCTAGATAACTCATTTCTTATAAAAGCAGACAAATGTGAATACCCTTTGGAGGATCGAGGAGATGACAGTCATTAAGCAGACAACTAGTGAGATACGGAGACCGTATGAGTGCCATAATGAGAACGGGAATTACCCTTCCTTTTGTTGGTTTTTATTCCACTCCTGATCAGCCTCCATCAAAATTACTTTGATGATGTTATTAAAAATCACAGGTTCTTACAGAAAATGGGCTCAGAATGTCTCAAGGCAGCTATTCCAGTTCCTGTAGCAAGGGCCAGATTAGCTTGTTGCAAAATGGTTTCTTCTACAACTAATAAAAGTGACAGTGGGGTTGATGCAACAAACAGCAGTTCTGGAAAAGCTCCCAAGCAATTCATGTTTAATTTAGGAATTTGGACAGCAAGTTTGACATTTGATTAAATCTGAATTTCCAAATTAAACAATCTAAAGAGCATTAAATTAATAACACCATTATATCTTCCCGGTGACATAACAAGTCCCAGTGCCTCCCTGGGCATTGTTAGGCACCAGCAGTTGATCAGAAGTGCTGCTAAAGCTCTGTAAACTCTCCCCAGACTGATTAAATGCAGGTGCTTTTTGCATCTTGTTTTCAGATTCTGCACAAGTCTGGTGTGTGGCACAGCTGAGACCCATTTCACCACCACTCCGCAGCTCTTTCTAAATAAACTCACTCTTCACTCCTCCAAAAGGCAAGGTGTCCTGCTGACGTTCAGTTTTTGCTTCCTGACACCCTGCCCCAGCTGAATTTTGCATTTATCTCATATGCAACTGTTTGAAAATGCATGCAAGTGCTCACAAGAGCAATGCCTAGCAGCAGATGTCCAGTACCTCAAATAATGTGGCGTTCAAGCCGGCGCTGGGGAAGGCAGCAGACTGGTGTTGCTGCTCCTCTGTGCTGCCAAGTCTGCCCCATAAAGGCAACGAGGCTGAAGGCCATCAGTGCAACAGTCAAAACAATCTCCAAATGTGTCTCTGTTCTAAATACCTCTCACCAGCTGGTTACTACTTATCCCCTGATGGCATCTGGGCATTCTCCCTCCAAAAAAGCAATCAACCTCTTCTGATGTGGTGTGAAGGGCCAAGTGTGTTCCTTAAAGTATGAGCACACAATCCACCTACAAAAAGTTCACAGAGCATCAAAAAGAATTGCTCAACAACTCATTTCTCCATGGTGGGCTGGGAAAAGCCCTACGACAATCAAAGCTGGCATTTTGCTTTTGTCATCAGGAAATCGTTACAGTGGAGTAGAAGCATTAGTGTCCTCCTCATCTGCCCCTGTGACTGCCAAAACGTATCAGCCCACGTTCTTCCCTACTGGGAACTGGGTGTTGCTCCACAGATTAAGTGGAGAATGTAACCCAAGGCAGGCCTTTTCATGGTCCTGCCACCGCTTCTGCAAATCTGTCTGATTTGTACCCAAGGGATGGGTTAGGGATAAACCATGTTTAATTAGCAGAGCAGCTCCTTCAAAAACACAAAAGGATTTTTTTTTTTTTCTTTTTTAAGGGAACTTCTGGGTTTAACTGTGCTTCTGTAAGCCCCCTGATGGAGTCCCTGCCCCTATGTAGAAAAATATCGGCATGAGCTTAATTTCAAAAACAGCATTGGAGTTTGATGCATATTTCAGGGGGGTATTTGTCTGAAAACATTCAGTCTGGAGTTAGGGAACAGCCAGTGCCAGCACAGGAATGCAGAATTGATCTGAGAGTGCAAGCACCAAACCTGCATCACATACACAACTTTCATCACCAGGCACTCAAACACACACTTCACCTGTTTTGGTCCTACTTATCCAAGCTTCCAGGCTAACCTTGAGTGCTGAAAAGAGGTATTCCAAGTATGAGGTGGTGCACAGTATTAAAATAGAAACAACTCTTATATTTGTAGAGGTTTTGCTAAGACATCTGTAAATTATTAAGAGGGGGGGAAAAAAAAAAAGAAAATCTAATTTAATTTTTTTCTGATCTCTGTTTGCTTTCTGTGCCACCCAGCACAATGCTTTTTCTCACTTACCAGAAGAATGCTACTTAGTTTCCTGCCTACCAGAGGTATCTTAAATTTTATTTAGAAATCACAAAGAAGGAGGATTGTCCTTTTATCAGTGTATTCAGACTCAAGAAACCTAGGCTTCCTCCCAACTCTGACGGAGATTTTCTTTTTGACATTTGGCAAAATGCTTTATTTCTCCACACTCCTGAAAACAGCGTTACTGTTCTGTTATCTCACATGAATAGTGATACCCCATCTGAAAGAGAGAGATGCCATTTCCTTTTTGCTGCACATCATCTTGCCTGTTTTATACTGCAGTCTCTGCAGGATTGGGACTTTTCCCCACTGTGGGTTTATACAGCGCCTGTGACACAATGGGGCTCTGGCACAGCTCAAAACCTCTAGATGCTACTGAAATACTAATATTAGTTCAAGTATTACTACTGAGAAGCCAAAATTACTGGGAGAAGTTAATCTGTCAAAGCTCCAAAATGAAATCCTGCAATCCTCATACTGACAGAAATCATCAAGATGTCAGGATTCAGCCATAAATAAGGCAGGCCTTATTTTAACAACCAAGCCAGTAATGCCTTTTCAGTAACACATATAGAGGTGGAGCCCGGTCCTGCAACACATGCATGAGAGTAAAGAGGTCTAAAACCCTATCTGAATGACAAATTCAAGTTTTTCATTATTCAATCCAGAAGACTCCATATGAAGGCAACAGCAAAGGCAAGAGCTTAATTTAACCTACATTAAGATTCAAATTGTTCATAGCTAGACTATCACTGATTTAACTCCACTCTACAAGATATCATGGCCTATGATTTAATTGGCCAATTACTTATCCCTGATGAGAAATTGGTGAGAATGCTGTGCCTTATACATGAAGCAGTGGTTGTGGTAAAGGATAAAATGTGCAAGTCTGAATCAAAGTATTTCATCAATCATTTGCAAAGCTGACAGCTTTAATGGGTTTGGAATGATGAATATATTGGCATTTTGTTATTTGTCACAAAGAAATAGAAAGCCCTATTAAAGTTATGTAAATTCTTTGTCCAGCATAAACAAATGATGATCCATACTCATACTTGCTCCAGTAAGAATAAAACACATGCATTAACTAGTTAGTTGTCTTTCCTGGCTAATACTTCACACACAGAGTGGGGAAATTTATTTTTTGCAAAGGCACAACTTTTTTTTTTTTTTCCTCAATGTGCCCTGGGAAATCAGATCTCTCTCAGACTTCAAAGTGGTCTTTGGACCACTTGTCCATCCATGGACAAGACGCTGCCATTTGCAGCACACAATGAGCTCTTAAGTCCAGTCTTAAGTATTCTCTGGGTGTCTGGCACTTGGGAACAAGTTTATTGATGTCCACAAGAAAAGCCCCAAGGATGCCTGACAAACAGAGAAAATGGAGAAGGAGAAAAAAAAAAAAAGCATGGAAGAAAAGCACATTTCAGTTTTGATGCCATTTTCTGTTAGTCCTAGCCCCACGATATGCAGTTCGGAGGTTATTGCACAAGGACTGTTACTGTGCTGAAAGGCCTCATACTGTTGGGCTGGGTGAAGCCCGTGTTTGCCCGAGCACAGTGAGAAAAGCAGGTGACAAGAATAAACACAGAAAGAACACAGGAGCATCCATGTCCACGCGTGAGCAGTCACCTGCTTTAACACACCCTTCTGAGCAGTATTGTTCACCCAATACCTGCTGATACTCTTTGTGGCAAAACGTATCACTTCCTTCACCCGCTCTGAAACCTTTCATTCTCATTTCTGTGCCCATTTCAATTTACCTCCCTAACCGAGATGTGGGCATTTCCATCTTTTCTATTGCACATTACAGTGGCTGAGCATTTCAGGCTCCATTAGGAGTTCATTGCTCATACAGCTTCGGGGTAAGTGCCACATCTGACTACTACGTGCAGAACAAGATGAGGCCTCTGCTCTTCGTGCTGCAGAAAGTGAGCAGGTGGCAGTGGATTCCCAGTGCCCGGGGAATGTCAAGCTAGCATAAGATTTCCGTTAAACTTTGTTCCTTCCTTTTTCCATTGCTTTCTGATGGTGATAGGTTATCTCATTTATGATGCCTGAATAGGAAAGCATTATCCTTTCTAAATCCAAAGGGAATGATACGCAAGAACAAGCAGCTTCGCTGCTTCATCACGAAAGGGAAATACACCACACTTCAGGATCCAGGGCTCACAGTAACTCATATCAGTTTATCGGAAAGCAAATAGGGAGAACTGGGGCTGTGATTTACCTTATTTCTTAAGTGACATAGCTGCACCCATCTTCATTAAAAGCAAAACAAAATGCAGGCCTTTAATATTTGGGGGATCCACAACTTAAGATTTGATGACATCAATGCTTATCACCATCCTCCAGAGCATGGTATTTGGGATCTTGGATGAAAGAGACAATAACACTGAGAAGGATAATGAGATATTGCAAGGAAAACTCCTAAAGAAGGAAAGTTTGGCAGTGGAGAAGCCCAGGAGAGACATGAGGTCCTCTAGACATATATGCAAAAGAGGTCAAAAAGATGCCAAAAAGTAAGGCTTTTAACCAGGTACCTTTGGCTTACTCAGTCCATGGAAAGGGAATGCCTGAAAACTTAATCAGGTGCTACTTTAGTAGTGATCTTTGTATTGCTCTGGCTGGACAACTGCCTCAGCATCTGCCAGCACACGCTCTTCTTGACTATGTAAGAGAAGTCCTCAGAGCCTAACAAAGAATGCTTCAGCAATGATGTTCAAGGCCCTTCAACTTTACCTCAGTAAATTGCTATAGCTCCACTGCACTGGCATCCAGGAAGGAGCACTGAGCCACACAGGTTCAAATGAACGCGGGCTGTGGTCCTTTTATTTCTTTAAATGAGAGAGTCCGATTTAAAGTCCACTGTGTCCAAGGGTCTTGGAGCACGCTCTTAATCACAAAACACATCTTGAAACGCAAAAGGATAAATGACAAGTGTTGTGCTTATGGGATTTCCACATTATCAAACTATTAAGGTGAAGTGGTGTCTAGGGAGGAGGCATTTGAAAATTGCATACTGCCAGTGCTTTTAAGAATTTCTGCTACTACTGTGCAGGGTATGAATCTTATTACACTAGATAGTATTCCTGCATATAAATGAAAGCAGAAAGAAACCATTGAGAGGAATCAATGAGCTGAATGGAAGGGTTTTTTCTTCTTAATCATGTTCCAATTTGGTGTTTTCTGAAAGTTATTCTTGTCTCTTTCTTTCTATTATTCTCAAGTGTCTGAAATTCTCTTTGATGGAAGACAGCTGCATGCTACTCAAGTTGACAAGCCCTGGAAAAATGCATTTGACAACTAAACTCTGGAAAGATGTATCTGTAATGGCTTCTTTCAGTGTAAGAGGAATCAATGCAGCAAGGTACGAGCTCTTGCTCAGCTGCTGCCGACACTTTGATAGCTCCTTGCAAGGTGACTTAGCCTGTAGCTATGCCAGAGAGGACTCCAGTCTTGTCAGGTCTCATAAACAAAGCAGGACTGGAATTGGTCAGCATTTGGATGGAAAGATAAATTTTTCAGGAGATAATGTTGGAGATTCAATAGATGGCAGTCTTACCTCAGAGTCAGGACTGAATGGAAAATGAGTGTGATACCAAGGGATGGAAGTGACATTTTTTAGAGGAGGTGCAAAAATCAGGTAATGGGCTGAAAAACCCTAAGGTATTTTTGTGAAGATTATGACCAGCTGTTAATTTTTCACGGAGAAGCAACATTCTGCCAGCCTGTAGACTACCTCTTGCAGTTTCAAAGGGATACTCTTACGAAACCATGGCATGTGCTTTAAACTCTCCTACCTCCCACTCCAGAGATTGCTCAGCTTAGTGAGAAGTGATTTAGTATCTGCATATGAGATCAGAATTTCACTGTACCATCCACCGAATACAGTGTTCGATGGGCAGCAGATGTCACAAGAGCGACATCGAGGTATGGATTTTTTAGCTTCTAGTGTTGAATAGCTCGCACATAACACAGCTGAGAGATGATTAAGCTGTGACTTTGACCATGTAATCATAGGGGAGAGAGGCAGAAGAATTTTGCATACATCCCTGTAAGATTTATTCTGTTCCTGGGTCTGTGAAAAAGTGTGCAGTCCTGAACAGCTGGGAGACAAAAAGCTGCTCCTTCTGCTACATCATGCATGGCTTGGTTAGATAGCAGAGCTCAACACCAGCGCTAGTCATCAGTTGGCTGCACCAACAGCAATGCTCCATGCCCAATCTTTAATGCAAGAAGCAAAGTTACATCAAGGATCATGTCTGTTTAATTTTCCTATCTTCACTAGCCAGACATAATGCATTATATCAAGGGTTCAAGGCACCTGTCCTTGCAGGCAATAACTACTTTCAATTGTCTTGTCCTAAACATGAACCGACTTGGAGCTGCTGTCCCACAGAACCTACTAAAACTTTACGAGTGGGCCTTTTTTTGTCTTTAAAATATCCTACGCAAAAAAGGAAGAGCAACAAGTGTAGTTTTTAAGAGGGAGCTTCCCATATGAAGCTGCCAGAGTTAAATGAGAAAAATCATAGAATCATAGGGTTGGAAGGGACCTTAGTAGATCATCTAGTCCAACCCCCTGCCAGAGCAGGGCCACCTTAGAGCAGGTTGCACAGGAACGCGTCCAGGCGGGTCTTGAATGTCTCCAGAGACAGAGACTCCACCACCTCCCTGGGCAGCCTGTTCCAGTGCTCTGCCACCCTCAAGGTAAAGAAGTTCCTCCTCATTTTTAGGTGGAACTTCCTATGTTCAAGTTTGTACCCGTTACCTCTTGTCCTATACTGAGTACTGAATACTGAAGCACCCCATGACCAACAGCAATCACCAGGGAGACACCAATCCAAAGGCAGTGTTCCATTTTCAGCTATAAAACTATGAAATGCTGTAAGGTCATCCTCATCCCTGGCAGGAAGGGATGCTTTTGATGCTTAGCCTTACTCACAGATCCTTGGGTATATTCCTGATTATTTTTAACAAGCCCATGAGTTAATTAATCTTTCGTTTGAGTGGTGGGTTATGATTTTCTTCCTTCATTCTTTGGGCCTCTGTTTACTTCTGATATTACACAACGTTGCGACAATGCCTAATAAGCTTCTCATCGGCGTCTCCAAAGAATACTTTCCTAACAATAGATATATTATTTTGGACCACGGCACATGAAGTTTCAGCAGATCAGGAACTGTGCCGCTACCTTCCTCTAACCAGTTCTGGCATCAGAGGAATACACCTTGCAGATCAGTTATCCGCCTTGCAATACAGCAGCCAACTCCTTGGGCTGAGAGCTGGCACTGTGCGGTTGCCACCCCAGAGATGCAACATCGCTGCAATCAGCAGTCTTTTTGCCATGATTTGGCAGTATTGGCCATAGGTGTCTGCAAGGTCAATAATGGAGCATGGACAAAACCAAACCGCTGCCTTATCACCACCATGTGCACACATGGCATAGTCATAGCTGGCTGATAGCGGGTACCAATGAGACAACACAAGAACAAAACTTCTTTCCTTATGACAGGCACAAAGAGCTGGATACTTTCCCCATATCAAACTCCAAGCAGTTTCAACATTGCTGGATCAAGGTCCTCAGATTTGTTTGCCAGTGCCTGGGATGTCTATCTCCCCCTTTTTCTAGTCAGAGTGCTGTAGGGAGTTAATCCCTGCAGCTCCAGCTCAAGGCATTCAGAAAAAAAATACAAACTAGGAGGACCTTTTGTTTTGCCAGCATTCAATACATAGAATAAGTACCCCTTTCCTTCTGAACCTATCATGCAATGTCAACCTCATCTCACACCATTTTTACCTCCTCTCATATAAAAAAAAAATTGTTGATGTACATGAGTCAATATGCTGTAAATACAGTTGTAAACAAGATGCATCTAGAGCAGTTGGAGTGACTGAGGAAAAATGTGCACGGGTATGTGACTTCACTTATATCTGCATATTTATTTATGTGCTTACATATATGCACAGTATTTTTCCTTTTTACATTTTGTACAGTTAATTGTTTAGATCTGTTTCCATATTTTTCTGAACACAGAGAGGTAATATTCCATAATGCTCTTTATGCACAAACTATTTCGCCTTGTTTGCAGAAAACAAAGTAACTTTTAAATAGTAAAAGAGAAAAGGAAATAAAGCATTGAGCAACGATCAATGGAGACAATCTGAAAAGGGGTAAACAAACATATTTAAGAGGAACTAGGGAAAGTAAATTACTATTTCAACCCTTTGAAGAATTTCATTACCCATTCCATCACAGGTTTGATTTACTGTACCAAGCAATCAACTAGTCTTTGGTATATGGTGCAGAGAGATGTGTACCCAATGGAGAAAAGGCCTCAAGAAGGGATTTATTCAAGTTAACTCTTGCCTTTTCAGTGACACAGAACTCGGACAACCTGAAAAAATACACAATGGGCTAACAAAAATCCTAGTAAATGGTGTTGGTTAAACGAACAACATGACTGGCACGAGGAAACAGTCAAGAAGCACAGAAAACAATGTTCTTGTTCACTTGTGTGGCTACATGCCAATTATATGTGCATATTATTATGTTAGGACACTGCAGCCCAGTCATTCAAAACACGCTCCAGTATTAGGCATTAGAACTTGTGAGTCCCAGCCTCCTCTCTGGCAATGATGCTGTGTTGCTTTTGACAAACTACTTTATCTTTTTGCTGCAGTTAAACTAGCAGTAAATGGAGAGAATATTACTTACCCACCTTAGGGGAAGGTTAGGATTCTTAACTACATAACAGACTTTAAGTGTTGTCATCAACAAAACCCTTTAACTGAAAAACCCAAGACATACATTTCAAGGAGTTTCAGTGAATTGTATTGATTCATTTCTTACAAAGACGGAAAAATGTTTAACCCATTACAGAGAGGAAAAAGAGATGAAAAGAAACAGACTTTTCAGTCATTATTTTTCAATGTAATAAAGGGATGCAAGTACTACAGAGCTGGCATGGATTGCAAGGGAGGGCCACTGCTAATGACACCAATACAGCTTTGAGATTTGAAATATCTATGATTGTACATACAATCAAGTACAATGCCTATCCATAATGAGAATAAAAAGACCTCCACCTGTTTTTCCCTCATAAAACAGGAAGCTTGTGTTCTGTGCCATTTCATGTTTTGCAGTTGTGAACGAAGTACCGTTCACTCACTGCTGCTTTTGGAAACCAATGAGGATTCAGCAATATTCCCCCCCATTTTCATTATGAGCCAACCTTGGTGACCTAGCTGCCTTATAACAAAAATCTTGACTGAACAAAGAAACGGTTTCTCATCCATTTCACATAATGCAGCACAAATGAAAGCCCTGGAAACGTTTTATTCCTCCACATTGCTTGTCACAATGGAGCTTTTCAGCAGCACTTCATTTGTCCTCTGTCCTTCTCTATACAGTAACTTTATTACCAGCCAGCCCTGGAAGGGCAGGAACTCGCTGCAATTAAAGTGTGAGAACACATTTCAAACTGGTTAATGCTCATGGCAACCTGCAAACTCAACTGCAGCAAGGAGAAGTTCCATCTCTGGATAAGCAAATCTATACTGCAGGGCTCACCAGGGAAGTGGTGCACAAAGCCAGACCTGCCCTCGGGCACGTGTCTCTCGGGCAAGTTCCTGAAAACTAGATACAAAATCCTACCATATTGTTGTAACAAATACTGTAAATTTGAAGGCATATTTCCATAATCTAAGTTGAAATTTAAATTAATTGCCCGTTCTTGAAATTAAAAGACATGGGCAAATTTGCTTGCAAAGGACACACAAGATTTCCAGTGGAAATTAGTTTGAAAGAATCTTGACGAGTTTCTACTCAGAGCAAAAAAACCCAGCATATCTCAAAGGATCTCTAACACTGTTGTTTCTGTGTACTTAGTCTTATTTCTAGCAGAAATCAGGAATTACTTCTGAAAGCAATACCACTGAGTACATTTCCTTGCCCCAATACAGGTTTTGTTTGGTTCAGCCCAACTTTTTAATATATTTTCAAACTAGCTACCATGGTACCTAGCTCAGTCCTGCTTGACCTACTTTTGACTCTGTTCTCACCCTTTCTTTTTATTTTAATCAATAACTACATTATTTATCAAACTGTTTCCACAGTCCTACTATGAAGAAATGGCGTCATATTAGCCACAAGAGATGCTGGCCTCAGTATATTACACTCAACCCTCTCTGAAGTTTACATATTTTGAGAAAGCCTATCTTACAAGCCAGTGAAAAGGGTTTACAAGCAGATTAAAGGATAAAACTGCCAACTGCCCTAAAATACATGGTCGATACACTGTTAAACACAAATCCATAACTGTTTTGCTGATAAAACATTGCTTAAGCTCCAGTTTGTTCAGATTGCTGCTTTGGATTCTTCATGACATGATCAGCAAAATGGGGAGAAGAAACTCTGCTGTTTCCAGAAGAGCTGTGCTGGCTTGCAGTCATGCCTATATAATTGGTTTTCAAATTCCTCTGTTGAGTTTTTAAGTGATTAAAGGAAACCAGCATGGAATTTCTCCTTCACGTTTCCTTCAGCATGCCTACTTATGGAAAGTGTCTTAACTCACGGCGTAGGTCTAATAGTTTAAGAGAGTAATCCCTCCTTCTGCCTACAACTGGGTGCTTACAAAATGCCAGCTGATTACTAGCTGAATCTCCTGCCCCTGAGCAAAATGACCATGCTGGAGTGCTATTTTGTTCAAAGAGGTTGCCGAACCTCCACCTTTGGAGGTTTGTAAGACTCTGAGGCAAAGCCACAGTTAATCTGCTCTGTGGTTGGCAGTAGCCCACTTTGAGCCGGAGGCTAGACTAGGTGACCTTCAGAGAGTCCTCCTAACCACAATTTATATGATTCAATGACTTTGTACTTGGCTGGCGATTAAAATGTAGAAGGCACTTCTCCTGGAACAGCTATTTCTAGAGCACTCCTCTCCCAGTGGAGAGTCTTTAGTAACAATTTGAAGTGGAAGATTTTATTTTGTGAGGATACATTTGGAATCCTCTGCCATCAAACATCCTCAAAAGAATACTATCTTGTGACATTAGAAGAATGTATGCAAAAGGAAGAAATGTTGCAGACAACACTTTCTCCATGATGACCAGGGCTAAGAAAAAGATATTCAGTGAGCAAAATAAGACATTACCACGTGGATGATTAACAGAGAGATCTATAGTAATAGCAATGCCCCCCTCTCTAGGATAACTTGCAAAAATCCTTCTGGCACTCAGTTCTCCACCTATGCAAGGTACAGAGTCTATAGGACTAGCCTCTCTCAACCTGTTTCTTTAAAAGGATATTGAGAAAAGCCAGAGCTCTAAGCCAATTAAAAAGAGCACTCTATGATATTAATATGCATGTACTAAAAAATGACAACAGGTATTTCAAATGCATAGAAACCACGGCAAAGCAATAGATTATTCAGCATACTGGTATCTCCTAAAAAAAAAAAAACCCAAAAAAAACCCCCAAACCAAAACTAGCCTATTAGTAATTCCTAGTCTAGCCTTACAGTTTAGAACCAAACATTCCCTTCAGGAAACAGTCTACAAATATTTACACATGTGATCACTTCAATCCCTAGACAAAAGTAAGCATTTAATATCTAAGCATAAATTTATGCATGAAACTCACCTCAATTGCACAGAGTCTGTTTGAAAAAGTATCCGTATTGTAGCAACTAGCCCCATCCATTAAAACTTGGTCTGTTAACCATGTCACACATCACCTACGCAAAAGTAACTAAAAATTACTAAAAAGTTTCACTTGTAAATAATCAGACTTGAGTATGCAAGTATTGCTGAAGTTATGCACAACACTTGAAGCATAAATCACGCTAACAGCAGATAGACACTGATTTCTCTCTGGAGTATAATCTACATAGAAAGTCATTGCTAGAAGGTAACAGTTGTGCCATTGCAGTGTTTGATATCTAAATGATTTAAAAGTCTTGTTAGTTGATGGCTGACCATAAAGGCATTCAGCCAGCTCAAATAGATCAGTCAGGTACGAGAGTTCTCATAAGCGATCTGCTTTTTTGCCCCACAAGCAAACACTTAATGCTTAAATGTTCTTCATCTGAAGAAACCAGAAGAAAAGCATTTTATTTCCTAGTATATACATGAAGCCAATTGTTAAAATAACCCACCCTGAGAGCTTTTATCTGGGGTTAGATTAGCTCCTCGTTATAAACATACATACATAATTGTGTAGTCTAGTGATTTTCAATCTTTCTCTATTTGCAGAATCCCCCCAGGTATTTTCCGATAGACATGAGACTGCCTCTCACGCAAATTTAAGCCTCCTAACAGTAAACTTACTTTACTTTGATCTCTGCTGTAGAACATTTAGAAGCAGCTCAGGGATTCCCAGGGATCTGTAGACTGTCAGCTCCATGACCACAGTGCTGCTACTACCAGCCTATTCACATTGGCGTGGGTGCGCTCTTGAGTAGGAAACCAACTAGCAACCAAACTTTGTTTTGCTTGGAGATGCAATTACACAAGCCTCCTTCAACACACCCTGCAGCTACAGAGGATAATACTAACCAAGTCTCATATCTTTCATTTAGTTTTGAAATAAAAGAAAACCAATTTTGATCAAAATTATCTTCCTTACTGTATCTCACTTTTCAGCTTTTTTATACGTATATGATCACAAAAAATGATCATAACTGACATAATAAATTTTACAGAAAATGGTCACTCGTACTTGAAAAAAAATTTCTGTATTATGTACAGAAATGCTTAAAAGTTTTTACCTCAGCTATTTCCACCTTTTTTTTTTTTCCCCTCCAAAATATGATCCTCTCATCACATCCTGGTCAGGCACCTCACCTGGTCATGGATCTGAAATAAAAACTAGTCAAAGCCAAATCGTAAGTTGTTTGCAAACTGATGACTCTTCTTCCAATACTCTCTCCCCAAGAATGAGAAGCACTGAATTATGTTGAAGGTGAGAAAAATTACACTCCCTTCACTGCTCCAGCCCAGTGGTATTAAAACAGACACCTTCTTTGCATTTTAAACTTGCATTCAGAGCATGAATGCTACAGAGCTGTCAGGGCACTTTGCTAAGTCAGCTCAAAAAAGGATAGTTGCTTCAGAGGAGATATAAAATTCCTGCCAAGAAGCACTCTAATTTTTATCTCTTTTTTTTTTTTTAAAGCATAGACCAGAAGAAAAAAAAGACAAAATATGATGAGTTACGTTCTTCCTTCAGTGACATTCATGCAAAAACGAGTCAAGTCTAGTTTTAATGCAAATACAACCTCAACCATGAGGGTACCGACTGAGAGATCAAGTTTTCATAAGCATGTCCAACAAATACCTACAAAAGTGTTCATGCATTGGTTACAAGACTAAAAACTTCTTTTACATACACAAACAATAGCTTGGCTGTGCATCCTGAGGGCTCTGCTATCTGCTTGTAGGCACCACAATCCAACGTACTTATTCAAATGCGAGTTTGTTTTCTTGCAGGCATGAGTGTCACTTTGCCAGCAAAGCTGTAATGTTTGTCAGCTAGATACTAGAGGTGCTCCCAGAGACTGCAGAATGAGATATTCTGTCCCATTTTTCGTCAGAGGACTGTAATGACAAATGCCTCTTTAAAGTTATGCTTTATTTTAGAAGTTGCATTGGATACAACCAGATATAGTCAATTCTACTCATGTATCATGGTGCTATGTAGTCCTATAAGAACTCATGCCTTTCATAGCTTGCTGTTTTCACAAACTAGTCCATAAAACTGTATCTTTGTAAGGTGTTTCATTAAAAATTATGACACTTGGCTTAAAGTTAAAATTGCCTCTGACTGCAGAAACTGGATTTTTATCTCATCATTTATTAATGCAGAACTTCTGAGCTCATACAGTCTTCACTGTTTATTATTATATATTCCATGTCTCACACAGCAGAGATGAGAGCTCTGTTTTACTTTGGTGTCAGTCCAACCCTTCAAACTCCCAACCTTGTATAAGTGAGGCAAAGTGCTGGAAGGAAACCCTTTAAAAATCTTTAAAGGACCAGAAACAGGCTCACAATCATAAAAAAAAAATCTCCTTAACTTTGCACAGAAATAGTAGGACCAATTTTGGGGGCAGATATGGATGCTATTGTGTAGTCATTTAACTTTAAAGTTGTCCTGCATTTTGAGTACTGCAAAAGTCTCGAATTTTGCCCCCCCCCCCCCCAAAA
>VXBO01009355.1:213428-262889 GCA_013400135.1 Rhinoptilus africanus
ACCATAACTTCATAGTTTCCTTTATGGTCATCAATTATTAAAAAGGTACAGAAGGAGAAGAACTGAATAGAAGAGCAATATTCTGAATTGCAATATCTACTTTTAAAAATTTCTTAACAGAACATGCTTTTTAACTACAGCTAGTGTTTTACACCATTTATTCCAATACATTGATTTTTCAAGCCACAGCTGCTGTCCTTTGGACTTCATTCACAGGTGTCCCTTCTTTCTCTTGTAATCAATGCAACTAAAGCTACTGCAGTGTTTACTTCTGCCAAGTTCATGCAAGTCTGTTTGCCTTTTTTTTTTTCTTCTTTTGGCAAAAGCATTTTATTTCTAGCTTGGCTTCAAAGTTGAATCAAAACTTTTTGGCTGTATCTCTCAGAATTACTTACTGTAAGTAAAATAAAAAGCAACCAGGCATGAATGACAAAAGTAGGGCTAATTGAAAAGTCTGCTTTTCTCAAGCATGTAATGAGCCTGTTACAATGGCTAGGGATTTAGTATCATTGCTGAGCACCTTTTGATATTTTCAACAGGAAAAAAGTATCTCAGCTCCCCGTGCATTCCAACGCTAGCATGCCCCAGCTTAAAAAAGGAGGGTATATCCATCTACACAAAAAAAAAATTGCTTAAAGTCAATGCATAAGAGTTACATTTCGTTTATGGCCCCCCACTCTGTAAAAGGACAACTGCCTAAAAAGGGTGTTTACTTTGTCTAGAGGTGCCTCTTTCCTTCTCCTTCCTTGTTTGATGCCCAACACGGCACTAAATCCAGCCAGAACACAGTTGTACATGTGCATGCTGAAACAAAGCTGTCATAAATGTCACTGCATCAGGACTCACGGACTCAAGTAAATGATTGTTAATGAGTTCAGTATCAATCAAACATGCTCCCCTTGTCAGAAATAAAAGCCTGGGTTTTGACTTTTAAAAATAGTTATTAATGTCAATCATGATTTGAAGTTAATCGCACCAGGAGGGCCATGGTTGGATCTTGAAAACTGTAAGTATGACATGACAGATGGTAACAGAAAGCCTTTGTTACGTGTGCAGCAGCAACAACAGCTACTCTGCTGCCAGGATATACAAGGAGAAACACAAGCAAGGGTTTAGGTCAACATTTCATACGGAGATGAGACACACATAGCAATGAAGGGCTTTTTGTTGTACAGGAACACGTGAGCCTCTAATCCTGAAACTTCCATAAAAGCGAGACCTGAGTTTCAGACACCTGGGTTAGAAAACCTGTCATGCATACGTTATTTAAAAAAATATCATTTTCCCTCTATGGTAAGAGATGTATATAATACAGCCCCAAAACCATCCTGTAAGGGAATGCCCCACACTAAAAGACTGTCTATGTGGACAACAAGTACCAGCTGCGTCTATATAAAAGTCACTGCATCCAAATAATATCAGCCCTATTGTCAAAATGACTTACGCATTACTCCTAGCAAAAGTGGGTACAGAAGTATATGAGCTACATCACAAAATACCTATTTTGTATATGATTTTCTTCAGCTGGCAGCTAGGCTTCCTGCATTGCTTTGCACCACACCTTTGACATCTGCACCCTCACTCCAGAACTGAAACGCTACACAGCCATAACACTCCAGTTCAATGCCCCTTCCCTCTCTTTGGGCTCCTATGCCCAAAGAGCAAGAAGCCAAGCAAACAACCCTTTGCTTACATCTAGCCTTGTACTTTATTTACCAAGTGGATATCTATACTGAATGTGCCTCTGTGAAAGGCCAAGACTAAGAAGTTTCCCATCTTTAAGCACAAACCAATGCTACCATTTGAAAAGGGGTATCACAGAGATGGCCAAGCAGTACACTGAACAATGTGCTTTTCAAGGCATAAAGATGACTTGCAAGCAGGTTAAAGAAAAGAAACACATGCCTAAAATCACTCTAGCTACATTATGAAAACATTGAACAGATTTTTGGCACCGGACTATAGTCTAAATTTATGTTTCATCGCAGACTACTGTACGTCTATAAAGAAAAAGGAGGCCACAGGCAACAATTTCTTTCAAGGGGACATAAAACAGAGGATCTTGTCACTGAACCAGTGTCTTTCAGTGAAACCACCAAAAGTGATCAAGATTCAGCAACCCTTTCTCTGCTGTAAGCCAACAAACTTCTCCTGAGAGCAGTCTGACAGTCAGGCAGCACACTGCGAAGGAAAATTGCAAATATCACTGTGGTAGTCCTTACATCAAGGATGCATCTTGTGATATACAAAATGGCATCTCTTCTAGTTCCCCTCTCTCAGATGCTATCATCATAAGAGAATGACAAGATAGTTCTTCATCAGGCTGTTGCCTCTTCACCATCTCCCCTCATAACAATCATTGCTGTCATAAGCATCCCACTAAAGACGATGCTTGGTTTCTACCCCTGATACCTCACTCACAGCCCTGCAGCTCCCGAGAAAAAGTAATAATTTGACAAGTTTTGTCCCTAAGCTGCTAGCTTTAAAGTGTTTCCTTTTTACACCTCATGATGAGATAATTGTTTTCACTGTCTGTACTGGTTTGCATTTTGCCCATTAGTCTACATACCATTGTTTGTAAAGTTCATAGCTATCTAATAAGCAATCTACAAAGCAGTCTCTGCAGAACTTCACATATGAAAAAATGAGCCTGTTCAGGTCTTGAGGCTCAGCTCTCTTTTAAATTCACAAAGATTCGCAATGCATACAGAACTAACACCGCGCAGTTTAGAATTCCTTAACAGCACATCAAAACTTTTTCCTCTTCTTCAGGCAGCGGCAGTTGAGAGGGATGTCTGCCACTCATCCCTGGCAGTGGCCATTCAGGAAGGCATTTCTAGGGCTGTCAACAGATTATTTGCAGTCTCTGCAACTCTATCTTAGCTCTCAGTGAGGTTTTTCTGCCTTGATCTTACAGATCCTGTGCGGAGCGTAACACAAAGTTATAATTCAAGGCAGGTACTGCTCAGTTGTCTAAGCCTTCCAATTAGTGTCCATCACGTGCTCGTCTCATCCTCAAAGGCTGCACTACAACACTACAGCTGCTTAGGTGGTAAATAAACAATTCTTTGTCATCCCAGTGTCCAGGATAATGGTCTCTAGTCACGGGTACCAGCAGATAAGCATAGTTTCCTGGAATAAGAGGTGGAACAGAGGCATCATTAAAGCAAGAAGAGGTCAGTAAACAACTTGCTTTTCCTCAGGCAAAACAGGTGAGAACACATCATTCTACTTTCCACCTCTGTTTTTTATCTTCAGCTTTCCAAGTGAATCCACACCAGGCTTCCACTGAAGCCAGCAAGGGACAACATGATCCTATTTATGAACTGCATAGCCCGTGGGGGAGGACATGCAGTGGGACAGAGCATGCGGACAACGTGACTGGGCAATTCCTTGCAGTCAAGGACCTCAGAAGCCTCCAGATTATCAGCCTGGCTTTGAAATCAAAGCCTATCACAACAGATGACCTCAATTAGGTCTATTCTGTTGTACAGACAAGGAAAAAAAGAAAGACTCTTTGTCTGTAATTCTTGGTCACTGAACAGCCCTGCTCAGAGAGGACTAGCTCATATCTAAAATGCATTTGTCAACAGTAGGTTCCCAGATCATCTGGACAAGACCTGCCCTGTCTATTAAACATACCAAGGTGCAGTATGTTCAACACGTGGAATTGCTGCACGTGTGCAGGCAATGACTCCCAATATCGTAAGGGATAGACAGACATTTAGAGTCACACTACTTTGTACTGGCTGATGCGAAGCAGTGTTTACCCTTTGCTTGTAAAGGTCCATGAAGAGACTTTGAAAAATATTAACTACTTTTAAAGGAAAAAGGAAAATTAGTCAGTTGAGTTTTTTCCCCTACAGAAAGCACTCATCCATCTAGCCAGAAAGATTATCTAGCCTGCTCCCTTTCTCATCCCTCCTAGGGCTAAATTCTGACTGTAAATTCAGTAGGTTTCAAGACCAAATTCCAGTCATGACTGTGCCTGGCATTTATAATTAACTTTCCTAACCAAATCAGGTTGTCTACCAGAAAGCATCCAAATAACCTCTGATCCTAAGATGCAATGCACCTTCAGCTGAGATCCCTAAACAAATTCAATCTTGTAGGATTTTTCCTCAAAATCTACTATGTAACATTTTGAGTAATTGGGGCTTTTTTAATATGGAGGAATACATAATCCAGCATTCAGAGCAAGCCTTCTCAGACAGCAGTGCAATCCAAACATTTTTATTTGTTTTTCATTTTAAACAGTTTATAGATCTCTCCATTCCTGCCAGGCTGCAAATAAAATGCTGGGTTTTTCCATAGTAACACTATTCACACACTATTTCCAACTTCGCTAAAACTAGGATGTAAAAGGTGCCAAAATCATCAAAAAAGCACCCCATCCTATTAACTGTTGCCAATTTGGCATCTCTAAACTTAACCAAACTTCTTTCCTTTAACACTGTCTTTGGCTGTTCATACTGGAAATGCCTATTTAACCATAAGCTTATTGTATTTTTTGTGAAAGAACCAGGCAAATGCCAAGATTTTTCAATTGATTCGTCTTCAGTTTACTACCAAAGTTCATACTCAAATCTCTCTGTGGTCTTTAGTGTGAGATGGATTAGTTTTTCGTGCTATGTAAGCATTTGGATTTGACATTTCCTTCCCATAAACTTCTGTGCCACACACTCTTGGGTGAGGGCAGCTATTAGAAATGTTATAATTTCATCTTATAGTTTTAACCTCCTGTTGATGTTTTTTTTAAAAAAAAAATAAAATACCTGAACAGTGAAATACCTGAATCAATTTACTATGAAAGATTGCTTTAGAAGTGGAGAAGGAAAGGAGGGAGAAGGGGGCGTGTGTGATGTCAGTTTGATAATAGAGTCGCTAGAAGAAAACACATTTTCTATGGGTAGTAAGGGTCATCAATAAAAGCCGTGGCCACCATAAAACACTGTTACAATATAAATGTGACAGCCATGCTGAGATAGGGCTGTTGGGTTTTTAACTGCACCATGAAATATGACATTTCCCAGTGTTTTATGTCAGTCAACAGTGGCAGAGCCATGCTCAATGTACGTCTATTTGTTTGGTTGCAATAAAACCATTTGATCTCTACTTCATTATTTAAATTGTACAATTGAGCTGTTCAGAGCGGCAATAGGGTTTCAGATGCGCAGCTGGGCTACGACTGTCATAGTGGGATTTTCCACTTGAAAAAAATGCTGTGCGAGGACATGGCTGAATTACAGTCAGCTTTCAGCTGCTCTTCAGACAGATTCATCTTGCTGGATGCATGATAAATGAATAAATGCACACATAAACAAATAAAACAATCATTTCAGAAAGATGGAAGGGGAGGGGGAAGGAAAAACTTGCCTATTAGAATTTAATTGATAGCCCAGGAAGTAACAGCAGCTTGACAGGAGGTCAGGCAGATGTACAGTTGATACCCCCAAAACCAGACAGAAATCAGTACCTCAGTCTTCCTCATTGCCACACCAATTTACTGATGGTTGCAATTAGATATTTATTAGGAAACTTTTCAGGATCTTCTAACCTTGATAGAAATGGTACTGTGTTGTTATTAGGAAGTAAGCCAAGGATATGAAGTGTCTTTTTGCCTAGGTTAAGGATGGTGCCAGCTTTACCAGATACTATTCACATCAGTCCAGCCATGTTCTCAGTGACAAAACTCTGAAACGAGACCAGAGCTATCATCCCTTCACAGAAATTACTTTGGCATCAAAGCAAAAATTCAAATAGGAGCCAGTTCTTCTTGGACAACAGTTTTCAGGACTTTTGCCATACTTCTACAAAGTATTAAAAAAAAAAAATCTCATCTTAACAACCCCAAGTTTTATCTATTAAGATCAAAAAAGCAAAAACTGAAACTTCCTATGCTGGGACAAAAGAGGAGACACACTAAAGTGACTCTCATTGTACAGGAAAAAAAAAAAAGTACCATCATGGAAAAGAAAGTCTGTTGTAAAGAGATAGAAGACTAACTCAATATACAGACAATAGATAAAGAAGAAATTTGAGAGTTATTTCAAAACACATTCATTACACTGGATTGCTTTAAAAAGCAACCATTTCACTGGTAGCCTGTTTCCCAAACAGTAATCTTCTTTTCCCTGTACCTTAATAACCCCAGAAGAGCTCCCGACCTCAACTCAATGTGTTTCTTGGGTAAGAAAAGCCTGTGCTGTTGCACATTCAGAGCTATGAAGCAGACAGACTGCACAACTGGTTTCTGCCAGACAGAGCCTACAATAGGCAAGTTTTGCCTGCACTTCGCTCCCTGGAGGAGATGAATTCATTCTTTCCTTTCTAACCAGACATGGAGGCTGTTCTGCTGTTCCACCCCCCAGTGAATTCTTGTGAGGAAAAATGGAAAACAGAGAATAAAATGAATATTTTGTTGTGCTTAAGCATGGCAGAGTAATGAGCACAGACTGCGGAACACTAGCTTCAGTTCAGCTGCATGGCTCTTGTACATTAATCCTTTAAATAGCCCCGAACGCTATAGGTCTAACACATCCCAACCAACCATCACACAGCCACTGAACATACAGCTCCAGCTGCTGTTCCTATGACACTGAAGTTGTCAAGGGCATGCCAAACAGCCATGCCAGGAGAGTGCCAAAGACAGGCAGGCACTTGGGGGATTACCCAGCGCTTTTGGAGACAGCACTAGCTGCTCATCAGAGTGTGTAGTTTTCATGAGCCTAATAAGTACAGAGGAATCCGACAAATGGATCCAAGCGATTCAGGTTATGTGAGTCCCAGAACAACACAAGACACTGACAGGTCAATCCGCTTAGTAGAAGTACTTCCTGATACCAGGAAAGCACTGCACACTAAAATAAAAATTAGTATTATGATCACTGGACTCTCTCCATTTGCTCTCCACCCCCATAACATGAGAAACAGGGCCAGAAAGAGCCCCTGGGACACAAGAGTGAAGGGACTCCCTCCTGTGCTACAAATAACACCATGAGAAAACATACCTGGCAATGACGTCTGCCACACCAGGCTCTGTGTCACCTCCCTCTGATACTAGCAATAAGGCTGTTCTCTTTTGCACCAGCAACTAAATTGGTCCCCATGAAGCCTTGTGCCTGGAAGTCACGAAGGTAGTTTAAAGCTTTATTTGATCACCTAAACAGCTCAAGTGGACCGCATAGTTCTACTGCTTGGGCCATGAATTAAGAGCCTGAACAAGTCACGCACATTCAGTCTTGTCCTTGTCCACCAGAAAAACACACCCGGTTCCCTACTCTGCATTAATACCTGCTTTAGCAGCAAACGAGCATTCCCAGTGAATGCTAAAAGCCACCAGGTTTAGGAAATGCTGGACAAGATCCTTCTCCTTTCATGTTTTAATCTAAAATACGGAGCCTAGGTAACAGAAGAAAAGTGTTTGAAACAAAGACTGCTATGGGATGTTATGAACTGGTTTTTACACTTCTTTATTAAAGAAACTGCAAAGATCTCAGAGAAGTAATGTATAGAATCCTAGACTTGAGTAGCATCTCAGGAGCTTACTACCGTTTAGACTGTGTTTGCTCAAAGACAGGCAGTCAAGCATATATGAAGGGGGTCTGCCTGACCACTGGGTATCTTACAGCATTATTTGTACAACTTCAACTCAGTAGAATTATCTTAGCATGAGACTGGCATAACACAGTGTCTAATCAGCCTTATTATCCCAAATTCTCAATTGTTTCCTGGTAAGCTGCATTTATGTCTTAGCTGATTATCCACTTAAACTATCAAGTACCAATTATAAAATGCAGTAACATTAACGTCACAGATGCTTGGATTCAGACAGAAGCAACTCTGGATCATTTTTGGGATAATAAATTGCACTACAGAGGCAGCAGACCTCAGTATGAAATGCCTGTCTCTGTCATTTAAAATAAATAAATAAATCATTCTAGTGTACAAATGACTCACTCCTAAATAAGACTTTAATTAGTTAGAAATAAACCATGGTATAAGTTTGCTTACAGTGCTGCTGCAAACAGGCATTAGGATCGCATCCATATAACGGCATTGCAAGTGTAACTCCTATTGCAGTCAACAGAAAAGTCCCGCTTTTAAGCATTGCTTTATGGCTGGTTTTCATGGAATAAAGTCCCAGGAATCTTTTTTTCCTTGTGCAGAGAGGTCTGAAAAACTCAAGCAGTTCTGTGGAAGACTACTTTCAATCTGTCCCTGTTGGCTTTGCCAACTGAGCTCCTCAGGCTCAAACTGCAGACATTCCAAAGCAAAACTTGTTCAAAACATTCTCTCAGTTCCTGAAGGTGGGGTAAAGTCAACCCAAAACACCACAGCGGCACTGTCAAGATCAACATGTCTTACTGTGCATCTTCACTGCCCAGGTCTGACCTTATGTTATTACTGTAACATCAGCTTTCCAAACCCTTTCCATACTCTTCAGAGATGGCCAACCGGTTGCGCCCTGGGTCACGTTTCCAAATTACACATCACAAAGGAACACCCATGGGTGCTCGAAATCAATCATCAGTGCTGTTAAATCATTAAAATGGTCACTGGCCTGGATTTAGGAATTCTCAAGGCACACTTTGGGAGTTAGCGATGTGCAGATATCACCCCAAGCAAGCAGTTTACATGTGGCTATCTTCTGCAAGTTAAAAAATTTTAATTACATAGGGATGAGCTGCACATAGGTAGCTGTGCTCAGGGCCCAAGAATGACTCTGCACGTGCCACATGGAATTTATTAATACTGATGAGGCCACACTGGGTAGGTAAGACAAACAGCTTCCAGCTGAAGCACTGTAGCCTCTCCCTTACCACATGGCCTAATGGTACAGGACAGATTGTGGCTCCATCCTCAACATCCAAGAAGGAACAAGAATCAAAGTACCCAAGAGATCTGTTACGTCTTTTAATTTAGAAACCTGAGTCTTTTAGCTAAGTGTGAAGAAGTCAAAGGCTCACGCCCACAATCCAGCAGCTCACCATGTGCCACCACAGGAGAACACTCCGCCTGTGAAGACTGGTGTTTAGTCCACTTTCAAGCTCCAACCAACTTTGCCTTAGGTTCCCAACTGTCTTACTTCCCCTGCATACTGCTTTGACAACATTGCTTATCTTCCTTAGAGAAATACTGCTCCCTTGCATCTTCATGGGTTCTTAGCTCTCCCTTCATGCCATCTGTTACCTCTTGCCTGCCTCCCTGCTGACACATAGGCTCCTCTCTCAATTGCGCAGCAAAAATGCATTAAGGCAACTATTTCCCTTCTTGCTTTCTACTCCACCTGAACATCTGCCACAATTCACACCTGAAATTGAGGAAAGAGGAGGAAAAAAACTAAAAGGAAAAAAATACACAGAAGATACAAAGCAAGGGGAATGAATCCTACAGTGCTGTGGAAGAGCAGCTTCATGTTATTTTTGGCAGATCACTATAACTGCAATAGTTTTCAAGACAGAGTCATTACATGGTTTAAAAATGGAGTAATTTGCAATGGAACTGGTAAACAGTAGGAGAAGCAAGTGTTCAGAGAAGAGCTACTATAATCATCGAAGAAGTGCCATCCTGAAGCTGACCAGGCATCCATCTACCCAGTGTTCCATCTCCAGATAAGCATGCCTGAAAAACCCTTTTATTTCCCCTCAGGATGTAATCCTTGGCTATTGAAAATCTTTCATTCTAAAATGCCACTGGCTTAACACTCAGTAAATAGCTAGGGCTCTAGAAGACAGAAAGAATGATTTTTGCCTCTAATGACAGGGTGAGAGTACAAAAGGAATTAAAAAACCTCAATAAATGACCCTTCCTCCCACACTTCCCCCTCTTCCCTCTAGAACTCTTCTGCATTAAGCTGACCATCACCCTGCATTTGCTGCCAAGCCAAAGTAGCATATAGTAAATGTCTAAAGAGACTCGAGGAATTACTTCAGAGCTCCTAAGTGTTTCTTCCAGTCCTTTCCATGGTGGCAATAATGCTGTGCTCCATAACTGCTGTGGTAACGCTCCGCAACTGGGCTGAGGTGCATGTCTGTATTTCTACATCTGCACCTATCTACATATAACTCTTTTCATGCAAAGTTTCCCAAGCATTTTACAAATAATCTGCAGAACCCTTTATTAAATCAGGTAACATAACCTTCTAACTACTGAAGAGTGAAGGTACTTTATGTTACAGAGCAAATCAGTTCAACCGAGCAAATCAGTCAGACAATCAGCTGTGAAGTTGGGAACTCTGACCCCACCTCCTCCCCCTGCTCAATTTGCCAAGCCACATGCACATCCCTCATCAGTCCTATTTATTTTGCCTTCCCCTCTCCCTTCCATTCTTCTTATTTCACGAGTGAAGTGCTTTTGTCAGCACAAGTCCTTAACAATAAGAACAAACGAGAATGAATATCTAACATCTCTTTTCAAAACCAAGCATAAACCATTTGAGCCCTCCCCCCCTCCTTTTTTTTTCCTTTCCTTTTTCTTCCCCTGCTTTCTTAATCCTACAGAGATAATTACCTGGCGAGAATTGAGAAGGCTGGGCAAGCAGCTTCAGTTACACAGGGACAGGAAGAAAAAAAAAAATCAGTGGATAGATCTGCTAATCAAGCAAGATAAATGCTGGATTGTACATACTTCAGTAATCACTTATGCTAGCTGGGTGACAATTGAAGCTGCAGAGGCTCAAGTTTTATACTTCTTTAACATGTTTTGCTCTATTGAATAGGAAAAGAGAGTATAAAAACTTTCCACACAGAGAAGGAGCTTGCTTGAAACACTTTCACACTAGAAATTATGTCTGGAAGAGACTGAGTTAATTTGGAGAAAAGTAAAGGAACCATTATAAAAGTAATCTTTTAAATACAATTAAAAGTTTAGTTGAGGACTTAGGTTTGGTGGACTGTGGAAAAGAAGAAAGGGGGAAGGAAAAGTTTTACCTGGATTAAGAAGACTTCATATGACTAGGCTGGGCTGCCAGTTTTTCCATGTAGATTAAGAGCTATAAAAAGGCAAAGGACTCATACTAGAGATCAGTCTATCTCTCTGCATTAGAAAGAGTTTAGTAATTACAGGTTTGGAACACTGTTGCTTCCCTGATGAGGGACTGAATCCACAATTTCTCCTGGCTGACAACCTTCTCAACACTGAATTTTTCACTAGAGGTTGGAATGCAAAGCCCCACATTTACTGTCAAGACCGAAACACAATCACTTAATAAACCACCTGAAAAGACTCTCTAAAGCTATAAAGAGTGTAAGGAGTGAGAGCTTGAGTTAGGGAGCCTTGATGACTTGAGGCAGAAGTCTTCCAGCAAAATGGGTTGGTTCCCCCCACCCCCCGCTGCCTTATAAGCTCTTTTAGTTTACATAACCTGTACCACATGCTTACCCACTTGGCTAGTTTTGCTCTCCTACAGCAAGAGGCAGTTGCACGGTCACACGGCTAACATTCAAGAAGCAACGCCTTTACCTTTTTGAGGACCTTACAAGTCATGGGGCATATGCTTTGTCTTCTAATTTCACCATCTAGCCAGAAAGGTTTATAAACTGCTCCATTATTATATGAAATACATAGATTCATCTTGATCAACTCGGCAAAAGTCATTCTACATCGATGAACTGCTTACTGCGACCAAGAATGAGCCTCTTATTGAAAATCACGTAAGAACCTGAACCTTACCTAGAGAGGAAGAGGAAATTACGGGCAATCTGTCTTTCAAGTCACCTAAAAGTGTACTGGGCAAAGCAATGGAAAAATGGAAAATTCCTTACCAGGAACAATCCTGTTTTGGCACGCCAATGAATCAAGTTATTTACGATCTTTTTCATCATCTGCTGTTCAATTATGTGAAGTGAAAGACAGTATAAATACACTGTAATTATTAATTAAAAAAAAAAAAAAGGCCTGAAAGTACTGGTATTTCATTTTACAGATCAGAACAGATAAATTATTTTGAAACCAGATTCTGATACTCCTGTTCACACCAAACAGTAAATTAGCCAAAAATTCACCTCCTGTAATAATTGTGGAGAATATCTGAGAGGACATTGGCTTAAATCCATAGCTGTGAAATTACATGGTCCTGAATCAAAAATAAGTACCAGGAAGTTGTTTAGTTTTTAAGGTAATTTATTATCTTACCAGGCTTTTCTGGCATTCTGCAGTTAGCTATTACATTTTTAATTATGTCTTTACTGAATAAGGGAGAATAAAAATATTAGTAGTTGAATTTTTCCTTCCTATGAAGACAAAGGAGCAGAGAGAAAAGCTGTGGAGACGACTAACTAGTACTTGCCATTCATCCCCGATTTTCTTAGAGCGTTCACTATTTTTTTCCTGATCTAAGGTAGATTGTAACCTATCAGCCTTTTAAATATACAAAAGTGAAGCCAGCATCAAGGGATGGTACTCTTCAGAAGACTAGAAAAATACAATAGCATAACAACACTCTTGTACTGCAAAATGACAGTAGAAATTCCAAGTTTGGGCAAAATATAATTCTCAAATATGCTAAATAATGCTGTGCAGTACAGAAAGTAACAAAAGAATAATAAGCTAAATAGCTAAAGATGCTGTAGGAAAACACTGTAATTAAAGCTATGATCATTAACAGCACAGGGCCAAAATCTCTCAGCTTGACTAATGAGTATATAGGAAAGGGAGGATCTGATCTATGTTTAGTCAAATAGTTTCAAAACCAAAACAGAAAAGGTGCTTCACCTTGATGAATGACACCTTCTGGAAAAGAATTTTTACAACAACTTTATCCACAGTTTGGGGTACCAGTGTCTTGGAGCTGAGAAACCAGTACCATGCTTAACTAAAGTCCTGCTTACTTCAGTGGCCTCTAGGGTCACTGCAAACCACACAGCTTATAATTAACTCTATTTTCTTGCTACCAAATCCTTGTCCTCCTCCTATGATCAGTCCTGTCCAAATCATTGAAAAAACCTGCACAAATACACGGAACACAATTTCAACCACTAAGCCAATAGAAATATTACTGTTAATTTCAGTCAGTGATTCCCTCATGCTTTTTCAAAACTATTCATGATGTAGTCTGCTTTCTGCAGTCAAGATATAGGCATAAATTACTCAAGATTGCCTTGTACTAAGTAGGGACCAAATTATCCTTTCAGCAGAAAATGCTGCATAAATGTGAGAAAATGCCTCTAGAAATTCCCTTGAGGCGATACCTCCACATAAAAAGAAAAAAAAATAAAATTACAGTTCAAAATGCAGAAGCAGACAGTGGAAATAAATTCAGCCGTGGGACACGTCCCAGAAAACCACGGACATCTGAGCAGAGATCCTGTATCTCTGTAACAGTTCTTGTCCCTACCACACAGCAGCGTGGTATCAGCTAATTTTTCTGTCACTGAAGAGTACTTGTGGTCGGTAGGTTATTTTGGATGATGGAGACACTGCAGCAAACCAGTGAGCAGATGGCTATTTAGTAACAGGGACTGGGCAACCCTTCTTGAAATAAGAAACCAAGCCTTTGAGCTTTCCTTAGCTACTTTTCTCACCACATTGGGCGTGCCATGAGGGAGATCCAACCAGACCCCACCTCCACAGCTAGTTCCTGTATTTAGAAAGGGTCTGCAGTGCCAGAATGCAAAGCGGTGGATTACTTCTGACCTTTACCTAGTTACATGATTACCCAGCTGTCAGCTACAAGCAGTAAGCTCCAGCAATAAGAAATCAGCTTGAACGGTCCTTTGGCGATCACGGTTCACAAGTTTTGCTGCATTTATAATGCAGTCGCAAAAAAAACCCTGTATTAGATCTGGCACAATAGCCTCACCGATATATATTAGAGTGGAGTTGTGCAGGCTCTCTAAAGAATGCGGATCTTTGCTTTTAACATCTATACAAAAAAATAGAGGATCACGAAAGAGGAACAGGAGGGAAACAAAAAATGGTGTCTATGTTTTGGCTGATTTCAACAAACTAACAACTAGCTTGCCTTGCACATGGGTAAAGGCATTCTAGTAAAAAGGTGCCTGAATGTTGTCAATTTGCATGGCAAGACGCAGTTCAGTATGATTCCTAGTACAGCTAACTTAAAAAGACACTGCCAACCCTCTATGGAACGGATTTACAATTGCAATTACCTTTCATTTAAAAGTTAATTTAGGGCCAGACTGTTTCTCTGCAAAGGCAGAAAGAAAGTGGGTTAAAGCAGACACACAGAAAAAGGTCCTAAGGGAGGAAATGCTGCCCAGTGATGAAATCACTCTCCCAGGAGCTGAGACTCCTGATTTCTATTTCTGTTATTCCTGTTGTCATAGCATTAAGACCTTGGGAGTATTATATTCGGTGGGGATAGCTTCCAGGATTTTGCCCAACACCACACTTCCAGTCATAAAGAGCTGCACTAATTACATTAGAACTACTCACGGAGCATTGCCCAGCGTAAGTCAGGTACTGCCTTAGAAGGGTTATGTGAAGTTTAATCAATGTACACAAAATACTTGGAAAGCGTGAGACTAGTTTGCTGCATCACTGCAAGGCAGTATGCCACAGCTGCAGAGCACTGTTCCTGGTAGTTTGAAGAAAAATAGCAAACAATCCCCTTGTTGCAATAGATCTGAGTATTTGCCATAACCCACTAATGTATTTGATATCAGATAGGGAAAATGAAGGCGATTCGGTACAGCGTGAGGTTAAACTGGAGACGAAGCACTGAAAAAATCCCTGGAAAAATTGTCACAGCTACCCTTCCTGCAATGTTTCACTGAGTTATCCTCTCACAAAAAAAACTTAATTACAGTCTTTTAATATCCCCAGTGGATAGTTATCCATCTCAGGATATAAAGCAAAGAGCTTATACTACTTGCGCAGAGCGTGAAAATTATCTTCCCACCCCCTCAGTGCCTTCCCCAGCTCTCTCCTCCAAGCTCCTGTCTCAGAATCAAACCACAACAGCCACACTATCAGATTGAGCATTAGACTGGTTTTATACTATTAGTTGCTGGTATCTAAAACTGCCTTTTCTTTAAGAAAAAGTCACCGCTGGCAGCCATGTATCCAAACCTAATTCTTAGGGAGCCCTGCTGGTACATTGTACCCTCTGGTTCTTGAAAACTAAAAACACATTTTGGGAAGTAGCCAGTTATCTGTTTCTAGTCTTAGATATAAACCCCTATCCCTTTGATATACTAACACTTTGTACATTTCATATATAACAACATTCATCTACAAATCTTACAGGACTTGCCAAACGTATTTCTGTGCAGCAACATGACACCTTCCACGGGAAATACAGCATTATAGACAATGTCTTGCCATATTTTATATTGATGTGGATAGTCCTAACGGTAGCCTTCAATCATTCAAGACTAGCTGCCTAGCCCTTCTGATAATTACATTGAGCAACGATCTGGTTTTGTGTCTGGGTTTTTTTAAGAGATCCTAAAAGCTTTTAAAATTTATTAATTTACTGGCCTGTTACACAGGCAACTTGACAGAAGCAGCAGAACCATTCTCCTCACCTGCATTCAGTTATTCTTTCCACTACGAAGAATTACAAGATGCTGAAAAATGGATCTTTGATATGAACACCATTTTCTCTTGGGGAACTACATTAGTTTAAAACACATTTTTCCACATTCCTCTTCGCTCCACTGGAACACACACAAATCTTAGATGAAACCATGCTTCCGATATCAAAGCGGTGAGAAATTTTTTGCAGTTCTTTGGGGAAAGGTCTGCAGGAAAATAGGCAGAATGGCTTTGTCTATACCTGGACACTTCTACTGATCAGTGCAGACAGTCTTCATACTTGAGAGCCAACACTCTAGGGAAATTTTTAAGCAAAACATCCCTAACAGGATTCATCACATCACTTTCCTATGCCTTTTCTACTTGTGCAGGGGAAAAATCACAACACTTCTTTTTGTCTTCCCATAAACAGCTCCTGGGAAGGAAGGGCTATTTTATTAGGACTGCTTTGCTCTGATCTGCCATATGTACAGCACATGCCTCGGGTCATTCTATTTTTGGTCTTTTATTCCTGAGGTTACTTTAAAATAAATGGTGCCACTTACATCAGAGAGAAATCAGACATTAGGATTTCCCAGCCTTTTGCTGGATAAGCTATTGAAAATTACCACGTCTGCCTCTTGCCAAAATTTCTTTAACAAGTCCCAAATTTCCTTCACTCCTCCAAGCCTGGAAGTCAGGTGTCCTGCAACTTGAATCATGAGAGCAGCAACATGAAATTAGAAAATATGCTGGATGGAACAAGACAGAAACTCTTAAGAGATACCCAGCAGAAGGTCACTGGGAAGTCATACATGTACGCATGAAGGGCACAAAGCTGTTTTCATATACACATATATAAATGAAGCTGCAAGAGACAGGCACAATACTACACATGCTTTTCAAATACATTTCACACAAGAGAATAGGAATGCTAGCATAATTTCCTTGTAGATGAAGAGACACCTTATAAATCTATTTGATCTGAAATTAGATAAGAAAATAAAATCCTAACTATCAACATGAAAATGTGTTTGATTTTTCTGTGACTAAGGAGCAGAATATTTCTACTTCTCTACACAGCAAAAGTTCAAGGGACAACAGAGTCCCAGGCAAGAAACACAAATATCCCCCTTACTGTAAAGCTGGATAAAGACAGATTGACCATCCATAAGCAGACAGCTAAAACTAACCTGGAAACATACAGTAAGGTGAAGGAAGAATTTCAACAGCCTAAGGGGAATGCTGGAAGATGTCAAATTCTCCAAAAGGGGAAAATTAAGGCAACACACAAACATAGGGAGTTTGAAAGATGAAGATGTAAGCTACTGCTGAGAAACAGAAAACAGAAGAATACAGTATTATTGAATTGCCAAAGAAAGTCCAAAATAGAGTAGTGTGGTAGTTCCTGTCAATTGGTACCTGACAGCCTCTGTTCAGAAAGCTATTAGGTTGTGTGGCAGAATCAGGAAATAAAGTAGACGACACGCGCTGAAGACAACAGCATGTTAAGAGAGATTCTACTCAAGGACATGAAGAGTCCATCTGAAAACAGCAAGCAACAACTGCAAATGAGCAAGTCTATTGTGATAGGAAAAACATCCTTCAATTTAAAGAAAAGCTCTGAGAATAAGATTGTGCATGCACCATTTTTGGTGAAGAGTTGCCTCTACCATAAGATAACACAAGAGCAGCACACAGACCACATCAGAACGAAGAACAGGACAAGATGACTCTCTGAAGTCATTCTTAGCTTTGAAGTCTCTTCCAGAGAATGGTGTGGAAAAGAAAAAAGACTCAGCATAAAAGGCAGAGTAGCTGAACCACCTGAAGTTTATAGACAATATACTCTACCTCCAAAATTTGACTAAGCTGAGCCAAGAAAAAGCCAGAGTGGATGCAGCTAAATGAGCACAAGGTACAATTCTTAAGAGCATTCAGGAAACGGACTGGGACACAAAACACAACTTTCAAAAAAGCACCAGACAATCTCTTCTTTTAATAGCTATAAAAGAAAGCAACAATTACGATATAACCAACAGACAACCCAAACAGAGCATTTAGGATATTAAATGCTTCTTTGGTAGTTCACTAGGATACCTAGACAAAGCTGCCTGCTCACTATGTTGTTCAAACTAGACCAAGACATATAATGACAGTACCCTGCATCTTTAACAATCTGGATCTTCAGCAGCTGTGCACGCATTTTTCTTCCTTAATTTTGTTCCCAAAGTCAAACAAAGCTAGTGCTATTACTCTGTTTAACCAAATGAAAGATTTAAGGTGGATAAATTCAGTAATTTGGCTAAAGCCATGCAAAAAACCCTCAATCAGATCTTGTGGATCAGGCCATTCTCAGACCATCTTCGTGTCACTTTCTAGCAAAAGGAATCACCACTCCTTCTGACATGGTTTATCATATTCATAATTTCCCTGTGCCCTTTAATACACATTTAGAAGGATGTCAACAATTTAATTTTGAAATGCATGAAATGCACTAAAATGCATGAAAACATGCTTTTACAGACCATTTAGAAGGCAAAATTTTCCCCCACTTTTCAAGCACTTCAATTCGGCACGCAGCTAGCTCTTTACTGCTACAAACAACTCCAACTATGTGCAAAAGAGGATGCTGGCTTTCGCTTGTGAAACTTCACATGATCTGCTTCTGCCTTCCTACTCATGAGCATTCCTATGACTCCTTAGCACTGCTGTTGGCATGCTGAATGCCAAAAGCCACTTGTTTAAAAAAGAATTTGACTTTGTGTTTACTTTTTACAAAGACTTGCTTTTAAGCAGTATACATCTAACTAGATCTAAGCAATTAGCACATGCATGTAAGGAGGAGCAAAAAAAGATGAAAACAGAAACATAAAGAAAAGGATGTATCACAAATAACACTTTAAGAACATACTTTTCATAATCTAATATGTAATTAACAGCACGGATACAGAAATAAACTCACAAGTCACACTGTATAAGTTTATAATGCTTCCCATACTGACTTAGTCTCCAGCATGAGGACCTTTATTTAGAGGGACCTCTTCAGCACAACAAGGGGATGCTGTCTCAGCTGCAACCTCACCTTTGCAGATTAGAGTTTAAAATGTAAGTTTGGCCCCTTCTAAGATGTTGAATTCCAAAACTGAGCCTCTCCTGAATTTCTCTGTTTTCTTTACTCCATTTACTATTTTCAGTTCTTTTCCTGAACAGCAAGTAGTTGAAACGAAGTGTGACCTTTTTCCTGACTTTATATCTGACCTAGAAACACACAGCTGAAATTCAACAGACTGACCGTTAGCATAACTGAGGATAGGGGTGGTATGGCCTACTCATTCTGCAGAAAGATCAACCTGCTGGTGTAAGAGCCAGGTCTGGGGCTCGGTTTTAAAAGTGGAATTGATCCCGGGCTAATCTCAGTAGCCGTCTGTATGGGGGACAGAATAAGGGCATCTTCCCACCGCACATAGCTGATAAAACCATAACTTAAAACCATGACTTGTTATGGATTGTGAGGAACCTGGGGCTAAATAAGTAGACACCCACAAGCGTCCCGGCTTTTAAGAAAGGGCAGTGCAAGAAACTAGAGGAAGCACTACATATCCTGCATAACCAGGAACTCCCCACCCCCAGTATTTACAGGCACTCTTAGGTTAGTCTTATAGCAAGTCTACCTTTCTATCAGACTTCCCAGCCTGATTTTACACACTATAGCAGTTTACTTTTATACCAGCTATCATACAAGAGGTCATACAAACTTCTTCCACTCACTGACAAATTCCCCACCACATTTGACTGCACCTGTACGACGTCTTTCCATCCCCATTGTACCTAGCCATGTCCTACCACCCCAAAAGAAACGTTATTGCTTATTATTAGGAATAGTAACCAAACTTGTCAGAGCCAGATTATCAAGCGGAGTGCACAATGTATATTCAATGGCATCAGCACAATCAAAATGTTACAAAAACACCTGTGTATTTCACCTAGTCATCAGGAAATAAATGCAGCATCCCTCACGCTACTTGAATAGATGACTAAGTAGCAACAAGTGTTGAGGTACTGTTTACAGAAAAGACACTCTCCTTGCAGAAACACATTAAAAACAAAGTTGTAACAATTCCCACCTGGTTACCCACACCAAAACAAGAAAAAGGCATTCTTTTTGATTGTGAAGACTCTGATCTCGCTCCATACCACTTTCCTTTTGATGAGTTTTAAGTATAATATTCTGTGACTAGTGCCCAACGTTAGTAGTAATAAATGGAGGCAAGTTCAAACACTGTTACGTGGCTCTGCTTTTACTCCTATATCTTAATGCCTGCTTTGGGAGGGCTAACTTCTGAAGCTAACTCCTTCAGGATTTAGCTCATGAAGGATGAATGACTTCTAGCATGCTCTGGAGTAGCGACAGGGGAAAAAACCCTGGATTGCTAGCTGCTACCTCATCTTTTTAGTTCAGGCAGCACTGGGAAAGACTGCAAGCAGAACTTACCGTTGGGGACAAGGGATCAAAAGGGCTGAAATTAGAAAAGACAGCTTGGCTGCTTTCAGTTCAAGTGGAAGTATTATGAAAAAGTGTTTCAAATTATGTCACACAGGGCAAGTGTCACTGCAGTTAGTAAGAACTGACTGTGCCAGCTAATGTCAGGACAAATTACACTGCAGGACAGGCAAAGCTGTATGTCGCCCTCCCTTACAAAAGGGAAGGTTTCCCTCCATTGCCAAGAAGCTGCTTCCATATCCGAGTCAATTTAAATCAAAGTGCTCTTATTCAAATCAAAACAGCACGGAGGGAGTGCTATAGTGACATTATGGGCGATTCTTCGGATCCCTCCCTACTTGCAGGGGAGAAATGCTTTGATTCTCTACCACCTTAAAACACAATCACCTCAAAGCTATAGGACTGTATACGTAAATAGTTGCCTACAGGTTCTTGAAGCCACTGCTTCCCATGCTGATTAAAAATGTCTCACTGTCCCATGCGCTCCTGGGTCTGTACCCATCTAACCTTTCTTGCCTCTTTGATCCTATCTATACTCTTTGCAGAAAGGTACATTCACAGTTTATACTGGTCCCAGGGTGGTACCTGGCACAACTGAAGCTTCTTCAGCAGCTGGGGTCCCTCAGCACCACTAGTAAAAGTGAGTAAGAGGAACATCAAATTCAGTACACCAGAAAGGAGAAAGACAGAGCTAAGTCATAACCAAAAATCAATTTATTTTACTTAACTATAAGTAAATCTTTGACTGAACTGTAAACTCCTAGCAAAATGAACTTGTTTTGGTTCAGCTACCCTGAAGTTTGAAAATAAATGTTTCGTTTATAAGTTATCAGTGCTACAATATGGAGAATAAACACATCTTTATGTTACACGGAGAGAAAAAACAAAATAAAAACAAAGAGAGCGCTACAAAATATTTTGATGAGTTGAAGGAAATCTTTATTCCGTTTGGAACTTTTCTAATACCTGATTTCCCAGTTTTCAGGCACTCTTTCAAAAAGGTTTTAATTTAAAACGTAGACTGCTGAAAAATATTAACTGAAACCTGCATAGCTTCTGATAATATCAGAATACCTGTGTTGGTTATAAATGAGAAGGTAGTCTGTTCCTTCACTCCTCAAAAGCTTTTTTTGATGTTTCAATAATTTCTCTTCCCAAAAATGACACACACACCTAGAAGGCTATCAAGAATAGTGTCCACAAATAAATGGCAATATAAAAGTTCAGGGATGCAAGAGTGGCTTAAATCAAAGCCAGACATTACCCCCAGCTACTTATTTTATCCCAGCCACAGGCTATCACCCCAAACAGAAAAGTAGCTATAGCAGACTATCTCAGGTGCTTTAAAGCAGAGAGCAAACAGCACTGAAATATCAATGAAGTTTTAAGTGAAGATGGAGACCATTCACAGAAGTAGCTGGCTTGCAAGCTCACATTTCCACACGACAGCTCCGCAGGGATGAGAGCCTTTGGCAAATGAAAACTAACAAAGCAACTCTGGGGCTGTAACAACATTTTTGCTGTGAATAAGTGCCTATAAATCCAGTTAACTAAGACATTGCAGATGCTGTGACCCTGTACATTTTTCTTAGCCCCTAGCACCAGTTCTTTTCAGAAAGGACTCAATTTATGTGCAACTCCGTCTGTCATTGACTCGTGTTCTGAATGGCTGGACTTGAGCTATGTCTGTGTAAGCAGAATTTCCCTCTGTGTATTCATTCTCCATCCCCAGAATGGCTGCTGCAGGAACGCAAATCCTATTTGGAAGGATTACTTGCCATGCAACAGCCAGGGGCCCTGCCCACGGCTGGGCTCCCTCCCATACCAAGAAGTACAAACTCAGAAGCTCCAATTCAGAGAAGGACATAATTAAAGCAAGCAAGGTGGCAACATGAAATAGCATTCTCATTTCATGTCTGCAGAAACAAAATTGTCATTCCCCTTCCTCCCCAGTATTTTAGGAATTAGCACTAAAGCTGGGGATTTCATAAAATGCAAGCGTAAAGATGTTCAAACAAAAAAACAGAGACCAGGCCAGCATTTATGCCTGGGGAAGCTGGCAATAAATGGTGCCAATACAGATTCCACTGGAGCACTTGAGTGTGGACACCAGGGGGTCACACAATCATCTGGAAGGGGAATTAAAACTCTTTAGAGAAGTGTTTGCCATCTAGACCAGATCTTACAGGTTTTTATGGTGTATGTACATTCCTCCATAACAACAATTACGGAAAGTTACTGGAATGTCCCAAGTATTCAAAAGTTTGAATGCTTTTTTCCTTGTAAGTTGTATTTGCTATTGCTTATCTTTGCATTTTTTAAATACTTCACACATCTCATTCCTGTTATTTCAGCATCACAAGGGAGCACCTCCTGTTTCTGTAGGATGCAGTGCCACAGCCCATCACATTCCCCACCTTAGGAAGAGCATCTCTTCAATTTAGCTCTTCCACACAAGAAGAATGAGAGGAGTGTATCTGGTGGCCAGCATGTCCATGTAGAACAGAAGAAAGGGCAGTGCACGGCCCCAGCACAGCCTGTTCCCTCATCATTTAACACTGGTTGGTGAAAATGGAGAAATGAAGTGTTATACTGACGTCAGCTGAAAGTCCTCTCTGGGTTAAAGCAGACACCACCTAAGACCGTTGTAGCTGCCCCTTTTGGCAACTGCCCAGCTGCCCGATTTGAGCTCCCGAGTACCACTGAGCTGGTGGTGTGGTTCTGCATTTGCTCTGTAGCAATGCTGTGTTGATCAGAATCGTTAGAATACGAAGAAGGCCCACATAGCCATCCCCTAGCCATCCAGAACTACATCATCTTGGAAATGATAAATCTTACTTTAAAATCAGTTTGCTTCATGTCTTTCTCAAGTGTTTCTACGAGTTCCAAATAAGTTTTTGAAAAATTGTGTTTTGTACCTTCCCTGAAAACAACTCAGTAAAGGAAGCATTCAGAAGTGACAGTATACCCAGGCATCAGGCAAGAGATGCCAAGAAAATGTATCAAGCTCTCCACCACCCTCAGCTTTGCGCAATACATAATTAATTTTTTTGGAATAAATAGAAAAAAAGAGAAAAATCCAGCAGTTTTTGGTAAGCAAACCATATAGCAATCCTGAAAGTGAAAGAACACTAAGACTGTACAAAGAAAATGGCACAACTTGCATCTCCAGTTAGAGACGTTTTCTGGCATCCAGTTTCGAGACATTTTCTTCCGATTAAGATCCTGCACTAAGAAGTACAGATTTCAAGTCTACTTCAGTCTACAGCAATTAATAAGCACATAAAAAAGATGCCTTAAGTGAGTGGGGAGGTCTCCTATTAGCACATACTAAAATTAGACAACCTGTAGAGCCATCTCAACAGATACTTTACATAATAAAACTTTGGATTTTACAGGCCCTAAGGATCCACATTTGTCACTGACTTTTGAAAGTTGGGGCCTTTTCAGGTCTGAACACAGTCCAGTTATACATTAATTGTAAGCCACAGTTATTATCAGTGAGCCACTAAACTGAAAAAGCTTTGGAGAACACCTCCACTGCCATCTTGGGCAGTGCCAAAAAGAGAGCTGCACTGCACTGAAGAGAAACAAACCAGCAGAAAAATGTTTTTGTCTTACCTTGTAACAGGAAAAGCGGATGCCTTCAAACATATCTGTATCCATACAGTCCATTGGTTCAGATCTTCCCGATAAGAGCAACTCTTCCAGCTTCTTATTTTCTGATTTTTTAATCTGACAGCTGGTGCAACCTGTAAATTTACAGAAGTGGGTGTGTTATTCCAAGATGTTCACTCATCTCATTCTACAAGGCATTCAATTTAAATACATATGGCTCCGTGCCATGGGGCTCCTATTGCTCTCCAGAGCTTTCAGTGTAATGGATTACAGACCGCAGCGTTTCTCTAGGTTATTGGGTTTGGGGAATATAAGTAGAGGACTCTCTAGGATTTCTTCGCAGACTTTCCATAAAATCATGCCCCATATGTGTTTATCTTATATATCTGAGAACATGCTTCTCCTACCTTATGAAATTCAAATACTTTAAAAAAAAAAATAAGGCATAACTTGCATCTCTGAACTGTCAATTTATCTGTTAAAGATTGATTCTTGTGGAAAGGGACTAAGTTACACTTAAATACTAGGTCAGGAATAGTTATGCTACTAATTTGAGAAACTGGAGGTTGACAGAGTGGCCAGGATTTACGTTCAGCAATTAAGGTAAAAAAAAAGAAAATTTGCCTTCCAAAGAAGTGATTTTGAACACTTCAAGTTTTTCAGGAGCAGAGTGAATTAGTGGGACAATAGGAAAATTCAGTCAGAGGGATTTTTTTGGTAGAACTAACCAGGGAATCACAGTAAGAGTCCTCAAATGTATTTATAGCTGTAGTACTTTACAGGTATTTAAATTTGGTTATCCAAATGACAAACACCTTAGAAAACCAAGCAACAGATTCTCTGCTTTGGCACTAAAGCTTCCATTGGCAAAAGTTACGAGGGAGTCCCTTACACATGCTTGAGTCCTCTTTGCAGCCTAGATGGCACATAGAGCCTTATCTGTGTACCTGACAGGTAACTCCCCCTAATATCTCGATCCCCTATATGCAGGACCCACAAGCAGAGTATTTTCATGGTGGATTTTACAAAAACATATTTTAGTTTCATGAAAGTTCAAACAATGAAGTGCAATTATCTGTTTACTGGCAAACAGACATTCTACATTAGTTCAGATCTGCTTTGTTGAGCTGTGTTCAACTTCTCAAAATATTTGATTGTTTCATTAAGAGATTTCTCCAGGCATCCCTGCCTCCAGCACCATGGCACAGAAAATGGGATGCACAATACCTCTCCACATTTTGGATGCTGCTGCTTAACAGTTGCCCCTGTTCTCTACAGAAACTATTTATAAGCATTTAAAAGGTTAGTATAGCTTTGTGTATGTATGGTTTGTAGCATACACGGAAAACTGAAAATTAACTCACTTCAGTCAGAATGCCTAAAAATCATCATCAATGACATTTTAAATTACGTTAACCACTTATAGCCTTACATCCTGGCTACTTCACACCACGAAGGGTGACACACAAGACCATCCCATCCCTGCATGGCAGAGCTGGCATGTCACACACTGATGGCACAAGGTACATCTGATTTAATTGCCATTTAAACCTGAAACTCCTGATGGAGCCAGAAGGGGTCTTGATCCTGGGGGATGTTTCAAGCAAACTGTGCCTCCTCCTTGATGCAGACAGATCTCAGATCCAAAAGGTCATGCACAATTACCCTGGAGTCCTTGACTCCCAATCTTCAGATAACTCCCAGCGTTATGTAGGCTTTCCTCTTCCCTCTGACAACTTTAGGGGCTTGATTTCAGCAAAGTACAAGATTTGTACTTCAGAAGTACTGGCTAAAATGAGAGCCATGACTTAATATGGAAAAAACACATTCGGTCTTACAAATTAAGCAGCAGAATGCAAACTGCTAGGAAAAAATTACTAAGAATGCCTCATTATACAGGTTATCTGAACAGTTCCAGACTATGTTTTTATTCAGTCCACGGTTTGAGACCTCCCTAATTAGGACAAAACCTCCCTCTCTGTGACGGTGGAGCATGTAGAGACTGCCACAGGGAATCAGTTTGCACTGTGATTCCACTGTATATTACAACCATTAGATCATGCTTGCTTTGTGATTTCAGTATAATACTGTATCACTCTTCTAAATCAAAATTCAAAATAATGTCAAATATCTTCAAATAAGTAAATCTAGTATTAAAACATTAAGCCCCCATGCCATCTCAGACCTGTTGCATAGACCAGAGTGTGTAGGACAGGCACCACCAAGTCTCCTTGGCATTACATGACCAACCACCTCAGTGAGAAGGTGATCAGTCTCCTTGTCCTTGCAGCACCCAGGAGACCTGAAGCAAGCAAGGTCCAGACAGAGGTGAGTGCCTACTGTCCTTTGGATGGTGGACCGAAGAGGCACTTCACTGAGCCACAGACTAGAGCATTCAACAGGAAGAGGCAGCAGGTTGAGAAAAGGGACATTTGGGACATCAGCTTTGCACATGCCTGAATGCAGGTAAAGAGAACTTTGATGGTGTACAACTCCCACAACGCTACTGAAAACTGATCACAGTTCAACAGAAAAATTGGTTGTCACGTGCTAAATTCCTACAGAATAAGGATTCTGTGTATGCAATTATGTCAATTATGTGACTGCAGGGCTAGATATGAGGTAGCCTGAATTGGAGAACAAAGAGGAATGAGCCAACAGCAGCAAGCACGATAAAGACTGAAAAGACACCTAAAACTGTTTTTTCTTGGTTGATCACTAAGATTAATTACCTTCACGGTGCACAGTCTCTGCTCGAATGCTGATAGAAACAGAAACAAACAGAAGAACCCCTTGAATCTACCATTATTAATAGAATGCTACAATATTATGTTGTATTCAAACCTTGTCTATTTTCAGTCCTTTGTATATACCACTGTTACTATTTTACAATGTTTTCCTACATAATTATAGACCTTATATGAACTACAAAAGTGCATTTTAGCTAATAAAACTCCTAGAACGTCTTCAAGTGTCTAGTTACATGATATGCCTTTAACTAATTAGTTACTCAGAAACTAAAGCAAAGGAAGCTTTGCAAAGAGATAACAGACATCTACACCAATATAAAAAAAAGGCTGAGCAAAGGAGCATTAGCAATATGTAAAAGTGACAGCATTGCTTTCAGCTCCACTTACAAATGTTAGCTCTACCTTTAAAATCTTATCATGTGAAAAGCCGATCTTAGGTTTTTGTGTGTGCTCATATAAAGAGAGTACTCTACGTGCACCCCTCTAATCTGAACAGAACTTCCAGAACATGCTAAGTCTTTTAATAGGAATACCATTGATCAAGCAAAATCCCTCTATTTTATGTGTCTTGGGTGACTTTAAATCTTCTGGAAGAAAAAACATAACAGGCAAGGTACACAAATGGCAGACAGGTACCGCTCCATTGATTTTGACTGACCTATTTACAGTGGATGTGGATCTGGACCAATGATAAGGACGAAGCTGCAACTATTTCTCATGTACGAAAGACCTTCAATACACCTGTGCTATTTCCAAACATGAAAAAGTTATATGCTCAAATGTACACGCATACACATATTATGAAACCCCACAATCTTTACTATGCAACCTTCATTTTAGGACCATCATAAAGGTCTCCTAAATATAGTCCTGCATCATCTATTCTAGAGGACTACCCCTGGATTACAATCTGAATGCTAGTGATCCTTTAAGTGACCACAGAAAGCTTCCTTCCCCACCGATTCCCCCATATCTTCCACAATTAATACACTGTACTCGTTTCTTGTCATAAAACTATGTTTGAGGCAGTGTGATGCTTTACTTAAAGGCCCTTCCCGGAGAAGTCTGCCTTAACAGGCAAAGCTTAGTAAAGCAGCTTGAGCTGCCCACTCAAACTTTTTATTAAATAATACCAAAAGTGCCAGAACTATACTACTGCAAAGACTGTTGGAAAGGAAGCTGTCCTGGCTGCCCTGGAAGCGTATATACCAACCTCAGAACAAAACTCACACATCCTTTTTGATTAATACTAATGTCATTGTTTATAGTTGCAGGATGCATTAAATCCTGCTTAAATTACCAAGCATAGGAGCACTTGTGGATTTATATTCAAGACTGTGGTCTTCCCCCAGTAGCATTACAATGAGGCGGAGGTAAACCAGCATGCTGCAATGAGCATACTGGGTCCAGTTGCCTGCATTCCTCTGCACACTCCCACCCTCCAACCCCTTCTCCTACCTCTTTCCTCTTTGTCATTTTCTCTTCTTTCTCCCGTCTTTTTTAGTCCTCCTTCTCATTTGGTATCAGTACAGGTTGGAGGCCAACTGTCTAGGAAAGCAGTTTTGCAGAGAAAGACCTGGGAGCCTGGGTGGACAAGTTGACCATAAACATGGCCTTGTGACAAAGAAGGGAGAGGAAAGAAGATGGAGCCAGACTCTTCTAAGGGGTGCCCAGTGAAAGAACAAGACGAAACACATACAAACCGAAATACAAGCAATTCCATTTAAACATAAGAAACTCTCACTGTGAGGGTGGTCCAACACAAGTACAGGTCACCCAGTGAGGCTGTGGAGTCTCCATGTCCAGAAACTGAAAATACTCAAAACCCAGCTGGACACAACCCCTTGCAGCCTGCTCTAGATGCTTTGAGCAGAGGGTTGTACCAGACAACCTCCAGATAGATGTCCCTGCAACCTCAGCCATTCTGCGAGCCTGCAAACAGAGCCTTGTTCCCTAATTTATTTATTTTATTTAAACAAGTATGTTCCTGACATGGCTAAGTTGAAAACCTGATCCTGAACACTGGAACAAGAATTTCATTTTAGGTCTCCACACTTTATGAACTGATGAAACAATGACTTTGAAAATGAAACTAGACGTTAGAGATGCTCCTTACTCCAAAAATCATACAGCAACTCTTGTGCTTTTCTTAGAAGAAAAAGCTCTAGTGGTCGCTGCTGCTTGCCCGAAGATCAGTAGTTCTGGTTGTAGCATTTAATGCACTGCCCACTTGTGGCATTACGTTTATGTCTTGCCCTTTATATCGTGCTCCCAAACGGAGACTGCCAAAGCAATTTTAGTTAGCAAATCTTTTCCTCAGCATCACAGCACACTGGATAAAACCTGCTTTCTGAAGCAGGAATGATGAGAGAGCACAGAGAATTCATTCCCATCACAAGGAAAAAGTTGAACCCTTACCCAGTGCTCAAGAGAGCTTTGCAAAGGAAAACAGGCAAGTGTGGCAGCCCATACACTTCTTCAAGGGAATGCTATCAGCAAACTGAAGTTCACACTGAGTGCTTTAACTATGGATTACATATACAGCCACCAGTGTCAAGGACTACCCAGGATCAAGCAGAGATACATCATGTTCTTATCCAAAGAGAGTGGCTAAGTGTTCTGCATAATCCAGTTCCTCAGTCAGCCAGGTGCAAGAGGTGGGTCATTCTTTCCCATACCCATCACTCCCAATTACAACAGTTAACATATTCCTATCATTAATGATCTACAGGTACCACTTCTAACCTCAGCATTCTGAGTTCTAGTACCTCAAACTCAGTTTTAAAAAGCTTTATTTACAACAGGCTACAAAGTAGGTCCAATGTGGCCTCACTCCAATTTCTTCTGAAGAACAATTCAGTCTTCAGTCAGATGAGAGTTAACTATGAAGCTTTCTTTTTGTGGATGTTAAGTTGGAACCTTAACAGCAATTTTCATTTTTCGTATTTTGTATATTTACTGTGTCCAGCATGTGCCTCCAGCCAAGTTGCTTGCAGTTACCCCACAGTGACTCTGCTGACTAATAGTTTCCTTGGACTAATTCAGGGAATGACAAGACAGTTCACTTCAATTTCTACTGATTTTAAGTTAAACGTCTTCAATATCACAGTCATTAAATCATGGAATGGTTTGGGTTGGAAGGGACCTTGAAGACCATCTAGTTCCAACCCCCTGCCATGGGCAGGGACACCTCCCACTAGACCAGACTGCTCCAAGCCCCATCCAGCCTGGCCTTGAACACTCCCAGGGATGAGGCACCCATAGCTTGCTTGGGCAACCTGTTCCAGTGTCTCACCACCCTCACAGAGAAAAATTTCTTCCTGATACCCAATTTAATCTTTTCCAGTTTGAAGCCACTACCCCTCACCCTATCACTACAATCCCTGATAAAAAGTCCCTCTCCAGATTTCTTGCTGGCCCCCTTCAGTTATTGGAAGGCTGCTATAAGGTCTCCCTGGAGCCTTCTCTTCCCCAGGCTGAACAACCCCGACTCTCTCAGCTCATCTTCATAGGAGAGGTGCTCCAGACCTCAGATCATCTTTGTGGCCCTCCTCTGGATCCGCTCCAATAAGTGCGCATCCTTCTTATGCTGAGGACTCTAGAGCTGGATGCGGTACTTCAGGTGGTGTCTCATGAGAGCAGGGTAAAGGAGTAGAAGAATCACCTCCCTTGACCTGCTGGCCACGCTTTTGCCGCCTATCACTCAAAGCAGATCTGTAACAGACACCACATTGTCTTTAGTCGTGCTTCGCCACACAGCTGAGCTTTGGATGCAAAAATTTAGTTTCTATTCATAAATTTGCTGGTTATTTATGCATTTAGTTGGTTAGTAAATACAGCCAGGCATACTAGTTCATATAGTCCACAAACAAGGATTTCACGAAACAATTCAGTGGGTTTTTACATGGATCTATTAACTCTGACCAGAATAAATCCTTTGCAAGTACATACACTAGAATTTATGCATACATTAATTGCCTCTATTTACCTGGAAATTGATTAATACCATTTACAGCATGGCCAAAACCTCTGGCCTAGTTATAATCTTCAGAGAAGAATTTGTTTACCTGCAATGAGCTAGACGGGAGCATGAGTTGACCAGGTGTTGTGGATGCAACTGAGGTCTGCTGCATGCCCACCAAGGGATCTGGCTTAGCTAAACTCTTGCTATGGGCAGCTGCGGGCTGTGAAGAAATGCAATCTGTGCTGATTCAGCTTATCTGTTGAGGCAAAACTCTGCCCTGGGAAGACCTCCAAGGGAAAGCAGCACCAGAGCAGACGCTACAGCACAAGCACTTAGGAATATTGCCTCCTGTTGCCAGGAGAGGAAAGATTGCCCAGTGTTTTCAAACTTTTTAAGGCAGTCAGTGTTGATACATAAAATGTCTTTAATGTATGCACACTATTGCAGCTATTTTAGCATTACATTGGCACATCAGTTTTATTAGCAGAAATAAAAGGCTTTGTCAATAATGAGCCTGAGTTTTATTTTATTCTGCATTATGCTATTGTAACTGCAGATACAATCCTGTATACAATCACATAATTGCATCTCTACCATTCTAACACTTGTAATTGCCTTCCCTCTTTCTTTAATCTCTCCAGCATAAAGACTAAAGTTCAAACTATTCCAAATCTGGCATTAATCTAGAGAACATCAGTTTACACGGGCAGAGTAAATTCCATCAGCCCTAATAGCATTAAAGGTTTTTCTGCAGTTTTCAAATCCTCAGAAATAACAAGTATTTTTTAAAGGAATAGGTGGTGCTCAAACAGTTGATTAGCATGGTCCACCATGATCAGAATAGCTGGCAAGGAATTTACCATAATAATTTCTGCATCAAAAACTGCTTTATGATTAGGACCTACAGTATGTCTGCTACATAAACTAGAGGAGAATAGGTCACTCTAGGACAGCAGCATAGTAAGCGATACCCAATTGCTTGCCATGTGTAGATTTTGGTCTACTTAATACAGTTTTTAAGAAAAAGTCCCTACAATATTTTCAGATACAGGTAGCGTCGCTGTTACTATACTGTTATCTATTCCTGCAATTTACATGGTTAAAAAAAATAAATCATTCTGCAAATGTCAGAGTCAGAATTTAATATAGATTTGAAGAGTTGCATCTGCTTTTCAGAGGTCCTGCTGCAAAGCATTAGGAGAAATTTATAGCTTTTTTAAAATTTGCTTCTGAATTGCATTCCTTCATCTACTATTTTGTACCCCCCTCCCCCCCAAAAAACCCCCCGAACAGCTGTAAAATGACAACCTCATTCATCATAAGCACACTCCCATTGCCAATTTCCCTCCTAAGGCAGTCAAAGGGTCATTTTTAACCATTAAATTGTCAACAGGATAAAGAGGGACTGATCCTACTCGCTTTAATTAGCTGCTCTTTCCACAGAAGCCTCTCCGTATAAAGGACTCCCTCCATAGACCTTGAAAGCCTGACTGCTCTCTGCAGTTGAGAGGTAGATTTTCTCTGTTAGATTATATATTTTGTCGTTCTGCTGCACTAGCACAGCCATTTAGTCATAGCATAGCTCAGTTTCCTACCCAATTTTTTGCTGTAGAAGTCAGATCAATCCTTGATTACTTATCCGTAGCTGGTTTATCTCTGTTATAACCCATCTATTCAATCTACGCTTTCAAATATTTTCCCGAAACAGTCACCTGGCCCCTCCTACTATTTGAGAGAAATATTTGAAGGCTATCTCTTGTAAACTGCCTAAATAAGAGGTACTGCCTGTCACAGCACTACAACAGGCTTTTTCAGTTGGCTGGGCTTCAAGATCTGTTTAAAAAAGGATGCCGTCTTTCATGCAGTCATCTACTTTAAATACAATATGCAAGCCACAGGCTCCCGGTTCGTTAGGATATGGAGCAGTCTCGTGCCTTCAGCTGTCTATTACCAATATGTACCTCTGCAAGCGTACGCTCACTAGTGGTGACGAGCACCTTGTAGTTCCAGCTTTAGACAAACACAATCCTGCCTTCTCCAAGCGAGACGATGCATTTCATGCGACGATAGATACTAATGTCACCTTCCCTCGCAGCTCCCACTCATTCCAAAAGAGTGGGAATAACCCATACGCGATTTTCCCTACGTGCCTACCCCTGAAACTGCTTATTCACACGCAACCGAGCCCACTCAAGGGCAGTTACAAGGCAACGCTTTTTCAACTACCAGCGCAAACCCACCACCCGGCTCCCGCTTCCGATCACATTTCATGGAATAAGAAGCATAAGAAGAAACCCCACAAGCGAACCCAGCTCGGGAAGCGGAGCTCCCATCCTCTCCCCCCCACACACCCCCCCTTACCCCAGGGGTTTGCGCTGCCGAACCCAGCCCCGACGCACCCCCCCAGCCCNGCTGGCAAGGTTAAACGCGTAACAGAAGCCGGTGCTGGGAATGCGGTGTTGAAAATGGAATGATAGGTGGCTGCTGCAGCGGTTCGCTCCCTCCGCTCCCTTTTCGTACAAGCAGTGGGTCCCTTGAAATTCTGACAGTGTGTTACTGCCTTTACTTCGGCCAGGGCTGGTGTGCTTTCAGGGCAACCCCTACGGTTTTGAACCCGGCTGGAATAGGCCTCCAGGAGAAATCTGCCACCAGGGAATCAAGATACACCCTGTCAGCAAGGGGACGTTTCTCTAGGGACATTGCTGTGGCTACTCCAAGAGCCTCTGAAGTGCAAATCCCAAAACAGGGCCAGCTCCCAACCCAGATTCCTTCCAGCTTAATGCCTTACCCTATGCACTGCTGCTTGCTGAAAATGTTAAGCCTTCATTCCTCATCCATCATTAACCATAATCGTTATTGGTTTATATCTTTCTATATTAACCGATGGAGGGAAAACCCCTACCTATTGTACTTACCTTTTTGCTCTGGGTCTTCTGTCACTATGTAGCGATTAACAGCCAATATAAACTTGTTACATCTATCTTCTGCCAGTGTAGACTATCTTACTTTTTATTTCTTATCACTTCAGTGGAAATGTTGAGTGTGTAAGGAATCCAGGGTTTAAGAGCGGGAAGTGGTACATCCGACTTCGGGCATAATGCGGTAGGTCACAGCAATGAGTTGGATCCTGCTGCCTGGTCACTCAGCATTTCATTCCAGATGCTCTGCAATCCTCCTTCCAAGGAAAGAATGAGTTGCTGCTGGTAAAATATTACCAGCATTGAAACTATGGATTATTCAATGAGACTTTCCTTTGTCAGCGCAAGAGCATCAACCACTGTCTTGTTCTTAAAAGAACTCTTCTTCTTTTGCCCAATATTTCCTTCGAGTTGTCGCATACTAGTAACAAAAATGAATGTCTGAGTCCATGTCACACACCAACAACTAGCAACATCTGTAGTCAGTTATGTTTTCAAATCATAGTACAAATATGAAATAATTAGGCTAAATGCACTAATTGAGCTGTAATAATGGAGAAACTCATTACTGACTAGGAAGTGTAAGATTCCCAGCCTCCTATATGATGATCAAATAGATATAAGGACAATTTCTCAGATCAGCATCCTCAATTATGTCTGCCAGTTTGTGGATACTCCATTTTATAATGCCCAAAGGAAGAAAACTGATGGCCAGTTTATAGACTCCGTAACATAGTCAACAGCCTTTAGAGCTACAGAGGAGAGAAAATTAGTACTACAGTGTTTGGCAACAAAGGGTCTGCATATGTAAAATAAATCTGTCCATCTACATTAAGTGTCTAACAAAGGACTGGGAAAATCCTGGCTGTAAATGCCCATTTCAGCTTTGCAACAGGCAGTGCTCTCTAGCAATCAGTGGGATCTAGCACGCCTTCCCTGAGGAAGCTTTGCTTGCCAAAAGCCCTTTAGAAGTTCCTTTTTCCAGGTTTTATGTACTTACTTTCCAGGTTTTAGTACCTTTGCTAGCAATGAAGTTGGTAGTAGCAGGAATATTGCTGGATGTGGATAAAAGAGGGCTTCGTATCCTTTTCTGACAGAGTACACCAGAGCAGAGATGGTGTTGAAAATGGAGTAGCTGTTCTTAGCGCAAGAAGAACAGGTTTATTTTTGCTAGAAATTAAACTTCAGTCCACATTTAAAAAGAAAAGGAGCATCAGTTTACCTAATCTTCCTGCTGCCCCGTACAGAATAAGGTAAGAGTCCCAAGTTAAAAAGCACCTCTGTGCTCCACATAGAGGGGATTTATTTGGCAGAACGTCCATCAGCTCTGATAAACTTTTAAAATAATTTTGTTCTGTAAAAGCTTTTTCTTCTATAGTTGCTCAGTGAAATTCAGGAGGAGATCTCAGCTGCTGAGAAAACATCCTATGGTTCACATAGACCAAATATGAAAACCATATTTGTCTATGTTTCACATAGCTGAGGTTAACCACTTTAAGGCAGGTTAGTAGTTTGTTTTTAAATAGTCAGCATTAGTTATTCACAGGTTAAATGACATTTTCTGAAGAAGACTAAAGTTCAGCCTCTTCAGAGATCTACAATTTAAAGCGTGGTTATGGCTTGTCTCTGGTCAAAAGCTAGAAAGCTTGGCTCCTTCGAGGCACTATAATTCATAAGTAATTATAAAGAACAAATGAGAAGTATTGAAATTTCTTCCTCACTGGAACAAAATTCATTTTGATGTTATAACTATAGTTAAAAGAAATTTTCAAAATCATCGTGGGATTTGTAAAAGCTTAAGACATTATTCATTCTTGTACCTAATGAAAAATAGAAAAGGGAGTTCCAAACCAAAATAAATGGCAAATTTCAGTGCATAGGGAATCAAAATTGAACTGTTTTAGATACAAAGTAAAATTTTTCTCTGTAAAATGGATGGAAGTTGTAAAGTGGCATGAACGAGGGTGTATACATGAATTCTAGAGAAAAATGCCTTTGTCCACGAAGTACTCCTTAGCACTCAAGAGAACTAAGCCTGATACCTTCAAAGGGTCTGGATGAAGTGCACAAGCAACACTGGTCCAGTGTGAATAAGACATTCACGGAGAAGCCAGGGGAAGCTGGGCTTATCTTCCTGAGCCTGCCACCAAGCTAGCACATTCTTCTGACAAGCCAGGCCATTTTTCAAGCTCTTCTTCTCTCCTGTCCTTGGCCAACTTAACTTCAAACTCCCTGGGATAGACACAGTCTTTAAAAACAGCACACAGACTCAAGAAAGTTCCCAATTTCTGCTAGGAAAAGTAGGTACAATGTAAACAAACAACAAAATTTACAGAACTGGAGCCAGCAAACTAATTAATTCCAAATTTTTCAGTGTCCTTTTGAAAATGCGCCCCAGAGAGGTGGCTCTCTTGGACAACGCAGGAGTGATTCTATTGCCAACTCTCAGAGCTACAGCCATGAGGAACCACAGACGAGCCCTCTACGACTCTTAACCAATCCTTCTCTCTGTGGACCAGTCGCATGGTGGGTAACAAACATCCAGCAGGAGCTTAGAAATATGCAATTTTGAAAAATGAATTCGTCTGTCACTGGAAGGAAAAAGTATATAGAACTTATTATACAGTGTTTTTCCACCCCCTTCCTATTCTAGAAGGATTGTAATTATTCCGTTGCAGGAGCTGTACAGTAGTAATCCCTCTCCTCCTACATGCTTCATTTACAACTTGAGAGCTAACAGCCTATTAAGTTTTTAATAAATTATACTAAAATATTGTGGCACTGTTCTAAAAATAAAACCTGGAGATGAGTTGTTAAGGATGTGTTCCTTCCACGCATAAAACTGTCCCTTAGATGCCTAATTTTTTTTACAAAAATGTCCTGGCTTATAAACATCTGTGATCATAAATACTTCTGAGAAAAGCACTGGCAGTGAATTTGTAGTAGTATCAGAGTCACTTTTTTAAAGGAGAAAGCTTTTTCCTTTTCACTATTAATCTCTTACCCTTTCATCTCAAATATAATTCATCTCTAGGTCTTTACAAAGTCATGAAATTATTCATGTGCTAAGAAGGATAAGGTAGTGTGAAAGAAGGAAAGACCTCACAAAGATTTGATAAAAGTAACAGTAAAAATACTGGAAGAATATGGAAAATACTGGACTCTCATTCATTAAGGACTGCAACATTGGCCTGAGCCATTCTAGAAAGTTTTAAAAATAATGCTTCTCATTTTGAATTCACAGGACTAATTTTGATGGGGAGCTCAGATAACAGCGGCCAGTGCAGTGTCCTTTTGCTACCGTGTTTTTATTTAGGCTTATGCTGAACATTGAGTCCCTGGTTAAAATATTTAATTGAAGTAGTCTGCTTTTCAGGCATCTTGAACATTCACCTGCTTCACTGACAATCACAGAAGCTATAAATACCTAGCAGCTCTACGACTGAACAACATTTACTTCAGGCTCTATACGTGGTCCTGGAAGTCTAACATTAAGGCTACAAGCTTCAAAAACCTTAAACTTCATATCTGTGTTTTTATATCCTTTTCTCTCTCTCACAATCATCTTATACCACCCCAGAATTTGTAAAGAAGAGAAAGGACGGAAGAATGAGAAGATGATCAGATATGAATGCCGAAGTCTTTTAGAAATAGGACATGCTTACATATTGAATGGCTTGACGAAAGCGTTCACGGATTTGGTTTTTATCCGTATTAATCAAAATGGGCTCTCAAAATGTAGTTAGACAGAAAAGAAGCAATATATTAAAAATACAAAATCTTAAACAAAGCAAAAAAATTACCAAACCTTTAAAAGTTTTCTGAGAGGGAAGGAAAAAACCTTAAGACTTACATAAGAATTCAAAAGACTTGGAGAGTACTGTTCTTTGGGTAAGACTGCAGCTGTTTAGGTATTCTGCTGAAGAGCATGGAGTATACCATTTAAAAGAGTAAACTAGAATATAAAATTTTCAGTGCTTGTCACAAATATTTGAGTTCAGTCTTCTAAATATTACATATCAGGCTTCAAAATATGTATGGTTTTTTTATAAATATGCTGAAGAGACTATTCAAAACCAGAAGTGTTGAGGATATATACATAGCTCACCCATGTCTTAATAAAGCACGTTTCTGAGGATGATCACTGGTAACTGAAAGTAAAAATAGGGATATTTTGTTCAGCACAGCACATCTGAGAGTAGTTTACATGGAGAAAAACATTTCTTACAGCATGTCAACAAAGAAATCTAGTTTAAAGAAGCCTTTGGCCATAAAGAACTCCTGCTACTGTTTGAGCAGTCACTGCTGGCAGGAGCTGTCGCACTGAAGGGTCACCACATCACATGGAAACAGTGGAGGCTTAAATTTCCATTTTTCCATGTATGTATCGGAGTCAGGAATAACAACAGTGGCACAGCAGGGAAGAAACTTGGGCATTCTAGAGACCAAGAGACCAAGAAGACCTCCCCTGATGGCTTGCCTAAGCCTCTTCAACAAACCAGACATCTTCACAATGTCCCATAAACTCTTAGGTTTTGTTGCTGCTGCCTTTCCCTTCATCTTACACATTTCCTTAGTTTATGCCTGTATGGTTCACAGAAATGTTCCATGACCACCTTTATGCTGGGGTTTCATATGTGCTTTCCCAGCAGTCAAAGACCCTGGTGATCACCTGTTAAATTGATTTGCACTGGGAACTGCTTTGGAGCATCTTTGCAGCGGTTCTGCTTCACCTCACACCCCAAAACAGCTGCTCGGGTGCTTGTGTATCATCCATCCATCCTCCATCAGGAGAACCCCCTGCAAGCAAGTTTTCTTCAGGTAAGTTTGAGTGAGTGCTTTCATTAAAAAGATCTACGTTCCTAAAAGCAGTGGACTTTTTAATCAAGAAAAAGATTCGCTTACTGCAAGAACTTATCAAAATATTATGTGGCTCAAATAGGTGGAATTTAGTTTTGAATCACTGACTGGGAGCCAGATGCACACCTCGTGGAAACTTAGTGGTGTCAATTAAATTCTTCTCAGAAGTACCTAATGCCCAACCCTTGGAAACAGAGGAAAAAAACATTGTTTTAATGGTACTAATAAATGACTAAATAAAACTAAAAGCAACTGCAGGAATAGTTTTTATTAGCTAGGGAAGAATATGAGATACAACAGTAACTCCACAACATCTGCAATTCTTTTCCTATCTGTTGCTAAATGTTCTTAACTAAGTACTTAATCCTACAGTTGGGTTTTAATAAACAGGTATTAAGGCTGTTGTTATTGTGTCAGCATCGTGATAAAAATCCCGGAGGCCTTTCCAGAGATCATCACCGTAACAGCAAAAAGATAGGGCTTGCTATTTTCTGAATAAACACCAGACAAGATACAAACTTCCCTTGCATTTAGAACCTCCCTCCTGTCCAGAAACTAAACTCATTGCTTCATTATAATTAGGACCCTTGCAGATTTCTTTATAATTGCTAATTACTTTTTAATCTCCCTGGCAATAAATAGCTTTTCTAAACTTAATTGATTTCACTCACAAGGACTAACAGATTACCCACGATTCTGCTCACCATCTGTCATGTAAACACAGGTAAAGTAAAATTTTCCTTGCTTATTCCTCCTCAATTACCTCTCTTTTCCTTTGGAATTGTTCTGTCCAGATTTAGAGTAGCACACGGCAGTTTTTGGTTGGATGCATTTATTTGTAAAAGAACTTTTCAGAAGCAGAAATGAAACATACAGTGAACACCAGAGAGTTTCAATAAGTAGCAAGGGCTATATTAAGCTATAAGTTCCCCTGAAAAGATAGTGCAATTCTTATACCTAAATGTAAAACCCCCTAAAACTACAATCAGGTTCCAAACTAGCAAGGGATTGGATTAATTCATTATTATATTTCTCTGAATTAGGAAAACTAAAATAAGCTATGTTATTTGTCTGAACTGCGCGTTTCAGAAAGAGAAGGAAAAGGAAACTCGTGTGTTTCCAACCTCAAATGTTGGGATTGCTTTGTAATGAAAATTAATTTTCACGTAACTTACAAGTGAGACTTTAAAAACACATCTGCTTAAAATTGTTTGCACTGTCCCTGATCCAATTAGAAAATCATCTCCTTCATGGCACTATACTTCTGTTTTTATTAAAATGTAACCAATTAGAGCCTACTGTATCTCTTTTTTATAGCTGGATGAAAGTATTTGAACAACTGCATTAACAAAACAATATAATAGATCTTTTTCAAGGCCTGTTAATTCAGCCACGTAAAAATCAGCATTTTATAGAGATTTTTTGAGTGCATTTGGTCGCAAAACATACTGGAGGATTCTGATTCACTAATGCATTACTTATCTGCTAGTGTGACTCCTGGAAATCCCCTGGTCAAAGCAGCTTTCCAGAAGGGTTCCACAAGCCTCCATGTCCTGACAACGTATTTTTCCTCATTTTGTCAAGGGAAATAAAAAGGTCTTTTTTCTACATATGACTTGCAATAGAATTGTGAAAGTATTCCAGCCAAATATAAGATATGGCCAAGGTATCTGCCTTTTATTTATTATTAAAAATAAATGTGGAGTGTTGACAAAACAAATAGAATATGTCTGTTTTCTTTGAAAAAAAGAAAAACTAAAAATATGTATTGTACTGAAACACCTGAAACCTGGCATGTGAATTCTGTTATAGTATATTGATTCTTTTTTGTTGTTTTTGTCCACAGAGTGTTAGATTTTTGTTTACTGTGTAGATGCAGGGGGGGAAGATCATTTTCGGGGAAAGCTTTTCCTTCTTTTAGGGGGGAAAAAACTCTCATTGTTTTCCTCCTTTTGCCTACCATTTGCTGCTTTCATCCCTGTTTGTAAAAGGTTCTCAACCATTTTCACAGGGCCAGCTTCCTAAACAACCTCTGCCCATCAGTTTCCTACAGGTTCAGGTGTTTGACTTTCTCCCTTGACTCTTCCAAACTTCTGGAAAGACCAGCCCAGAGCTCTGCAGTAAAAATCTCCATCAAATCCTAGAGTTGTCTCATCGGTACTGAAACACAGTAATTCAATTTGGAAGCAATCCAGACTGCACTGTATTTTGTGCTGTGTTTTGTGCAAGAAGCTTCTGATCCGTCAAAGCCAGATTTTATTCATCTATTTCTATTACATGTCAATAAAGCAAACAAACAAAACCCTCTTAAGCACTGTGCAAATTATGCTGTCTGAGATTGTTAATATTACAGAAGACAGGAGTTGTTAATGGCAGGCACGCTGACGTTGGTAGAGAGCATTTGTCAAAGTGAAGGTGGACTGAGTGGCAAGGAGAGGGGTTTGGTAAAGGAAAAAACAATAGAAATTTTAAGCCCCTGTTTATATTTTATAGATCATCCCAGATCAGTAACAACTATAAGACATTGGCAGCTGATCTTTTTTGGTAACGTTAATAAAAGAGGATGGTGAAAACAGCTGTATTGCTAGTGGATATCTCCTAATGTGTATGAATTAGCTATATTAATTATCTTTGACATTAATTGCCAGACACAGTATTATGATCAGAGAAATGAGTCTCAAGGAGTGCCATTCCCTGGTTTCACATTGGGGAGGGCGCTGGGCTCAGGTGATGCACTGTCAGGCCACTCCTCGGGGACTCAATAACCCTCCCACTGTCAACCAGACGCAGCCGCGGGGTGACAGGTTTGCAGATGCCTGTTAGCAGGTCTTTAGCCTATTGCTAAGCTCCATCACCTCTGAAGATACAATACAGAAAGCAAGCACACCATACATCTTGTCTTGATTTTAAACCACGTACAAGTTACTCAGTGCATCTAGTACTGCTGCTGATACTTGCAAGAGTCACAGAATCATTGAATGGTTCAGGTTGGAAGAGACCTTAAAGGTCATCTAGTTCCAACCCCCCTGCCATGGGCAGGGACACCTCCCACTAGACCAGGCTGCTCAAAGCCCCATCCAGCCTGGCCTTGAGCACTTCCAGGGATGGGGCATCCACAACTTCCTGGACAACCTGCACCAGTGCCTCACCACTAGTGAAAAATTTCTTCCTGATAGCTAGTCTGTATCTACCCTCTTCCAGTTTGAAGCCATTACCCCTCGTCCTATCACTACATGCCCTTGTAAAAAGTCCCTCTCCAGCTTTCTGGTAGGCCTCCTTGAGATACTGGAAGGCTGCTATAAGGTCTCCCTGGACCCTTCTCTTTTCCAGGCTGAACAACCCCAACTCCTTCATGGTGGAGTGCCCTCCAGCCCTGTGATCATCTTCGTGGTCATGTAGGGATTTTCCTGGAAAGGACAGATCAGCAAATGCTTTGGCTTCTTATTCACATCCAATAAGAAGGGAGGTCCTAAATGCGAATGATTTTGTTTATAATGTGTGACAGTTCAAGGTGTTTGGCTGAACATTGGTCACACTCTGACATGAACAGAATTCAGTGCACTCGGATGGCAACAGGGCAATCCTTGGAGTAATGATTCACCCAGCCTTGTGGCAACGGTGTAAGAAATCAGGCTGGTAGGTGCTGAGCCTGGACCGATAGGAGCAGGGCTCCTTTCCCTCGAAACAACCAACCTGAGTGGGATTTGGGAATCCCTCACTAGGGGTGTTGTGCCATGCCTTGAATTCACAGGAGAGACAACAAAGTATGTCCATGTGTGTATGTGCACACGTGCAGCAGTAAACAGCTGTTGTGATCTGCAGCTCAATTCTAATGTAGTGCCTGCATCCTCTGTCATCAGTGTGCCTGAATCAATTATTTTTTCAGCATTAGCGGCAAGCTTCTCAGCTCAAAAGCAAGGGATTTTTGTTAGGCCATTTAAGATTTTCCAGTGCTCCCATTTGTCCTATAACTTCCTCACTGTGCATGGAAAATGGAGGTTTCCAATCTATTTGTCTGGTTCTCTTTCCAGTGCTAAATTCAACCTTGTTATTAACCACCCTCCAGCAATTCACAGTCCTACAACACATCAACCAAGATGATCCTAATGGTTTTACAGGCCCGTGGCCATATTGTGAGACTTTGAAGTTAATCATTTTGCTTGAATAAGGACTTCAGAAATGTTAAAGCATTTTGTTAAGAACTGCAGACACAGAAACAAAAAATACAATGTCCCTGCATACCCCTTGTTCTCTTGAAGACAAAGTGGAAATATTTGCCTCATTCTTTTCTCTTCCTATGCAAATGTCTGCGGTTTCATGAGGTTTACATTATTAAAAATTATCCTCCAAGGCAAAAGTTGTAGAGCCAACTGAACGCGGCTCATTTTCAAGTCATTGAGTTTCTATTTGAACAGTCAAGTCATACAAGTTAAGATAGTGGAATAAGAAAGCAATAATCGAATAATAACAGAGAGGGAAGAAGTATGAGTACTTATTAAGCGTCGCTCCCTCAGGACTGCACAATTATGTCCGAGCTTTTAAATATGCTGAGCTTCACCTTAAGTCATGTGCATGTAATGGAGCTGGCAAAATTTTAACAGATTCACAGGGTTAACAGTTTACTGAATTTTGTACTTGTGTGAGCAGTACCTCAGTATATAATCGATTTTTCCTAAGCTGCCATTCGAAAATAAAATTAATTAAGGAAAAAGTAAATGCAATGCTGTATTCAGTCAAAAGGAATCATAGAATTAGAATCATCAAGGTTGGAAGGGACCTTAAAGATCATCTAGTTCCAACCTCCCTGCCATGGACAGAGACACCTCCCGCTAGACCAGGCTGCTTAGAGCTCCACCCAGCCTGGCATATGTGTTGCATATGTGTTAATGCTGTTCTTGTTTCAATTTGCTTTGTCTTAAAGGAGGACCATGAGTAGTTTTTCCCACTGCAGTTAATGCTGGAAGGATTGAAGGAAAGAATGAAGAAATGAACGGAAAACAAAGGATGTTTGTAAAAGACCAACTAATATAATCTGTCCGTGTAATTTTAGCACTCATGCAACACATGTTTGTATTCAAAAGTTTAAATTACCCCTTTTCTTTCTGAATTTATTTTAGGAGACACTGACCACATTTCAGCTTTGATGTAACCATTTTCAACCTAAACAACTGCCAGCTTTAATTATTTAGTACCTCCATGACAGACAGCTGAATCTTTGGAGTTCACCCTCCATTACTTCTTCAATAAGAAATTGCTAAACCCCTTCTTCCTGTACCCTTCCAGCCTCCAATGGGTCTCCTCAGTCTCATCACAAACTAAAGTCAAACTTTAGCCTATCCACAAAATACATTTTTTTCCAACCAGTGATTTTATTTATTCGTGCCTTTTGATTTATAATGCCATTCAGTGTGGCACCTGCCTCATCTCAGCCCTATTCAACCTTTGCCAATGTTTATTCATCTCCTCCAAGAAATGCTTTACCTAATGGGGAGTTGCAATTCTCCATTTCTTAAGGTAAGGAGTGAAGGAGCCCGTTTTTCTTTGTCAGCTGCATGCACATACATATATGCACATACATATATTTTCATTATTTACTACAGGTTTTTCCAATCATGAAAGCGTCTCTGTCTGGCTGTCAGGAAAAATCTATGTTCTCACATCACCCATATGAAAGTCAGCTCTGACTCCAGTGCTATTAACACAACTAGAACTGATTCTCCTGTTTCCTCCAGATTTTTATTTCCTGTCTCTCCTAGCCAAGGGAAGAAAGAGTATATGGGGAACAGAATACACCCAGACAACAGAAAACTTAGTCTAAAGAGGCAAGCTTGGTCAAACGCCTGTCTAAACGCCACCAGGAATTATAAAAACAAGGAAATTAAAAATTAGAGACACAGTTGTGCTTTACATAATGCTGATCTACCAGCTGCTACTGGCTCTCTTACTCCTTTGCACTCCTTATAAATGTGCTAGATGTTAATGCGGAACATATAGTTACGTAAGGGTATTTTTTCTAGCTCCTGAAAAGCATTTTGCCCTGTTACCCAAGGTTAATTCAAGAACAAATTCCTCTGGATCTGCCAGTAAAATCTGTGCCAAAGTTCTGTCTTGAGCTTCAGATCACTATAAAAAAGGCTTAGAGAACAATTATATGAACCTGAGAGTTGGGACAGTTAAAAATCAGATTTGATTTTGAGACTTCATTTTATTTTGGTTAAAGAATCAAAATTGTCAGTGTATATATATACATATATATATATATATGTATATATAACAGGGAGAAAGACAGCTTCTTTTTGTATTGTAAGCAAGTTTGCTCCTGCTCTGGGTGGTTGCCATAAGATGTCTCAGTAGTCACTATGGCTAACTCTGCTATAGAGCACAGGCTAGAAAGACCGTGCTGTTAATAGTAGGGGTATCCCTCCAACCCCTCTAACCTGTTGAGCAGCATGCTCAGTATCTGCATTGGCACCACATGGCCTTTGGCACTGGTACTGTCCAGGTGACATCAATAGCAGCCCTGCTATTGACTCCAAGGATCAGGAACTTTATGTCAGACACAAGTCAGAATTTTGTTTTCTAAACAGCATTTTTTCTATTAGCTTCAGAAGGGGTTTTACCTTCTCTTTACCTATTGCTTTCTTCCTATATTTTTCAGTAGAATGACTAAAAATAATTACCTGGTTATAAATAACTAATGCCCCTGAATACAAGGGGAAATTAAATGAAAATGGAGAGATCTTTTGCATTAGATCAAAACCTGTCAGGGACAGTTTCCTTTGGAGTGTAATTGTAATTGGCCAACTTTGTCACTTAAGGGCAGGGAAAACTTCAGAAATAAAAGGAATATAAATCAGACAGGGAAACAGCACACTTTAAAGTTCGCATCTCATTTTGAAGTTACATCTGTTTCCATGGAACAAATAGCCTTGATTAATAACTTTAGAGCAGACATACAAATAATGAGGATTTTTGTCCATAGTGTGAAAGAATTCAAGAGAACTGAGCAATGAAAGTCTGAGGAAATACTAAAAATAGCACAGAGCTGTGCCAGTCAGTCATGGGACTAACAACAGTGCCAAGTGTTGTACAGAAAGAGTACGAAATAATTCCCTCAGAAGATGCAAATTCCCAAAAGTTTTGTAAGGTATCAGACCTGTCTGGAAGGACATTATGCCCTTGCAAAAAAAAAAAAAAAAAACGATTCTGGTACTGCCTTTGAAGCAACCAGCTTCCTCTTGCAGAATTAGTTTTCCTTGCATTTTGCCCAAAATCAAATTTTATTTTCAAGACCGTTTTGCAAACCAGCAAATGTTTGTAAAATACTAAGGACATGAATCTTTGTGTATAGGCAATATTAATGAAAACAGAAGCTGCCTAAGAAAGCATACATAGAGTATGCTCAGGCAAACACCTTGATTACGGAATTAAATAGATAAGACACAGGCCATAGTAATTCTCCTGGTCTTACCACCACTCTTTAGCAACTGGGATGATTCAAGGGGATGACCGGGGAGGGATTTCCTGTTCCACAAGGTACATTTTCTGCTAGAAGAAGGATTCTATTTCTTCCTACTTAAAAAGCTGCCCAAGTTCACTCAAATATAGATGAGTACACTTGTATTTTTCTGCACATTATTCTTACTTGAATGGACAATGTGAGGGAAGACACAATTGAAAAACAGGCCTCGGTTTGTTTGACACCTGGCTGGATTTACAAACATTGAGGGTTTAAAGGTTGTAGTACAGCAAGAGGACACGGGGGAGTCTAGATGCTCAGAGTTTCAGTGTGAGGTTCTGCCTAATCAAGTGTATGGTATATGCCACTGGAATTAACAGCAAGGTGCTGATAAAGTGAGGCAGTCTTTATGCATTTCTTTAACAGAAAAATACAGGTGAGTTACCACTTACTTCACTATCCAGAAGCAGTTCCATTCCATCTCTCTCATTTTAACTTTGTCAGCCTCTATATCCTGCTTGTTAAAACACAATTCTGCCTTCCCAGTCTGCCTTATTTATATTGCTTTAAAAGCTCTTCCTCAGAAATCATCTGCCAGGATTTAAATGTTTCTATTACTTGCATGCTTCTGAGAACGCTGCCTATTTGTTATATCCTTTAAAGATCTGGAGCAAAAGATTAGTATTACTACAGAGAAATGGGAATGAGTTATCTCACAAGAAGCATGGAATTTTTTTTGAAGGGAAAATAATTTAGAGGAATTTTGTATTCAAAAGGAAGATAGTTAAGATAGTTAATTGCTTGTGTTAAGAATTTTGGATTATTTACCGCACACCGAGTGCTTTTATCAATTTGCTAGCTATCCGGCATGAAAGTAGCAGTAGTGGATTTCAACGCATAGAATTATGTAATCCTACTTTCAATTCACATATACCTTTATAAAATCTATAAAATCTATATAAAAACTACAGTGACCTCCAACTGCACAAAACTTTTCAGATAAAAAGAGGTTGCTAGAGCTCAAATCCCTAATTTTTATCCACTTTGCTAAAAATAAAGGTCAGGATTCTGACCTGAACACATTTGTTCACGTTGCAAGTACCAGACTGCACACCTTGCTCCAGTGCAGAATTAAAAGCCACGGCCCTTATTGAAGGCCAGATGCTGCAATGAACATCTGGTTACAGGAGAATTTCCACTAAGTCTTCAAGAGCATGGCTATAAAAAGGTTGCGCTCTGCATAAGTCAAGCACATAGGTTTTGCCCCATCAGGCATAAGAAGTATTGGTTCCCTCTATGTTCTCCATCTTTGCTTGGATAACTGGCTTGTTAATCCAATACAGGCAGCACGCAATTCACTGCGTTTTGTCTTCTGCTCTTATTGCTGTCAGTCCTGATAACAATAGAAGGTTATGCTGTATTGTTTCTTTTGGATCATTACTGAAATGCATTTATTCACTGCTGTCTCAAAGCTGATGAACAGGTGTATTCTTAAATCTTAATTTTGTTTTCAGTGAATCATTTGTTTGTTTCTGAGTTCAGTCCCTCACATCCACTCCTTCATGTCATCCAGATTTCCCCTGTGCTGACAGAATTGCTGTGCCAGATTAATTACTGCATATGAGTTTGCTTTGCTATTAAGTTGAGGAAACTATGATGCATTAAAAAAGTACTGTTATAGCAAGGTCTGTAGAACAGGCACATCCTTTTATTAGATCAAATTAGCCTAATTGTTTCTCCCAACTGTTATTAGCTGATTTAATACCATTCTCCAAAAGCTTCATCTCTTTGTCATACACACACACACACGACACACACAGAACACTTCTTTGGGCCTCGTACATTCATTTCGACTGAGGATTTATTGGCAAAACATTTTTGATTTTTATCTAGGAAATAGGAGGGGGGAATAGGTAAGAAAAATGATTAATACATAACACTGAATTTCCCTGAAACTGAGCAATAGATTTAGTTACTTATGAAGACTGTTATAGAGAAGATACTGGTACACACAACTGGCTGCAAATTTCTTTGTGAAATGACTGTGGTTGAGGTCCAAATCTATAGACCCCTGAGCTTCATAAATTGGGATCATGACAGATTTTGAGCTGATTTACACTCTCACAGATCCTTCTATTGTTGAGACGTTTACTGCATGGATTTATTGGTATGGTGTGACAGGTGGGGAGCAATTAATGGGAAGTGTTGGAAATGTTAAGAAACTAGTCTGGGAAAAAACCTGTGAAGAGAGGACAACCTCCAAAACTCTTTCTGAAGAAGAAAAGGAATAGATTTGATAAACCAAGCCAAGAAACAAGCACTTGCTAAAGTATTAGAGATTACTAGGGAGGCAGGAGACAGACATGAAATTCAGTTATGATGGACATACGTGGCCTATTTCACAACCTCTTACTCTAAAAGTACTGTACTCACAGCTAGAAAAAGACAATAGGAAGACTGCTAGGAAGCCTGCCTGGTTATTGTACTCAGAATGGTTTTCACAGTTTTGAAGAGAAGATCTGAACTTCATTTTGCAGACAAATGACAAGGCCTACCTTTGAATAATGCAAAAAAAAAAAAAAAAAACCAGAGAGGCATATAGCTCTGCAAAGGTGAAATTAATTTCAGCTTATCACATCTGAATGAAATCACACAAGTAGAGTACTTGGGAACACATCATAAAAGTAAGTGCTACAGATGTGCTCTGCAGACATTTCCCCACATTTTCTGCCCCTGACTAGGATCTGGTTCCCCATGTATAACATTGTCCCTAACTGCCCACTCCTCCACCACTAGTTGTTATTGTTTCCTTATTACAAATTCACCTTGATTAATTGTTTCAAAACCCTTTGGCCTGAAGGAACCTCTGGATGCTATATTGTATCATCAGGGGGTAAGGTAAGGTAATTTACAATATCTTTTTAATAATTCTCAACTAAAAATATACCCTATTTCTGAGTCTGACTGCATAAAATTCAAGAAATTTGACTGATATGTCTTACCCTCACAGTCATCAGAGGAGTTGTCACCACTGTAGGCCCACTGCTTTTGAAATGGGTTTTTTTGGTAAAAGCAAGAAATTTTTGTCCAGGTGGGTGACAAGCCAGTGAAGGGGGGTTTTTTGTGTCTGTCAGTCTGAGACAGAGTGTATCCTATCTCAATCATTATGTTTACCATGCATATTAAAGCAGAGGCAAAACCAAAGGAAGAAGATACTTAGTATGCAAAAGACTGTGTTGAGCTGCTGGACCACTGAACCGGTGTTTCCAAAGTAGGTCCCAGGTTGATGGTATTAGAGAACAAAGAGAGATACTCATGATGCTAATGGGAAAAAAACAAAAACAAAAACAAAAACAAAAACAAAAACAAAACAACAAAGCCCAACTTGGCTATTATGATCATAAGATCAGGCCAAATTATCAACTGGGAAAAGGTAATTCAAAGATAATCATAGAATCATAGAATCATAGAATCATAGGGTTGGAAGGGACCTTAGTAGATCATCTAGTCCAACCCCCCTGCCAGAGCAGGGCCACCTTAGAGCAGGTTACACAGGAACGCGTCCAGGCGGGTTTTGAATGTCTCCAGAGACGGAGACTCCACCACCTCCCTGGGCAGCTTGTTCCAGTGCTCTGCCACTCTCAAGGTAAAGAAGTTCATAGAATCATAGAATCATAAAATCATAGGGTTGGAAGGGACCTTAGTAGATCAGAGGAAGTTCCTCCTCATGTTTAGGTGGAACTTCCTATGCTCAAGTTTGTGCCCATTACCCCTTGTCCTATCACTGGGCACCACTGAAAAGAGCCTGGCCCCATCCTCCTGACACCCACCCTTCAAGTATTTATAAGTGTTAATTAGGTCCCCCCTCAGACGCCTCTTTTCCAGGCTAAAGAGACCTAATTCCCTTA
>VXBO01009355.1:263068-335060 GCA_013400135.1 Rhinoptilus africanus
ATGCTGTGGGAGACCGTGTCAAACGCCTTGCTGAAGTCAAGGTAGACCACATCGACCGCTCTCCCCTCATCCATCCATCCAGTCACATATATATATGTGAAAAATATATATATAACAAATATATATAAATATATATATATCACAAATATAATGTTATATATTTCGTAATTGTTGCTTTTTGTCCTGAAAACATGCAAGTGCTTCCACAACTATTAAATGGAAGAATGGCTAAAACTTCTGAAACAACATTCTAAATTTTATTTTTACTGATGATAGAATCATAGAATCATAGGGTTGGAAGGGACCTTAGTAGATCATCTAGTCCAACCCCCCTGCCAGAGCAGGGCCACCCTAGAGCAGGTTACACAGGAACGCGTCCAGGCGGGTTTTGAATGTCTCCAGAGACGGAGACAATAACAATTACTCTGGGCCCTGGGGAAACCAGTCTGGTTCAACTGCTGCCAGTGCCAAAAGGAAATGGCTCATCTGGGAAAATGAATGCTTTTTGTAACCAAGGTTGACATTGGCAGGCCTTATACCATCCCACAATAAAGCAGTGGCCATAGCCAAGATTAAAAGGATTTGTAAAGCAGGATTTATATGATAGAACAATAGAAAATGCTATTTACTGCTCACCTTTCTAGTCCTGTTATTCATTAGAGTAACACATGATGATTTCTTTGAAGTCTAGAGGAAGAAGAAAGGCTTGGACAGATTTCATGAAGCTGTAAACTCCCTGCCTATGTTCCATGCACATGGATGTTGCTTTCAGATCACTTCTGCAAGGCTCTGAGCACACCTCGAAAGGTGTTCCTTCCCTCTATCCCCAAGCATACTCAGACTCTCCCTTCCTCCTTTTGCCTCAGACTCTATCATTTTCCATGACTAAGTTTGTCTGCTAACTCTGTGAATTTGCAGTCCTTGCAAAGTTTACCATTTATTATTTCTACACAGCCTCCTCCTTTCTTTTTATTTCTAATTTATAAAGAAAAGTATGAAGAAAACCTAATATATATGACATAAATTTTCTATATTCTGGTGTGTTTATTGGAGTGATCATGCATTGTTACATTCTATTCTGACCACGAGGAACACAACAGCTATTTTTTTCTGTCTATTAGCATCACTGCATGTGCCTCTCAGGCCATTCATTCTGAGCTATCTGATGCTTTCTCTGCTTTGTTTGCCCTGGATAATGCTTATTGCAGGTAAGGAATGGCAAATTTGTTCCTAAATGCTATGTCTACTGCCACACAGCAATCAGGTCTAGGGAGGGACTACTGTTCCTTCATTCTCTGTCCTTCTCTTCTGTGGCAGACCTGAGACTATGGTCTTGGTTTTCCCAAGCTCCGGAGGATCAGGCCAGCACTGTATTTGACAGTGGGAGCTCCAGCCTAAAGCCACAGGACCTGCTACACCGAATCAGCACCTACGCAGTCCTTCACCACCATGGCGATGAGTGTGATAGTCATCCAGATGATGAAACCAAACTGATCCTTTTGGCCATTGCAGATCACTGAAAATCCCAATGGTTTTGATGAGATTAATTCCAGTGTTATGGAGGTCTCAATAAGTGATCTGTGCCCAATCTGTGCAACCACATTGTCATGAAGATGGTGGCTTTGCATTGATAAACCAGAAATGTTGAGTGCTACGTGGCCTAAAAAGTTCAGGAATCCCTTTCCCAGAACCAGTCCAACCTGGATAATTATATTCTAGGGACTTAAATCACCAACAAATTTAAAATGGTTATTTTTGAGGTTTTTTTCTACTTCATCCTCTAAGCCTCTGTCTCCCTGCTACTTCCTATTAAATAGAAGGCCTCATATTTATGTAAGACACAGACTCACAGACATTATACACACATGCTACTACGTGTGTATACCTTTTTGATGTGCTTTGAGGTGAAAGGCAGTATATTAATGTGAGATTACTATCTTTTCTTCAATAAGAAATCAAAGGGAAAAAAGATCAAAAGGTAGCGATTTCATATAAAAATACAATGAGAGATCTCTGTCTTCATGTTTTGTCTACCAAGTTATTTATAACCTGTAATTATTGCTGCCCTTTCCACGGTATAACTAGGTTGCACATTGCAGATTAGAGTGATTATTCGGTATTGGTTAAACCTCAAGGTCCTAATTAATTCCTAGTACAAGTGAAATGATTAAAGTCAGTCACAGCTTTATCTACAAATGGAGTAAAACCAGACTGTTTTCTCAGCACCTGGCCTACTGCTTTATTTCACAGTTCTATTGTCATCTTTATCTCCAGTGCTTTATCCAACATACAGCATTTCCACTTGCTTTGCATGCGAATGAGACTAACAGAGATGTGTCATCCCTTGGAGTAGCTTTGCCAGGACCAGATAAGAGATAACACAGACCAGCACTGCCTTTGGGTACCACACACTGCGCCTTTTTCCGACAGACCTAATTATGAAGTATTGCTTAAATTCCTGTTTGCTTATACCACATTGATTTCCAGTAAGGGTGAAAAATGAGAACTAACTTCAGGTTCTGATCCAGGTTTCAGCAACCACCAATATTTAAGGAGCAAACTGAGAGATACCGTCAGTGGCAAAATGCACTCAAGTGAGACTACACAATTTCCCATGCTTTAAATTCAATATCTCAGTAGCAATAGAAAAGTTTATCCCTATATTAAATATCAAATTTCAGTTTGCATTGCAGATTTATTGAAAACGATGATGGGAAGCAAAGCATGAAAAAATGGAAAGCAGCTAGCGGGAACTGCTTCGTTTCTGGGCATCTAACAGCAGGGTTCGCAACACCTACATTTCTGAATTGAAAGTCCAGGGACATAAAGGGAGTTTGACTTGAACCAAAATATTGTATCCAAACTCTGAAACTAAATTTGGTATTTTCTCTCCATAGCTATTCTTGCCTTTTATTTACAGAGTATGCTGTTCCAGAATTCGTGATTCCAGTGTCGTCATATTTCTTTGACTCATTAAGAGAGTTGGATGTGAAACTAGATACAGATTTTTCAACTCAGCCCAACTCACAGTGCATGGCTGGTATAAAATTCCATTTCATTTACCTCTCTATTTTAAATATCTAAACAGGCTAAATCCCACATGCATTATAAGTAAAATAAGAAAGATAAACAAGAAAATACAATCTTGGAATTTTACTACACAGAAATACACTGAAGAATAATTTTTCCATCTGCAGACTAGCAGACAAAAAAAAGGAAACAATTTTTACTTCTTTTTCAGTAGATGCCAAGTGTTTCAAGCACTGGCTGTAAGCTGACAGCTTTCCCTTAGTCTACATACTAAATGAAATCTTATCACCTTAAAGCTCAAAAATATATCAAAGGGGAAAAAATAATAGCTGTAAACCAGGACAGACGTCCTTCTGATGAAGTGATGCCAAATTATAATTCTCTCATCTCATGGTTATATAGACACTAATAAAAAATGCAATGACCTCCACTATTGTACCCAGTAAAAAATATAAGATCTGAACAGTCAGCAGTTAATTCTGAGCAATGCCAAGTGCTGTTTTTAGAAGATGATTATGTATCATTCATTTCTCATTCCTTGTTGTACCACTGTGTAGACATCACTGGCATTTTACTGAAAGTACAAGTTTATTCTGGATCTCCCCTATGGATTAATTTAAGTTATGGAGGAAGGAGAAGAATATGTGTTGAATAGTTGTAACCAATTAATACAATGGATTGAAAAAGAGACTCTAACCATATTGGTTTCATATTTTGATTGAAGGAGATTGATAGAGAAGCAGAAAATATCTTTATGTATTGCACTTGGAAAGAACATGTGATTGACAATGTGATAAGAAGCAGCAGGAAGAGGGGAAGGATTAGTTACTCTGGAGTGCTGAAGTCACGAGTAGCATCCCATATTGAAGCACTTGAACATGTATGCTATACTGCATGTTGCCTATGCTACATAAATTACAGAAAATATTTTTACATGTTCACTGCATTGTTTATAAACCTTTTGGGGGAGTAAAAGATTTCTATACAGATACAGCAGTAACTGTCAGGACAATTCTCAGGTCTTGTTCTCCAATAAACTGCAGTATTTTTCACATTCTTAAAAGTACTCTATAATTAAAACCTATTGCCTCTACAAAAGAGGGCCCTTTAATGAATGCCATTGTACAGCTGGTCAGGAAACCAGAATGCATGAAAAATTCAGAGATTTCAGTCTTTGGCTGCTCTTGTTATAAAGAATTGCCAATATTTCCTCAGGAAAAATGAGAGACATGCTGAACATAGATTATTTAAGACAAGGCAAAAAACACCTCACATGTGAGAGGCACAATTCCACTGTCCTGCCCTTCTTGAGTTGAAGAGCAATTTGAGTCTCACATATTCTAAACAAGAGAGAAATCTAACCATCCATCACAAAGGTTCATTACTCTAATGGCAAGAATGGAGTTCTTACGCAAAGCACAGTACCTGAATCTGGAGAGTCTGAGAGATTCCCATCCTGGAAAAGCTAACCATGTCAGTGTAAGCTGTTCATAGAATATATCAGTCCTTGCTCGAGTCCTTGCTCCGTATTCAACATACTGATGATTTAACCAGATCTCTTCTTATCCCTAACAAGTGTCTGGGTTGGTGGCTATTAGCTGCTGTGGGATCTTTCTTCTCCTCACGTACCCCTGTTGCAGAAGCCCATATACTGAATTTAAGACACCGCAAATTTTTTTTCATCAAAATTGGCACATTTCTATTTGACTGTTTCTTTCTCAAAAAGTCTGAATTTTTAAAAAAGAACTCAAAAAATAAAAACTTGACTAACTTCAGTGATATATATTCTATAGGAAGGTGAGAAATTCTTTCAGCCCCCCATTTTAGCCTGGTAAGATTGATAGAGATCTAGTTTTTAGACAGCTGTGACAATTTTAAGAAGAGGAAAACCATTACCTGCCACTTTAGAATTCTGTTTATCTTCAACTGTACCCAAATATGCCTTTTCCCTAGCAGGAAGAACAGATAGTATAAAATTTGAAGACATACTTGTGCCATAATGATCTTTTCCTTAACAAGCAGTTTGAAATAGTAGCACAAATGTGAAGGAGATGCGTTAAGGAGGAATAATATGTTTGGCACACTAAGTCTAGTAACAAATGTATTTCTCACCTGGTGCTAAAATTTGCAACTGGTAATCCTTGCAAACTTTCAAAGGTACTGTTGTACCATTAGCAAACACCACCCTCATTTTAAGAGGCTGCTTACATATCTTTAATAGGTATCAGAGGGTTCCTGTTTGCCAGAAACATACATTTAAACATACATTTTAAATAACGTGAATGACAATATAACAGAAGTTAAAAAGGGAAGAGATCGATAAGCTTCTGCAATACATTCTCCCACTGAGGATTCATTTCTTTTTTCTAATTTATCTGAAATGTTCAGGTGTGTTCTAATTTTAGCATTTTGAGAAACATCTTTTTAAGAATATTTGAAGAAATCGACTTGCTTTTACAAGAGTGAGCTATATGGGAAGTGTTTTTCCTTAGAGAGCAAGGAGTCTAAAACATCACCAATCTGTTCCTGTGTTTGGAAATCATTTACCTGCCACCTGGGAACATTACAGGCTGACATATGGTGCTGTCATTGTCTGCCTCCTGGCAGCTAGTGGAGAGTATCTACATAAGAGGAGGAGAGAGGAAAGTTTAGCCTAGCTGGCACTAAAGAACTACTATAAAGAAGAGAACCATATTTTTTTCCAAGCGGAAATTGCACTCTTAAATAATTCTTAAAATAGTGAAGCAATAATTAGAGACCAGGAGGGATCAAGCTTGCCACACTACTATTTTTAAAGCTAAGGACTTAAATAAGAAACAAAAGAGAAGGACAATTTAACACAATAAATAATTCAGCAGTGGAACTCATGGCCACAGGAGAACACATTTATGAAGACATTCAAAAAAATTACTAGATACATTCATGTAAGAAAAATCCTTAAATGGCTATCAAATATTATTACGGATGCAAAATCCAAACCAAGAGGTGCCCCTAAAGTGTTAAACTGACAGAAGTAGGGAGGATGTACTGATACAATGTCACTATATGCTCCTCATATTTTAAGACTCTGTCTAAAGCATCCACTATTGGACGTTACCAAAGATACTGGGGAAGGTCACCTTCTTGTCTGACCTGCTGTAGCTGTTCTATGTAAGTAATGTGATTTACAAAATCACCACTCATTATGTAAGCTGTAAGTGTAAAGGAATACCCAGCCACATATTTATGTATTTAGTCATGTACTGTTATTTATGTGTCTGAATACAGGTGTAAATGTCAGATTATGGGCATTCACTTTCAAAACTTTTAGATAAAGGACTTTTAAAGCATGATACATCGACTAGTTGTGTAAAAAATGGATATATGGCACCATATATATGATAGTTATGACATCATTTTTTACAGGCTCCAAATGTTATTTCAAGACCTTTTAACATCCTGAAGTCTGCCTTTTATGTTAATCAGCCTACATTTGCTCTGGTTTCAATAAAGGAAACTTAGAAGGAGAAGGACATTTCCAATCTACAGCAGAATATATTTGCTAAGCAGTAAATATAAGCAAGAGTTCAGCTAATATCCTCTACATCATCATCTGCAAATCTATGATAGTCACACATAACCTGGGGGGTTTTTTTAATTAAACAAATGTAACTGGTTAAGTAACTTACATTCATCTGAAGAAGGAATGACATTGACAATGTAGGTTTGAAGTCCAAGTGCATACCAAAGGTTGCAGTTGGTAACCTTGCTGCCAGTCTAAAATTATGCAGATGGATTAAGAATTTACTAACATTTCAAATGCAAATGGTTTATTCATCCTGAAAGACTGGATAAAACATGAATCTGGTGATTACGGTCCTGGAACTTACGTAATTTTTTTGGTGAACAGCACCAAGCCGTGAGGCAAAAAAATGGAGTCAAACAAGCTTTTCTGATGGGAAGGCAACTGAACCTCCTCTTCTGTATGGCAACCCTAGTTGTCTTTAGAGATCAGAAGCCTACAAAGAATGCAGGAAAATCTCAGTCCTATGCAGTTGGCATGATTTTTTTTTTAACTTGTCCTTGGGCTCTCAGCTCTTAGAAGGACTAATGAAATCACCATTCTTTTAAATTTTAGAGAAACTTTATATGCAATGTGCCTAAACAAACCTCTTTGCAGTTATTTTTCATTGCCGCTTCACAGTAGAGGTAAGATGGAAGCAGAAAAGATAACTCCCTCCTTGATATGTAACCTCTTGTCATGGTTAAACACTAGGTAGTAGCATAGTATACCTCAGCCATATAACCCTTACTTTCACCACTCCCCAGGACAGCTCTAACTGAGCTGGTAGCTCCAAATACTCTAGTGCCTGGTGGAGACAGCAACTGCCTGCTGAAAACCATACAGCAGCACAATATGGCACTGTGCTACTGTGCTGTATTTAAGCTGATGCGGGTGCACAGCAAGGTGTTGAAGCCCGTATCAATGGTCTCTGCAGCCCAGGTATGCCCTGCTCTGTTTAGCACTTCTTACAAAGATGCCTCCGTTTTGAACAGTGATGACAGACCATCTCCACTGCCAGTGAATTCTGACTGGGAGCCTCTCCACAAGAAAAAGCATAGAAAAGCAGGGTTACAGGGACAGGTCTGTCATTGGTTTTGATCCAAGTAGCTCCAGTAATGTCAGTAGATCAATGTCCATTTGCATTACCAGAAGATACGGCCTACTGTGTGCGTGAAGAAGCTGCCAACTTATTTTCTTGAAAGGACATAGTGCTGCACATAAGGCATTTGTAGTTCTCAAACAAAGACCAAATTTTCTCCTTGGTCTCACTATCCCTCAGTGTAGATACAGCCTCAGCCTGCTCTTTCATGACCTTACAACATTGAGTTGGACTGGGATTTAGATTGAGAGCTGATACCGTTACCCGGCTCCGTGAGGAAAGAGACAGGAGTCAATCAGCTAACAAATTCTTCCATAATGGAAGTAGTGCATAGGGAAAAGTATGCAATGGAGTAGAAAAATAACTTCCTGATAATAATATACTCTTACAGGCAACATCTTGTAAAAAAGAACTAAATGACTCCAGGCTACACTCCTGAGTGTAGCTTCCCTGAGGAAAGCAAAAAGGGAAAACCCTGAGTTTAAAAGCTACCGGATCAAAACTAAACATNTTAAAATTGAAGGCATAGTTGGGAGTATGCTACAGCACTGATGTTTAGACTGGACTTTCTGTTTGCATTTACATCAGCATCCCCAGAAAGCACTTAGAGATAGGCAAGAAGCTCTTTTCCTCTACATTTAACATGTTTATCCAGCCCTTTTGCATGTTTTTTTAAGCTTGATATTCTGTGTAGACAATGATCCATAACACGTAAGTGAGAAGACTCCAGGGTAGTAGTTAAATGGAAATGCTAGCTCATTTTTCTAGCGTTACTAGCCTCCAACAAATTCAAAAAGTTGTTTTTCTGGATTGTAAATATGGACTATTTCATACAGAGGAGTGATGGCAACAAGGAAAGCAGCCTGGAGCACAGTTGAGGAAGTTGTCCTTTTTTCTTTGCAAAAGGATTAATCTTCCTACCATCACTCAGGAAAAAAGGCTTTAAAGGTGGCACCAGGAGAAGGGGGGAATCAAAAACACCATGAAGAAGTGGGGAAAGAATGTCTCTTCTTGTTAAATAAGAAATCCTTAAAATTTGCCAATGGCAGACAACCACTTTATTGTCACATTTTATTTTCTCCTTTATATCAAAGCACCAGATTTGCAATGGCAGCCGCACAAGCAGCAGATTTTATTGTGGCCTAATATTTAAATGTTGGCAATGGAAAAGCAGGTGCTACCACTGCACACAGTGAACAACGAATCCATCAACTATCTTTTACTTTACTGGACTGTAAGTAGAGGGCTTATAGCTGTCAGCAGGTCTTCCACCAGGGAAATGTCATTCATTTCAATTAAATTATTCCTTTACATTGGGGTAATTGAAAGGAAGCTTATGGCCTATAGTTTCCTTCTTCCATCTTGATAGTATCATCCAAGTTTTAATTCGGTCTCTTGCAAAAAAACAGAGAGTAAATTCATCAACATGTCAGACCAGAAGAGGGAGGTAATCAAAGGGGATGCAGGAAATAAAACCACTTTTATGCCTTTAGAATCCAATGTGTTAAATTGGAAGAGCAGTAAGATTTATTTGTCTGTATCATATCATCCCAAACCAGCATATCTTTTTCCAAATTTGCAATTTAATTCTAAAAAAGATTATTTACTTTCCACCCATCCTCATAAATAATGGACAAGGTCTAATTTCTGGCTCAGATTGCTGATGTTAAGATTAACAGCAGTTTACTTGCTTTGGTATGCGGATGGGGAAAAGCCAAAGGACCGTCTTTATAAACAGAGATTGTGCAATCTTTTCCCTCTTGCTGCTGTTGCTGCAACCATAGCTTTGGATGCAGCCCTGACACCTCACATTTTTTAGTTATTTAACAGCTGAACGTGTTTAATTGGACATGAGATCAGATTTGACTTCAATTGTTATGGAGAAGGCAGGGAAGCAGGAATACTGGCACATGCACATCTGCTACGGAAATCCATTGCGCACAGTTGCTCTGTCACCTGAGGTGTGCACAACTAATACTTATTCCTGACTCCGAAAAATGCAAGTAGTTCAAAGGGGTTGCATGAAATGAACTGGTAGTCATGTCAGTGCACTTCTGCTTATCCTAACCTAGCAAGCCATCCATCGCCAGAGGACAAAAAAAAAAGCCTGACTTCTTATTTCCTGCAGGAGGGACAGCTTTCCATAAACTCTCCTGTTCTTCATGACAGCAGAAAAGCACAGCTTAGGACCTTCAGTGTCAGCCTGGGACACAAGTGTAGGCTTCCATTTGATTTGTGGTGATTTATACAAGGAGGAAAAGGGAAATAGAATCAAAGTTGCTGGAGGCTTTTAGAATTATCTAATTACAAAAAAAAAATCAGACTTTCTACAAGGAAGATCTTCAATTTCATCTAATTTCCAGCATTTTTAACAGAAAACTGGAGAAACAATGAAGAGTAGAATGCCATCTGCTTTGTTGATAAGGCTGAAGGATTGACTACATTTGATGACAACCTGATTGACAGCCAATATCAAATACTAAAAAAACCCAACAAAAACGAATCCTCCTCTCCTCCACCCCCCAAATTAGAAAGCAAGTCAAAACTCTGAATGACATTACTTTTACAAAAAGCCATACACGTGTCTTACTTTCTGATGGTTTATTTAAATGTATGCATAATATAACATTACAGATTTGCAGAACCAGAACCTAACGCTCAGTGCCAATTGAAACCAACTCATTTTAGCTATTGTAAACGTTCAAAATTGGATATATGCATATATGTTCCTAAATATGTTCCTATGGAACGCTTCCATCTTCAAGGTTGGAAAAGATATTTCCAAGATATCTCATCAAAAGACTAGAAATCTCTTCAGCAGGGGCTGAGTGGAGTTTCAAATGCCCCGAACTTTGACTTGAGATGTGTAAATAACCCTGGCTTGGTCTAATAAAAGAGAAAAATAAAGCAAGGAGGCAGGTAATATATTGCCAATACATCTTTTCTGTAAACGTGATGAAAAGATTTTCCAAAATTATTGCCCCACTTACTTGCGTTAATTACTTTGAGGGGATATCCTTTGTACATTTCACGTATTTCTAAATAGTTGTGTTTATTTTCGTACTTAAAAAGAGAACAGTTGTTTTTTTCACCCAAAATAATTTATTCTTTACTTTGCTGGAGAGGTTTTCCTTCATCATTACAAAGCTAAAGTGAACTCCTAACTCTCCCCAGCACTGAAATTGGTTCAGTGCTCAGTAGATCTAACCTTCCTATTTATTTTGAAATGATACCAAATTTAATAACATAGCAAGGAAGAATAAATTACTAGAGGTTTGGTTATCCAACCTTTGTGTATAAGAACCATTCTGAAGTTAACAAGATTTGCACAAACAGCTAATGAAATACCTTCTACAGGTAAGAATGGAGAAAATCCACCTACGCACTTTTGTCACATGCGTTAGCTCAATAAACAGATTATCCGGAGAGTCCTTGTCATCTTTGTGCTCTCATTCTATCCTCCTCCCATCCATACAAATCTCATGCCTAAATTTAGCTATGGACCTGGTCCTTCTCATGAAAGTCATTGGTCTATACTATAATCAAAGTGCCTTTAAAAACAGAGACCTCTTTTTGACAGGGCCATATGTTTGCTGCTCTGTAGCACTGCTGGGTTCTATAACCACTGAATAGCAATACTGCAAGGTGAAAGAAAGGACCATCAAAATAACACATTATTAAGGGGACACTGATCTGGACCTCCCAGACAGGTACGTGTCACCTGTCTAATGAGATCAGAGTTTAAAACAGACCCAGAAGCTCACACTCTTACTGAAGGAGCTGGTCACATCACAAAAAAAAATTCGAAGGAAGCATCATAAATGCAACAAAATTAAATAAGTGCACTCCAGGGGAACAGCTTCTGTCTGCAGTAATGGAAAGATAAAATGGAGGTGAGTCATTTAATGAAGGAAGGGACCTACACCAATGGAGGGACATAAGCCCAACAAAACCTCACCATTTTCATTTGTCTGCTGGAGCTGATACTTAAACCATCCCTTCTGGACTTTGAAAAGAGGCAGCAAAATGCTGAGGTGTTTTGAAGTAGATGCCTTTATCTTTAAAGTTATCTGACTGTATTCCTTCCTTAACAAGCATTTTTGAAGTCCGAATTAAGTTTATGTTCACATATATATCGATTTGTTGATCTGCCTATAGCCATATGTTCTCTTATGACAAACCTGTCCAATGGTATTTGAACTGCCTTCCTATATTCCTTTCTCCAATCTAAAATCCTATTATAATTTGAACTGCCTTCCTATACTCCTTTCTCCAATCTAAAATCCTATTATAATGTTATTATGGCTTGTTATGGCCATAGAGAGGCCAGAAACTTGTGTTTCAGAACCTATTGAGTCAGGAAACCTCAATGTCATTGCAGTAAAAGTAAATCACAGATAGAATGGGAGCTGTGCTCATTTAAAGTTAAGCAGCTTCTCTAGTTCTCTCAACACTGTGTTTTCCATGATAGCTCCCAGCCATAAAGTCTCACCATAATTTAGAAGTGCTGTATCTAAGATGTCCACTAAACAGGTGAGGGAGTACATAAAGAAGGTGGATTGCTGTTATTTGGTACAAACCACAGGCTTTTTAATGTCCTCTGAGAGCACTAAATTAAAAATAACAGTGTGGATGGACCCAGAATGTCTCTTCTTATAGCAAGCTTTTGCCTGTTCGAAAACTGATATTGCATTGCCTCTGATTACTCTTCTCTGGGCTATTTTTCACGTCTTCCTTGTGTAGACTTCAGGGGGGGGTTCTGGCGTGCCTATGTTTGGCGGCGAGCAGGGAGAAAGCATTTGCTTCCATTACTTATTTAGTATTATTGCAAACCCACCATATTTCAAATCTGTGTACATGATAAAAAAATTGTAATGTATATTTCAATATGGAAATTCTCTGTACTGTGATGCCACTCACTCAGTGAAAGGACACTGTTATTTTCCTTGGTTTACTGAGGAAAAAGTTGAGTCCGACACAAAATGCATTCATTAAGGCTAGGATATAATATTTTAAAATTGTAGAGTGGATGTTACTCACATGACCCTCTGGATTTAAAATACAATCTTTTTTTCAAAATGCAACATTACTAGGTTTCAATCTTTTATATTTAAGCTCTGTAATTATAATGAGATGAATATTTTATCCTCTAGCATATGATCACCCTAGGCTGTTTAATTTTAGACCATGAACCATATTTTAGCTAATACATTAAAATGTAAGTTATCCAAAATTACTTGGGTTTTAAAGTACATTGATATATGGGGTGTGAACCTTACAAGGCACTTTCACTGGAGCTCCATTTACTGTGAAATCCCTGTTGTCTCCAAGCTTATCACATTGTAAAGATATGGCAAACTGTATCAGCATTACATTATCACAGAGAAACCTGCAGAACTAAAAAGGTTTAATCGCTCAGAAACTATGTGTCTGTGTGCAAATGCTGCATAATCCTGCTTTGTTTCTGCCAATGTTGCTAAAATCCATCTCTTGCTTTGGCAACTTCCACTATCCAAGGCAGGAAAGATAATGTCATGAAGCTGGTGCTCTTGCATGAAGACATTTAGATGCTCCAGAACACTTCCCACTGCTTCATTTTCTTCCACCCATTGGCTCTTTCACTTCCCCCACCGTTACTGCTGCTATCTCTTTTTCCATTACAGAGGATGCCAGAAAGACTTGAGCCTCTTTGCTTATGCAAGCGACAGCTATGAATGCTTCCATCCCTTGACATGGCGCCCAGGGTCAAGCTCAATGAATGGGAGCATTGCTTTTACAGATTTTAGGACACTACAGCAGATGACAGTATGTGTGTCGTTCCTGATAGGAATAATTGTTACACGCCTCTGCAGGTGATTGCTTTTGACTAGGAAGACTCAATACTTTCTGACAAGTGTCTTAAAACCTTAACTTGATTACCTCTGCAGAGCACAGCCTCTTAGTAGGTTTAGGTCAGTCTTCAATATCAGGATCTAGTGTGGATTAGTGCTCAAGGTCATCTCCATGTACAGCCAGAGATTGCAGAGACAAAATCTCACTCTCCAACATTGCAGTTACTTGTATACTCTCCTTGTGAGATCAGTCCTATCTTATGACTTGCCTCTTTCATCTCTGCACCTTCAGGTGGGACAAATGGCAAAGAACACTGGTACAATTATAGGCATAAAAATGCTCTTCTGCTTCTGGCAAGAATATTGCAGACCCTTTCAACAGCACACTCAAGTCTGTGACCATGACAGATAAAGAAAAACCACATTCTTGTGTGTGTATATACATACATACATACATATATATATATTTTGTAGTTGGTGAGGAACCTGGAATGCAGGCAGACAGAGGATAAAGTGCTTTCCTTGATACTGGCACTTGTGTGCTTCACTGTACTAAGCTGTTTCAATGGAGTATGGCATATAACCAATATAAATTTACTGCCTGACTGGTAATACCAGAAAAACTTAATGAAATATTAATCAACACAATTGAATAGATGCTTTCCTCCTCAGACTCCTGAGAAAATACTTCTCTAGACTCATTTTGGAGGTGTCTCTCTGCAACACAAACTATTCAAAAAGTCTAGACACATAAATATGAGAACTAATTCCCTGGGAGCTCTGAGAGCTCTGCTGCAGGCTTCTGTCCAGATGATCTCTCTTGGAGAAGAATTTGTGTCATCTCCTAATGGATTCTCAGAGCTGTGAAGTGCTATGGAAGACTTTTGTTACTGCCAGCCACAGTTCCCAGGAGGGAACACATCTGTTCGTTTACATTTGGGGTCACTTACGAGGCAAGTGCAGCCCTCAGTCATGCTTGGGCATTCCCTACAGCGCAGACCAGGGTACGAAAACTTGGGTAAGCAGGTTATGCATGTCTTTGGGTCATCTCTGAGGTTAATTATCCCATAACAAATAAAAAATCATTATTAGTTGTTCCAAGAATGCTGTCTAGTCCTCACTGAAAACCTCCAAGCATGCTGCACGTATACAAGATTTTTGGATAATATCGCCTAATTTCATAAATATGACTATGGGCAGCACCTGGAGGTTATTTATACTGCCTTTCTAACCATTTAGATAAAGGGTTGAGGTTTCTTACATTTGGTGACAATGAGAAGGCAGACTTCTTCAGAGGGAGAATGTATCCACATGCATGAAGAGCCTTCTCTCCACACACGTATCCATACTGCTATCACAGAATCATAGGGTTGGAAGGGACCTCTGGAGATCATCTAGTCCAACCCCCCTGCCAGAGCAGGGCCGCCTTAGAGCAGGTTGCACAGGAACCCATCCAGGGGGTTTTTGAATGTCTCCAGAGACATTTAAGTGAAGTACACAAGAATATTGCCTTTTCTTTTATTTGCGTGAATCAGAAGCAAGTAGTATTAATAAGAGAGAAAGAAATCATGTTCAGCCTTTGAAGTGTTCCTCTTTGCAATTAATTAATTTCTTCCCCTTTGTGTTGTGGTTTGTTTATTGGGTTTTTTTGTAAATCACAGTCTCTCGGATCCAGATAGGAAGATAGTGACTTATAGTAGCCCTCTCCTTTGAAGTTCCTTTCAGAATACTACTCTGGCATGAAACAAAGGCATAACACAAAGTTTGACTGTGTTTTGCCATCATATGTTTTTTAAAAATCCTTTAAAGTGCAATGACAATTTATTTAAAACGCAGTTCTAAAAATTACTATTAACTCACCTCTTCAGTGTACCTTCACATAAAATCTTCTTGCAGAGAACCTGAAGAAAAAAAAAAAGCCAGACAATTATTTGGCTGAATTTGTAGGTTCACTTCAGCCTATCCCGTGACTCCGCTGTTAGCTAGACTCCACGCTTTTTGCTGTGGGTATTTTTAAATGGCTATCTTCTCCACTCTTCTCTTACCACATTTGCCCGGAATGCCTCATGTATCTTTACAGCCACAGCAGTGAGACAGTTTCATCATGAGGATGGTTCTCAATGTTACCTGTTTTAGAAAATACAGGATATTGGATGCAGCTATTCCCAAATGCTAAAAATGTAAAATTTCTTATGCATGCTGGTTTTAAAAGAGAGGGTAGGAATCTATTGTTCCTCATTGGAACAAACATTTTCTCCTACAAATTCAACTCTACTGGAAACAAATATCAAGTGATATACAACTAGTGTGCTGTGGTTGTGCTGCAGTTTCTACAGAAAATGTTGGATATTACGCCTCCAAAAGAACCACTAAATCTATTCAATATCCACCCGTAGAAATTTTAAAAAGCCATCACTGTAAAATGGTTACTAAGGCCTGATATAAAGAGAGTCTCAGAGTAAGAAAGTAATATATAAATAAGACCCTTTTGTTGTCTGTGCTGTAGCCAGTGTAATTGGAATAACAAATGGAGAATGGTATTATTCCATACTCCATTAGTCTACTCAAAACCCAGAGGTGTTTCATAAGGCTAGCAGCAGTACGTACTTTGTCACTAGGAATTTTTTTCTCCAGAAAAAATGGCTTGGTATCAACCTTCTAATCTAGAAGTCCTTTGCTATCTACTAAATGTATGGTATGGATAAATACCACATAGTTGCAATTTTATCTAATTTTCAGGAGCTTCCCCAGACATCTTCCCTCAAAGCTGTATCCCAAAAGTCACATAATGATTTCCTCTCAGGTTCTGGGAAAATCTGAATTATTTTAGCACTATGTTTTATATTGAAATTAATGGACCTCCCTCAACAAATAACACACTTTATTGGGTATGTATTTGCTCAGATAATATTATTAGTGATTGTTGCCAATACACACATGAAAAAAGTCAGTAAGCTGGAATAAAATTTGACACTATATAATTGGAATTGCAGATAACAATGCAATTATTTTACAGAAAATATCCCCCTCCTTAAGAAACAGATAATACAAAATTTAGATTCCTTAATCCAGTTGTATCAGTTAAATTTCTGACTTTATAATCTCTGCTCACAATGGAAAATTACATTCCCTTGAAAAAACTAATTACCATTTCCGAGCATTTCCCCTAGCTCCTAAGACTTATACCAAACCCCAACAAAGGATGGAATTGCCATAGCAACTGCCAATCTGCTTGCTTTTTATTGCTGTTTTTGTTTTCTCAATCAGAAGCCCATATAGAAAATCTGTTTGATCAACTGACCAGCCATAGGAAACTGAAGTTAATGCTCTCAGAGGAGACAGGGCTTCTCTACTAGAGGAAGATGTTAAAGGTAGAGAAAACACCAAATGCAGATGACCATTACAGCTTTGAACTTTCAACAGGATGAATCTTTGCCACAATCATTCCAGCAACACATTTCTGCTGCAGATGATAAGAAACTTTTCTTAGTATTGCTTTTACAAGCTTTACTCTGCATCAGGAGATCTTCATCAGTCTAATAGTCACTAATGTATCATGACATGGTGGCTCAGCAAAGCCACAGAATCAAAAAATAGCTTCTTGGCATGGAAGCAAGACCTTTCACCTATATTCACTTTGGCAAGCTATACCCTAAGAATACAGTAAATTCTCATCAAACATGACTGAATGGCAAAACCATATGCAATTTCTTAAAGGAATGAAATAAACTGAAGAAACCAATGGATTGCTAAAAAGGGCTCTTAGGGCTCCTTAGATGCTTACTTCAATATTAAACAATAGCGATTAAGTGTTAAAGCTGTATGGTACTTAACTCTTATTCTGCCTTTATTGCCACGTAGAATACTTCTGATGAAAATATATTCCTAAATTGTACACAAGTTGCGTGAAGAAACTTGAAAACATGAAGTTTCTGGGGTTTCACTCATGGAAAACCCCACTCTTGTCTTTGCATCTGAGAAAAAGGTTCACTGGTCATTTATTCAAAGGCTGCCATTTACCACTCAGAAATGAATGAAACAGTTAAATTCTAAGCATATTGTTGTCTTAAATTCTGTCTATTTTTTTCCAGGCAGGATTCTTTGCAAACTTTTTTACATTATTTTCAATTCTCCCTACAATCTTGCTCTCTCCTTTTATTTATATCATGCCTGAGAGCACAGTAGATGTAAGTTTGTTCTTGAGAACAGGACAAATGTGAGACCGAAGAGAAATATTTCAAAAATGTCAGCCGCATATAGCATGCTATAATTTAACTGGCCGTATCAATCATCCCCGCAATTTAAAGGCAGTACTGATTTTACTTTAGCTGACAACATATAAAAAGTTTCTGTGACCTATTCCTGAGGTTTTGACTCACGGCAGTAGAATGAGGAGTGAGAAGTGAAATGCTTGACAGCATATTCATCCTTTGCCAATATTACCTGTAATCAAAGTCACCCAGCACTGCCCACGCAACAGACTGGGTTTGGATCCTCCTAAATCATGGCCACCCAACCAAGCTTTTGCAATTTCTGTTCTTAATCTCACCATAGTGGTGATGCAACTTCTGATTAAAAAAACCCCAACATCATTTTTAATGTCTCTGATAAAATAGAATAGACTTTCAAACAACTCCTAGTTTTACAAGTAGAGCAGCAGGAAAAAAGCACTAGAATATGCCTAACCCATCAAGTGTCTAGTTCGCTCATACCAGGAGGAGAAAAGGCTTCCATATGTACTGAAAAACTTTCCAAAGTAGAAACAATGTGATATTTGTGTTTTTCATCCTATATTTGGTTTCTGGTATAGCTGCTGAAAATTCCAGAGATCAGCTTAGGTATTTGGGGCATTGCTATTTAATAGATATTTCTTAATGTTAGAAAGTGACATGTGTTATAAGATGAAAAATTAAACAAGATCTTTTTGACTCCAGAAGAGTCTCAGCTCCATACTTCATCCCTACTGGTCTTAAAACCACAAACACACCAAACTCCAATTCCTTCTCTTTCTAAAATGGCTTGAAACAACCTTTTCCATCACCTCTCCTTTCTGTGGGAAGAAGGAAAAGCAATCTTTCAATCCATTTTTCTTCAGAAAACAGGTAAAAAAATACCTATGAAACAAAACAAAGCTTAAAAATATTCACTAGAGGTCTCTGCAGTGACCTGACTGGCAAGTAAGTCCCAGCAGCACTGGTGGTTGTCAGCAGCCCTACTGGTTGTCTTCCTTCCCTTTTTACTATTGTTTTTTTTGTTTGTTTTGTTTTGTTTTGTTTTTTCATTTAGAATGCTCCAAGCTTTTGTCTGACTTGGGGTTCTATTTGCTCACTGTTGCCTCATGAGCCTGGACTCCTGCAGCTTTCATTTTGAGCGGTATCTTATGCTCCCAAAGCTCCAGGATGAAAATTAAAGGCTGGATTTTAGGTTAATAGGCCTTGTCAGAAGCTGCAAAAATCTCTTTCTCTGCAAATATGAAAAAAAATGCATGAAAAGCTTCTACATATACATATGTATGTCTAATTTCCCTTTTTATGTATGCTGTGTATACTTTTTAGGTATCTGCATATTGATTAAAAATAACTTTGCAAAATTTATCATATTCTATGACTTCTTGCCACAGAGAAGAAATTCCATCCCTTAAAGGAAAATAAGTAACTTCAATAAAATTTACATTTAAAACTAAAAATCCTAATTTTCTAGTTCCTTAAAGTCACTTGGGCAATAGATGCAGAATTTGTTTCACCAAGATCAAACATTCTTTGCTGAATCACCTTATTAGGAAATCTGCATGTCTACTTGGCACTTATTTCTTTTTAAAAAATTAAGTATCATTTACGATAGCTTTTTGCAAATCACACTTGTAGTTGTATTTCAATTAAGAAATGTAAATATTTTAAATCAGAGATTAATAATTGCATTATACTTCATTACTAATTTCCATGTAAAAGTACTTGCTAGCTATTAATGAGGTATTTGTTACACTAGATAGTACACATACTACTAAATACACCAAATAATACACATTCTTTTTTGGTATCCAATTTGCCCTTTGCTTAAGTGGATGGCAAAACATCATGTGCCTCAGTAAATGCAGAAACGGGGCCAAAGACCATTTCTGTTACATACTATAGAAAAACCCCAAACTATCTGAAATAAGCAATGGAATGAAGACTACACTGTATACTGTATATAGTGCAAGAATAGTGTGACAATTTGTAGTGGGTTTCACCTTATAGAGTAACCTTTAAAATCACCGCGTTTCTACAGAAGAGAGATCCAATATCCCCTGATACCCAGTGCTGCCGCCAACAAATGCGCCTGCCTCTGAAGACCATGGTGACGGTTTACAATTCCCAAGAAGCCAACTGTCTTGCACCTTGCGAACACGCATTGATATTCTGGACTGGCACTGCTGAATTAAGTTCGTCCCATGTGTTTTCCACAGAGTCTTTAATGAATGTGAGCTGCCTGGAAGCAAAGCCTTTGGGAGCAAAAGCAAACGAAGGAACAAACTTTTAATCAAAGAATCTAGGTATGCTTCAGAGTTCGGTTGTGTGAAAGACAGGGGGAGCTGAGGGTTCTCAGCATCCCACAGGATGTAAATACGGCGGAAGGTGGTAAGTTTGCAACCAGAAAGTCAAAATCACTCATTCTCAAAAATCAGGTTTTATAATGCATACCATGTAGAGAATGATTCACTAGTAATGGCTAATTTCCAAGAAGAAATTATGTATGTTTGGATATTAAAACCCTGATTAAAACCATATTATATTTTGAGCTGTAGTCTGAAGTGTAGGTTTAAAAAGCCAGTTAATGGCTTTCTGATATTCCCTTAAATGATATCAGAAATCACTTTTCCCTCTTTGTGTAAAGATTTTAAAAGAAATTACATTTTACAAATTCAGACAAGAAAATTATCAATGCAAGGGCAACTTTGGAATTTCCAAAAATGTCTGACAATTCTTCTGTAAATTAATCATCACAAATTACAGTCAAACATGTTTTGAATCCCTTTTGCTTAACTAATGTTTTGCAGTTATTTTCTTAAACTTAAAATACTCATGTGAGAATGTTTCATACATCCAAACCCCATTTTATCATGTTTTTTTACAGAGGAGAAGAGGAAGGCATGATTTCTTTCTTATCTGACTGTGTAATTCAGATGGGGAGGATCGCATACAACGGTGCAAACCTCATAACCCACCTAGAATAGGATATAATATCCCCAGGTGATCTTCAGATTTGCAAAACAGTACTCAAAGGTGAGATTTCTGCATCTTTACAGAAGACTTATTTTCACAATAACAAACTGCTGGATAAGATCTATTCAGATAAGAAAACGTTCCCAGATACGCCTGCTAGAAAGGGTTATAGATCCACAGCATCATTTATCAAAAGATGTAAGTACCCTTGAAATCAAGGGCAGGTATTCAACTCTGCAAAAGCATGCCTACTCCAAAGCCAGTTAGCTCTGCAGTACAAGCCAAGTACCTACATATTCTGGCAAAGAACTCCTGTGAAACCCTATGGCACAATTCCAGGTCATGTTGAGGTCTCTGTACCCACTCATGGCCCTGTCAAACTAGGCTCTGTGCAAAGCAGAAGCATACCTCTGCACTGTAATGATGGTTGTGATGGCTTAGGTACATATCTAAATGACAATTTAAACCAATCAGCTAATTTAAAGCTAGGTAGAAAATTTCAAAACGTGTAGTTGCAATAACATGGAGCTCAGTTTGGGCCGCAAAAAGCACCCAGTAAATAAAATAAACATGTAAACTGTCATTCTGAGTTGAGCCTGGCAGCAATAGCCAAACCGGTTAATTTATAACTGATTTCATTGTGTTCACAAGACCATCACAAATGCAATAGAAACACACAACTGCTGCGCGACAAATGTCCACTCAGAAATTGAGTAGGTCCTGGCAAGCAGAATGATATGGGGGCTGCAAGCGCCATGTGCATTTAGCAAAGCTTTCTGCTGGTAAGAACCCCTGGTGTCTGAGCATCTTCTCTGAGCATCTGTGAGACGGAATCACAATCACCCCCTTCCAGAAGGACAAACCAGTTCCATAGCCAAGATTTTAACCCTAACGTATGTATTTAAGCTAGCCCAAGATTCATGCTGAGGCGGGGGGAGGCAAGTAGCTTTATATTTGGCTGCCTAATTTAAGACATAATCTGAGGTTTTTCTTATAAACAAGTTTATAGTTTTTAATCAACTCGCTCTCTTCCAGTCCTAATGAAAACATGGAGATTACGAATGCACATTCTGCTCGTGCAATAATACCATGAATAAACTTTGCATTCCATTTTTATCAATTCATGGTTTTGAACCATTATTGGGATTTCTTAATGTCTAGAAATGGGAACAGGAGATCAGAGTTTATTGGTATTCTATTAAAAAAAAAAAAATTAAAAATGAACAGCACAAAGATTCATTGAAGTAATAACAAAATACAGATATCTTGCTGAAAATTAGTGTTACACAATTTCTGCATCTTGGTTTATTTTAATAAACATATAAAAGGGAGAAAATAAAATAGATAATATTTTTGATGCTGGATAATAGTTCTTCTTCACTTTTGTATTTTATTTAATTAGTCTGTAGCTCAGAAACTTGCACATACACCATTTTTAAAATATACCACACGTGGTTGAAATACTAGGGAGCTCTTTCATGTATACTCTCAAGATGGGTCTATCTTTCAGACTTACTAGTTTATGTTTATAACACTTCCTTGAAATCCAGCATCATCTGTTGATGGAAAGTAATGAAATTTTGAATGTGAGTAGAAATTCACTTTTCTTGGGATACTGTGAACAGGTTCACTTGAAATAAATTTCACTTTCTGTAACACTTCTAGATCTAATGTTATGATGCTGAGCGCCTTCCTTTCTTGAGCGCCGTACACAAAATGTTTTTTCCAAAATTGTGTATATAAACTGTTTTCCACACAAGAACTTTTCTGCTAGCAAGTTAACCCCGCTTCAAGAAAGCCGTTTTGCGAGGGAGGTGTTGGACCAGATGCCCTCTCAGAGTCTTTGTAATGTAAAGTATTTTAGGATTCTACTATTTTAAGGCCAGCCAAGTTCTGACAGAAAACAGCATCCCACTAGATGTAGTGCCACTATATGCAGTGGTACACAAAAAAACCCAATCAATCAATGCCTGGAAGATATGTTTCTAAGCACTCAGAAAGGCAACAGAGAGGTGATCAGGCTCAGCTCTAGAAACAGGCTCCACTGCAGAGTTCAGATACAGATACAGAATTACTTAAGTCTCAGAAATTAAAACTGATGTATTTGGGGTTTGTTTGGACATAGCTGGATTTCAGAATTATGTAATTAAATGGAAGAAAAGCCATATATTAAAAAACAAATAACCCACCCAAAAACTTTGGTCTACATTTATTTTCTGTTGGGATTTTGGGCCCTATTTCACTTAGCTGTCATTCCTCTTAGTCTCTATTTTGCAACTGAAACTTAAAGCATCAATTATCATACCGCAGTGTTCCGATATCTGCATTGCTGGCAATTACAAGAGACCCAAAGGGTAAGGAAAAAGTTCACCATGGACTCTTGCATTTTGCAGATTACTGCTGATAGATCTGCCTCTCTGGCTCCTGCTTGAAAATATAAATTCAGAAAAACAAAGGACCTGGCTTTAAGCCCATTATGATCAATAGGACAAAGCCTATTAATTGAAGTGTCTGAGAAGACTCAGAGATGTCAATGGGAAGTTGCATCTGACTCTGGTTAACCCTTCAGAAAAGCAGTAACTAGTCATGGGATGGGCAGACCATGTAAAAGCCAGGAGCTCTGAGAACAAGTCCTTTTCAGATCTTTAGTTGCTTCCATGGTAACTTTCATAACTTTCCTTGGCTGTTTTAGGTCAGAGACTTCTTCCATCTTGAATGCCTAATTCTGCTCTTGCCTCTCCCAGTGGGGCACACAAACATTTTTGGAAAGTCACTATGAATTTTCTAACAGGAACTGAATTCATGGCTCAGAGTCCAGACTAGCTCTCCAGGAAGACATGACCATATTCACCTGTTTTGAGTTTAGGGGATAAGGACGCCTAGCATATTTGCAGGATCTGCTATTGCACAAGGAAATCCTCACTTAACTTTTGGCCTTTCTGTCCACCTACCACATAAGGGTTTATAATGTAGCTCATTGTGGGAGCATGTCTTTGCTGAAAGACCATATATTTAAAAGTGATACATGCCGTGGAGACAAATAACTCACGAGCACACACACACTGCTTTCCAATTAGTTATTCACAGTACTTTCTTCTTTCTAGCAACAGAATGGTAAATTCTAATAAAGTTTATGAATTTTTATCCCTTGAGAACAAAATAAGCCAGCTGCAGGTTATCTTTATTTTGGTGTGAGTTTAATTTTGTGTCCTCATTCTTAAATAAGAAATTAGCTATAACTAAGTACGCTGTTCTGTAATTAAGATGCCACAGGGAAGATGCTGATGTCTAGGAAACGTCTTTACAAAGAGTAATTTCCCTTAATGAAGCCTGCCTTTTACAAACAGATTGTTCCCATTTCAGAAGGACTTAGGAAACTAGAGACTTTAGAAGTGTAGCATGGATGTTCCCAATTAATGTAATTGAGCAATAACACACTATTCTAAGAATTAAATATTCTCTCCTCTTAAGCACTAAACTGATGTGCCAATGGGGACAACGCTAGTCAGAAGTGTGCTTGGTGACTTTATGTGGAACAAAAATGACCTATTCTATGTCTGCCTTGAAGAAGAAGCTGCAGAGTTTAATGCTTAATTATGAAGAGCATAATTCAGACTGTTTAGAGCTTTCTGTCATCATTTTTCATCGGCAGCTCTTCTCAGTCTCTTGGCAGTTCTCAGAATGAAAGGGTTTTGCAAGAAAAAGTTTCTTTTTAAGCTCTGGCTTTTATTCCCATTTATTTCTGATCATGTTTTCTGCAGTCTACTGTTTTCTACCAACTGCTGAGGAATATCCTGAACTCTCAAGCACCGAGCAGCTGGGCCCCGTCCTAGGCTCAAAGGACATGCTCAGAGCACCATGAAACTTGTTACAGATTTTAAAATTTAGCTTGATTTTTAATTTTGCATATACAAAGTCCTAGAAGTTTCCTGTGTTTTGTGACCTTCTTGTCCTAATTTCTTTGTGCATGCTCTCAACCTAGGCTCCGTTATTAACCGTTTCAAAACCGGATTTAAAAGCCTTCCAGTCCTCCCTTAGTCTTTCTCTTTTTGTTGCTTGTTACCTTTCCATCCTCTCTCTTCCCTTTCTTTTCCTGTTTTTTCTCTTCTTCATTGTCATGAATAAGTAGTAACTCCATTCAGTTCAGTGAACTTAAACTGGTCTAGATCCAGGTCAGAATCATACTTTCACAAATCTTAGTTTGATACAACTTTACACTAATGACTACACTGCTGTGAACCCAGGTTTGTCTGCTCCCTGCAGTGGACATACCTTCAGTTCGTGGGCTGTCCCAGGGCATGGAAGAGTGTATCCAGGGAGACGATCAAAGCAATTTATAATTCAAATGGCTGCAACACTGCTATTTATATGATAAGGAATCACTGTGTCTGCAAAGGGGCAAACTGACCCATCCAATAAGGTATTTCCACCCCTGATTAATATCAGAAAATCTTCCAAATAAATAATTCTCCTTTTCTGAAGTGTTATTTATATTATTTTTCAAAACAAACACCAAGGAATTCTACTACTGTTCTGGGGCTTTTGCAAATGGAAACAATAAAAAAGCATGGTGAAATGCAAAGAAACAATGCTATAAAATGTAGCAGTAGGAAATACTGAAGTAAGAAGTATGATTTGAATGGCAAGCGTTGATGCGCAGTGAAAGACTGGATTTCACTATTATTTTTCAGTCTGCCTTGCACTGTTCTGTCCTACAAAGAAACAGATTGCCAATTTGGCTAAGTACTGATCAGTTCCAGGAACTTACCAGTTTCAGTTGAAGGGGGCCTCTGACTGCTAATGGCAGGTTCCTGACTGGATTAATTTTGCAGGAGTTCCTATTGACATTTTTATAGGTCTCATGTTATAGAGACATTTTACTGATCTCAGCAATGGTAATTAGCAGTTTTTTCTTTAAGTGAACGCAACTATATAATTTCTAGTATATGATCTGATGCAGCTATCCCTGTACGGCGCTGCTTTGTGCTGCAGCCTCCTGGCCACTGAGCTAACCCTGGATAAATGCTGAATCTTTTTATCAAACATTACATTTTTCAGATGGCTCTGAAATTTACTGCTTATGGGAGACTTTAATAAGGATAAAAGCATCCAGAGCAGGTGGATACTAACAGAAAAGAAGCTCCTGTCTGCAGAGGCTTTGAACAATATCACAGAAGAGAAATGAAATTGTAATGTACGGTTTAATAATGGTCTACCACATACTCCCCTACACGCACACGCACACGCACATACAAACACACACACTCACTCTCACGCAGCCATGCACACACCTTTTCAAAATGATTTTGAAGAGATTTTTCTGACCACATGCTAAAAATAAAAACAAATAAATAAATGCAGATTAGCAACTCGGAGGTAAAGCCAAAGGCAACAGATAAAAAAGTGCTTGAGCTTGCTTATTGAATCCTTGAAAATCTTAAGTCTTTGAACAGTAACTGTTTAATAATAACAATAAAGGAAAATAAAACCAAACCAAACCAAACCATCTATATGAAACATAGACCCAAGCCGTTTTCTTCTATGCTGAATGTATGATTCACATACTGGTTAAAATTATTGGTGGTGGCTCTCCCAGAAAACAACTGCTGAACTAAAGGAAATGGTGAGATTTTAGAGAAATAGACTAAACCAGAACAAATAAAATGAGGAAAGAAATGTAGCACCTGCTTGGACACGGAGCCATACTAACACAGCTAAGGATGATGTATTAACCCTGTATTAAGGGTATCACCCTCTTTAGTACCTTGAGCAATTTCAGGGAATTAGTAGGCTTCCGCTAGCTCCACATAGACGACTCTCTGCCATCAGAAAATCATTTATATTTGACAGGTTTCACAAGCACACTGGGAATAAATTACATTACAATGGGCAAAACAGCCATCGGTGCTACCCTGCATTGGTTCTGGGCACAAAAGGGTTTCCAGCTCTTTTAGTCTCCAAGCTCTGAAGTCACAGCATACACAAATAACTGAGGGAGAAACTTCCCAGTACCTTTCTTTCTTTTTTTTTAATGATAAAATGAAAAAGAAAAGCCCAGCTATCTTCCTGGATTTGGGTATTTTAGTCACAGAAAGAAAAAATTCATCGCCTTCCCCTGGAAAAAGAGGTGGACTTCTCGCCCAGTGGGTCACAGGTCCACATTTGACCTTTTACAGGGCAATCACATGCAAAATAAACCACACTTTTATTTCCATTTCCCCTTGGAATTTTTTTACATTGTTCAGTTGCTGTATCTTCCAGCAAAAATACTGTTAAACAGATGATAGTTTTAAATGACTCTCTATAAAATGCCAGCAAAGCCCATCACCACATCTCCATAGGTTTTAAATGATTTGGAGTTTACAGTCAAAACTGCATTTTCCAGTTCAGTGAATCCTGTGGCTGACTATTGCTCCAACATCCTTGTTGTTTCCCATTACTGAATGGAAAGTCACCATATGACTCATAATAATTTGGATTTAATTGCAAAGATATGACTTTGGTCCAAGTGGATAGTATGGGAGGGAGGGGCAGGGGGATTATTCCCTTTTTCTAAAGCCATGATAAGATTTCCTTGAAACATTTTCAAATCTCCAGCACAACACGTTCACCCCAATTCTGAAGGTCCTTATTAGATTCCTTCTAATCTAAAATATTCCTGGGGTTTCTCTCTTGTGATGTTATTGCCTAATAAATGGTGTGGAAACTTGGAATCTTTCATAAAAGCTCCAACAACATGAAAATAGTTTCCATAATGAATAGATTTCAACCTCTAACTCCCTCTGTAGAAATGTTTTAATCATGAAAGACAGAATAGAGTTCTCATGGGGCTCTTATTTAAAATAGTAGACAAAAATATTTGCATCTACTATGCAATTGTGAAATATGGCTTGGTGCTTTGTTTACAATAGGCAAGCAGACGGTTGTTTTACTGAAAGAATTGACTGGCATCTTGCATGGATTTTTGAGAGAGAGTGCATTTGTGCTCTGTGAAATCCTCATTTTTCTGACAGTCTGAAAAATTATATTGTTCTCGGTCTACATCTTGACATTATTTGTAGGGGCATAGCCAGCATTTTGGGTAAGAAAGAAACCTTCCATTTAATATTCCTCACATATATATGAAGCAAATTAATAGCTTATATGAACACTGAGATTCTGTCAAATGCAGTATTCTCCCACAGCTTCATGCTATTGCTATCTCAAGAATGATGACAGAAAGGGCATCAATCTGAATTTCTCATTTTCCACCTCCACATTTTGAAGCACCGAAAATGCAAGGAATATATAAAGGCAACCAAATTTGCAGATACTGTTAAACATCTAAATAACATGAATCTTGGCTCTACCTACAAACAGGACTGCAACAACAAAATTCACTCCAGCTGCACATCCTGCATTTATTAGCAATTAACACCATTTTGATTTAATTCCTAGCTTCTTCTATTCCTTTTTACATATGCAACATGTACCACACAAGCATTTCAGTTTAATCTTCTAGTGTGAGTGATAAATATGGATGTGATGGGAGGTTCATGACTCCATAGAAAAAAGCCTCGGGGATTTGATTTTATGTATAATTAAGTAATGAAAATATTAATAAAATCAATGATATAATTTTCTTACTAGCCTAACATTGGATGCATAAGCAGGGAAAGAGGGACAATAGCCTTACTGACACAGATAGTTCCCTGTGATTGCAAATGCCCAGAAAAGTATGTTAATTCCAAGCAGTTTACTGGATGATAACTTTATTAAACTATAAATAGACTTGTATGGGAAGAAGTAAATTGACTGGAATCTTTACTTAAAACCACTATTCAATAAAGCCTTGAGTTTGGGTGAATTTTATTTTTCATGGTAGAATAATTTGCCCTGAATATAGCAACACAATTATATTTCAAGGAATTTCTTTAAAAGTTCTCAAGATTCTCCCGAATCAATCAGCAAACAGATTGTAACATGGGGTAAGCAACAACAACAACAAGAGAACAGATTCAATTTACAATGGAAACCAAGCATTTGCCTGGAAAAAAACCTCAAACCCCTTGAAAAACTGTTTAATTCAAAAGTTCAAAATAGAATATTTTTTGTATCATTAATTAAAAGCTTAGTGAGACCAGAAGGATTGCCAAATAAATGCAAGTAAGTAAATATATAAAAAGTCAACTTTGCTAACCACAGCTTGAAAACCATCAAAAGCCAACAGCAATAAAGGATTTGATGGTACTAAAGATGTTCAAATATAAGGGTATGTATATACTGCAAATGCATCAAGACTAAGCAAGCATCTACCAACCCAGGAATCATTCAATACTGTCATCTTCTAGGAATATTTTGTATCTATTTGTATCTATTAATAGGGCTTTCTTAAAATTTATGAACATTTTCTCCTTGATTTTCTCCTTGAAAGCACATTTTGTTATTCAAACACATCATTAATATATTTTTAGTGTTGATTGTGACTATACTTATATGGAGAAGACTTATACAATGCCATTTAGAAAAACAGAAATTTTCCATGGTGTCTTATCCTTTTGAATTGTCAACTAAAGTTCATCCAAAAAAAAAAAAAAAAAGGGTTATACTAAGCATAATTTAAAAACCAACGGAGAAAAAGGTCATGTTTTAATAAGAGAAATGTGTTTTTAATCATAACATACATGGAGGCCTGCTGGTTTTATTTCTATTAGCTTGCATAAAACTTTCCCATTAGGATAGCATATCGATCTCCTAACTCCTGCTAAAGTGTTGCATGTTACTATATTGACGGGAAAGGCAGTGGGATAAAATGCTCAAGAACCTTTAAGCTAACAATTCTGTAGAGCTCCACAAGGACCTATTACAACAAAGCAATTGGATGATATGACGACCAGATTAAATTGAATGTAGAAAATTGCAAGGTAGTGCACACTGGAAAGAACAATTTGAACTACTCATATGCACTGATAACTTCTGAATTAGTTATAAGATCCTGGTGAAAAAGAAAAAGAAGGAGTCATCAAGGAGAACCAAATAAAGACATTTGTTCAATATGCAGCCAGTATCTAAAAATCATGGTACGACATTAGGTTGCATTAAGAATGAAATACAGAATATTATTAAAGCTATAATGTTAATATCTAAATCACTGGTGCATCCTCACTTTCAATATTACATGCAGGTGTGTGATCTCATCCCAAAAAATGATACAGGAGAAAGAGAATAAAGAAAAAATATGACTATGCCATAGAAAGAGGTAGAGACTGTCACAAGACCTTTCTTAATGATAAGAATCTCTAGAAAAAAACAGTTAGGTGTAGAGAAAAATAAGACTCCAAAATGGTTTCCAAACCTTATATGAATATTCAAAAGAAAAAGGCAAAGAGGGTTTCACTGTACGTAAAGAGCCAATGTGGGATGGGGAAAAAGATACAAAGAGACTATGCCAAAAAAAATAGAAAATAAGACAAGTAGGAGCATCAGCAGATCTTCTAGTCCATCCCTCAGGCCCTAGACATCAAAAAATAGAGTCCATCTCTCAGACCCTAAAATGAAGATCTATATTTCATGCTTGTCCATGACTTGTATTTCACAGCAGTCCCAGGGGCGCTAACATGATGGTAGTGATGGTTTAGGCCAGAGACGTGCAATCCTCCCACTGAAACCAACATAGAGAAAGGATTCCATTGCTCCTAGTTCTTCAGAATCTACCACATTTGGATCTTTGGGTAAGGTCATGGTTTGGACATTCAGATACAAGTCGATCAAAAGCAGTATATTAAGTTATCAAATGGTCAAAAAAAGGACCAATTAGTATGTCCCACAATGTCAAAACAAGTAGCACTTACCAATATTTTAAATAGTTTTTTCGTATACACAGCATATTAACTAATGCTACAAAATATTACCGAAGCAAAGAGTCTGGTAAAACTTCAAAAAACAATCATGGCAAACCAGGTTGTAGTAAGTAATCAGCAACTGCAATGTCTGTACTACCTTGTACTACGCATTACAGGAAAGAAAACACGTCATATTTCAGAATGCACTGTAGCAAATAGCATGCGTCTGAGTCAGGAAGAAACTTATACTCAAGTATAGAACTCCTTCATCACGTTTTGAGGTAGTTTTAGGATACCACAGTGCCTTAATAAAAGCCTCAAAAAAACGGGTAAACCAAAAAATAAGTCATTTTCTATCAAGAGATATTTTCATAATCACCTGAGGAAAGCTATAAAAATAATTTCTACTTAATCCCTTCCAAAGGAAACAACTGAATTCTAACAGATCACACACAGCACAATCTTTAAATAAAATTAACATTTGAAAAAAAAAAGATGACATGACTAGTTATTCTCAACTTGGCATCTTCACTAGGGTTGAGATTTCCTTTTACCCATAATTTCTAGAGATACATGTTGGAAGTAACAGTGTTCCATGTTGTTTTGAGCTGAATGGGAAAACGTGAGTGCCTTGGTTGTAATTCCCTTCTGGAATTTATTTGTGTTGACTGCTGACCAAGCTGTCTGAATCTTAACAATAGAAAGACAGGAATTACTTAGTCACTGTCTCTTTTCTCCTGCGTCTGTTTCAATTCCAGACATCTCTGCATACACTGAAGATGAAAAGACACGCTCGTTTTCCTGTCTGGATACACGCTCACAGTTTATGCAATACTTATTTCTTATGTAGATATATGGGTAGTTGATCTGTCTTATAAGGAAAAATAAACAGCAAATGTCAGACTCATGACAATTTTATCAATATTGGATTTAAAAAACCCCAAACATAACAACTACAATAAGAAAATTTTGCTCTAAAAATTATGTCCAGACTCTCATCTGTTGCAATTATGCTCTTACATCAATAGATTTCTGACAAATTACAGCTTGGGGCTCTGGTCACTTCTATACTGCTCCTACTTCATAACTCTTCTTTTTCCAGGATTCTTGATTTTCTCATTTCCTTTCTTTGCAAGTTTCATGTTCACAGAAGGATTTACTTCACTGTCTGATATCAACAAAGGAGACTGTCAAGAAAATATTACATGTGATGGAACTCTTAAATTGTCATTTTGCTGGGCAGAAACACTAGTGGAAGCTGCCTCTGAACGACCTAGATGCCACATAAGTTAATATCTGTTGATTTATTTCTCCTTTACTAACTAATTTTGTCTGGGCATTTTTTTGTCAAGTTATTTTATCTCAAGTATTTCTGAAATGGTAGCTTGAAGAGGTGAAAAAAGTGAAGAATGGGAAGAACTGAAAACACTACATCACTGATGTACAGTTTGAAGTCTTACAGTGAAGAAGGTTGCCACTTTAATGAAGCCCCAGATCTTAAAGGACTCTCTATAAAAGGGAACAAATATTGAAGTGCTGAGGTAGGAAAATGGAAGCCAAAGGTTTGCAAAAATGAAGCCACAAATATCTAATACAAGTTCACTGAGTCGTTTCATATTCAGCACTTCTTGGTCTAAGTAAATTTTGGTTTATGTCTTCATTACTTGGTTTATAAGTCCCATTTATTTTGACAAATCAGTCTCTTGGTCTTCAATATTACAGCTTTCTGGATTTCCCAAAAGGCATCTTAATTCTTATTTCCTTTGCTGGCAACCTGGCTAGCAAAAGTGTTTGTGTTTTCCTCTAGGCTAAAATAATGCTGGCAGAGAATGCACTCCTCAACTTGTATTATGTCAAAACTTACAGAGTTAGATCTGATCTGTGTGAAGGCAAAGAGGACTTTCAGTAGTTACTTGGTTGACTGGGGAAAAAATGTCAGGATTAGCTCAGAAAGAAGACAGTCAAGTTATCTGTGTTGATGGCAGGAAAGCTGACTTGAAGGGCTAACCCAGAATTTATTTCAAAAAAATCTCTCCCTTTTTTTCTGTGGGAAAATGGTGCTATTGCAACCATGTTTCTACTATCAATCATAGATTCTCTCAGTCTTCTTCTAGTATCATTATTTTTCACGGTATTAAAATTCTGAGTGTTGCCTAGCATGGGATGAAAAATAAAGATGACTTCACTCAACTTTAACTCACTTTTCTAAAATAAAGTTTTCCTCAAACCAGCAAATTACCATCTTTAACCATTCAAATACTTGTATAGACAGCTTCAACTGAATACAGGAATGAGGTGGCAAAGGGATGGAAGGGATGGAAAAGAGAATTGACCATTTACATGAAGCATAAAGTGAGCTCACACTTCTAAATAGCATACCAAAACCTTAACAGTGTAATGATGTTTGCAGGCAATTTCAATGGCACTGTATTAATTTCAGTAGAATTGTTCCCATTTACAAGAACAGCAGATCGGATCCATCCATTTATACTGTCAGCATTTTTCACTTTATAAGAGAAAAAAATAACTAGTTCTGACAGATGAAAAATGAAGACAGAAAATGAAGACTGGACTGTTTTCCCCACCCCTCACTAATGCTGATTGGGTGCAGAACAGCCTAGGGAGTGTGGGAAGTTCCCTGCCGCTACAACTTTTAACCACAAAATAGCTGGCCTCCTAAATGGACCTAAAGCTTGAATTACTAATCGTAGATTTATTATCTGTACACTGCAGTGGGAACTGTCAGATCATCCAAATGCTCATTTTGACTCCACATTCTAAGCAGATAATCCTGGAAGCAAGCCAACAAGTAGATACACGCATTTCCAATGCACCCTTGAATGTCATTTTTGAATGCCTTCTTATGGCTTAGTATTCTTGATGAGCAGATCAGCTGAGCTACTAGTAGAAGACTGGTTTACAATACTTGGTCACCAGCTGGCTGGTGAGGGTCTGATACAGGTTACTGTTGCCCACTTATTGGATGAAAGAGTTAGACAATTTTGACAGCTTTTAGATTAGTCCCTTGGAGCCGAAAAACTGATAATGGATGTATGAAGGCCTTTAATGTAATCTTGTCTATATACAACAGGAGTATAAACAATTCCTGTTTCCTTAAACCCTGGTAAGGGATTCCCTGCCTTACTGCAGTCAGCGCTCCCCCCAAGACTTTCTCTCCCTTCATTTCTCAAAGGTCATTGTGATTTGGCTTCTTTCTTTTGATTCAGCTGCATTTCCTTTTCCATCTCCCCTTTCTCCCCTGCAAGTGCTTTATCATTTCCCAAGAAAAGGCTTTAGCCTAAACGGGTTCTGCTCATTCTTATCCAGGCCCGTGTTCAGCTCCTACTGTTGTTGCTATGGCTGAACAAAAGGGAATCAACTGCTTGTTCATTTAAGCTTAATGGAAGGACAATTGCTGCTTTATACAACAGCTTCAACCCAAGCTATAACATGAACTATTTCTTTTAAAGTTTGTTTTTTTTAAAAAAAATCCTCTGTTACATATGTTTTGCACATACTAGATTTTGGAACAGATTGATGACTGATGGAATTAAGCAATCTCCATCGTCAGAGTTTAAGAAATGCTTGTATAAGCCTAGGGTATTATTTGTAACTCCATCAAGGCCTCACTTCTAGCATTAACATGTTGCAAAACACTAAGGTAAAGCTATGCAGGACACATGGCTTCTACTAACGATATTTTTTCTGTAAAGAGAAGCAGTCACAAAAAGTCCATGCACAGAGCAATTTGCAAGTATGAAGTCACACTACGTGATCCATTCTGTACAACATGGATTTCACTAAAGACTAACCCTACGTGGCAGAAGAGCCATGAGGATTGAGAAGGATCAACACCAATATGATTCTAGGAGGTGATTTATAGAACTGAATAAGAAAATAAACATTTTTACTAGATAGAATGTTTCCCTTTTTCTCCCAAAACAACCCTGTAAAAATACTACTTCAAAAATAATTCTAATGTGACTTTTCAATGAAGGCAGGATGAAAAAAACCTATTTTCTTCAGTGCTAATTTAATTCAGGTAAGGTACACATCATTGCTAGATGTGGTTCAAACCAAAACCACTTTGAACTTCTTCAAAGCTTGTCTATTTAATCTTTTAAATGCATCCACCACCAAACACATAGCAGGACTGTACTTCCAAAGAATGTAAGACGTTTATAATGCATTCATTCTTATACGCCAATTAACACCACCAGAAAACAGCACGTAGCCTTTCCATACACTGTGATGTTGCTCAACAGAATAGCTTTTGCCAAAATTATTACAATCTTCAAAGTGTCATCTTCTTACCCCATAGTACAGGGGAGGCAAAGCTGCTGTTATTTCAGATATATAGACTTTAGTCTTCTCACAACAAAAATATTCACATAAAAGACAAACCTGTGTTCTGAATATGATAAAATATTTATTATTTTTAAAACAGTGACACTAATAAAAATTATAGAAAATATAGGCCTGCATCATCTGCGCTTCTTACAGAAATTTAAAAAATCTGATAGCACTTGGTGTGCCGTACACGTGGCTAAAGTTCTAAACTTTGGTGAAGACGTATCTATAGCTACATCTTTGCTTTCTGAAAGAAAATGTAATGAGCTGGGCAAGGTACATTGAATTTGTAAAGCATCAAAATACTGAACTACTGTTTCACAATTAAAAGTATAGCTAATGTTTTCAGCATTCATGTAGATACAGTTTTGTTACTGAGTATTAATTCTATGATGGCTGATATAAATCACAAAGTAAGTATATTTCTGCCACTCTACTTGATCATGTCTCATAATGACAATATATCTCAATTACAACAGCTATTTTACTTTCCTGTGTTTTAGCAGAAACCTCTGTATTTGAAGAAAAGCATGAGCAGTTGAAATTAAGTAAAGAATTTCAGCGGTCCGTTACAGCAATTCTAAGTATATAGCAATCATAAATTTACTTTTAGAAATTACACTTTTGGAAAACAGATACTGAGAGGATAGAACAGAACCCACAACAAGCAAGACACTTCCAGATTAGTCCAACATCTGAAAATGAAAATGACACTCTCACACAGCTGGGTTTGTAGACAGTAACTGGAAATACCCACAAGGCAATTGCACAAGAAGAAAAAAACCCCACCTGCCTCAAAGAAACCTTGTTTCCGCAAAGGAAATTGCAATGCAGAAGCAAGGAGTGCTGGAAAAGACAAGAGCTCAAACAAACTTCACTGTCATACCTTTCAAGAAATCTCAGCTAGATCTTCACCTGGCAGTCTTTAGTATAATAATCCAAAAGTGACCTTGCCTAAATAAGGACAAAATAAAAAGACACAAAATTGTTTCACTGACGATGTTCTTCAGTAAAGCTCTCCGAATAAAATACTTGTGAACCACTGAAAAAGAAATAGAGACAAATTCATCTGGAAATAAAATGATACTTTTAGACTTATGAAAATATAGAGGACAAGATGATGCATAAGATATTTTGAGTGTCTGACTTTTCTGGAATGAAGAGTGGGAAAACTCAAAATTATCTTGTTTTTCCAGCCAAGGAACTACTTGGCGAAACATAGCATCAAAATGTGAAATGAACACCATTATGGAAACATATTCACACCTGGTTTCCTACAGAATGCTTGAGAGTTAACGAGCAACTGGCATTCTACAGCCACTGTTCATCCCACCAACTGTAATTATTTTATTATTACCTGGGTATGTGTTGCATCTACTTATAAAATCTTTAGAAAGGAACATCTCTGGACCCCTGAAGACTTTTACATTTTTGTGTAATGTGAATTGTGTCTATCGCAAACAAGCCCTGACTAGCAACTAGATCTTCAAGCACCCTGGAATAAAAACTGCCAAGTAGAAACTCTCCTTACCCCCCCAATCTCTCTTTAATATCCATATCATATATGGCCAAATCTTCAGCTCAAAAGATATACAGAAGGAAAAACTTGTAGCTTTGGGAGCTGGAAACTGGTGGGTAACCAACAGGAAAGCTCAGACTTTCCTGCTGCCTAATATTTAACATACTTATATCAGCGCAGAGACTCGAAAGACTGTATAAACAGTGTCTTTTGTAGAGACATTACTAAAACAGGAGAGTGGTACACAGACACAAAGAAAAAACAGGCAAAAGGAAGGCTAGCCCAAAATAACCTTTATGCATTGAACTGAAATAGATTCTGTTTATTTTTTAAACAATCATAGTCGTGCTCATATGCTATAAAAATGGATAAGAGAAGATGGATGAGAGAAAATGGACTTCAGAGGATTTAAATGAAGACTTATAAGAAGTAATTGAAACGTGTGTCCAAGACATAAAACTATGGTGGCCAAACTTCACAAACTTTTGGGTACTTGCAAAATCTATTAACAGTCATACTAAGTTTAAACTATGAAAGCTGAAGACTAGGTATTTATATATATATAAAGATGTAAAATATTTATTCATGTTTTAAGTATTATGATTGAAAAGCGAGCACAAAGAGTTGTCAGCTTAAAGGTACGCTTGAAACAGAGGTTTCCAGATGCATGCATCTCTGCAGAAGAACCATCAGATTCACAACTGGGTAGGTAATTCAGTGTAACTTGTGGAAAAAGCTTAAGCTTAATATTCTATCTGGCCTCAGAAGATCTTTAAAAAAAAATATCTGCAAGACAGACTGAACATATTATACCCAGCATTTCTGGCCTTGCCTCTACGAGTACTTCTTGAATATGTCAATTATAATGGCTCTATTTCAACAGGGTCATAATAACTCCAAAGAGTTAGTTACTTCCTAGACATCAAATGGACTAATTTTCTCCCAGACAGTATTTTTCTCTTTCTTTCCTATAGCTTTTGAGGAAGTTGCGAGAAAATGGAGATACACTTATAAGAAGTGTTTTGTCAAAGCTTATATTGTCATTCTTAATCCATCATATAGAGTGCCCAGAGGACACAGTGGATGGCTGTAGATGGATTTTTAAAAACCTAGAAGAATAACAAAGAATCAGATATCTTCTGCACTCATTCTACATACAGAATATGCCTTTTCTATTCTTACTGAGCTAACCTACTGTTAAACTGTGTTAAATATGCTTTTTCAAAAGAATTTTCACCTTGAGCATATGTCTCATGCATCTGACCCTTCAAGGTCTTTCTAATTAAAGACAGATTATATCATAATTTGCTAAATGCACTTGGAGTTCATGTAATTTACCATGGCATTTTAATACATCAAGACATTTTACTTGAATTCCAATCTGAAATAGAACTACTATCAACATAACAAAATCATTACAGCAATTAACAAAACCACAGTTGTATAAAATCCTGACCCTGCAGCAGAAAAACCTGAGTGGGACAGTGGCTAAGACAAAATAGAGCGAGCTGTTTCATCAAAGCAGAGACAGGCTCAAATGCAATCTATCAAAAAACGGTGGCAAGGTTAGGGAACCTGGCACTGTCCCAATCTGCTACGGAGCTTAAGCTCACACATACCTACTTTTCCACAAGCTCATTAAAAATGGTTTCCTCCAGAAAAAAACTTCCAGGCATTCAACAATCAATATATTTGATATGCTGCCCTATCCTCCACCTGTTCCAAATTCCTAAATTATTCCAATCCTATAAACCCAGCAAGATCAGGAAAAGAAAGAAATGTGCATGTTGATGTAACTAAGCAATCGTTGGTTGCAGATTTATTAAGCAAGGGAATGGCATACTGCTGCATATGTAGTGTACTGCTGCAAAGGGATAAACTTGATCGAAGGGAAACATCCTGACTTATCAAAACACGGAGGCTCTTTTCCCTGAGCATAGGATCATAGAATCACCTAGGTTGGAAGGGACCTTTCAGATCATCTAGTCCAACCATCAACCTAACTCTGACAAAAACCACCACTAAACCATACCTCTAAGCACTGTGTCTACCCATCTTTTAAATGCCTCCAGTGACGGTGCCTCAACCTCTTCCCCAGGCAGCCCGTTCCAATGCTTAATAACCCTTTCAGTGTAAACATTTTTCCTAATATCCAGTCTAAACCTCCCCAGCATCTTGCACTCTTCATCTAGAGCTGTAGATTCGGCCACTGCTAAGCACGATGCCTTTTCCCTGTCTGTTCCACTTGTAGCAGAGCCTGAATGTCAGTGAACACTCTTCTCAAAGCAGTGTTTAAACTTCTGATGACGCAGGTGCACAAACCAATAAATCAAATAAAGATGCTTTAATACCAAGCTCCGTTTGAAATGGAAGGGAGGTGATGATAAAAAACCAAAACCCCTGATAAATATAAAATCATTAGCGAATTAAATTTTTCTTTCAAGCTCAGAAACCATTTCCATAAATTATCAAACTAAAGAAACATGAAATCCCTTAAAAAATTTTCTCTAGCTGCATCCTTTTGATGCTTCCAATGCACTTTAAAAATACTCAAACAACCGAGAAGAGCATAGTCAAGGCCTTGCGGATGCTGTGATTCCTGCAGAGTTTAAGACCTGCTTCCTGCAGAGTAAACAGGTCCTGCATCGAAGTAACTGATTAAAGCCACTAGCTCCTTAATAAGTTAGGTGCCTTTTTTACTGTAAGCAACAACTAAGCAGCTGAAAACTAGAGGCAGTGAATATACTGAACCTTTGCTGCATTACACTTAGGGCATATCTAAAACACAGTCCCTGTGCCCGCACATACAGGAACTAGCTCAGACACCAATAGTAGCGCAAAGTGAGTGCACATGCAGTATTTGGTGAGGAGCTGGGTACATATTTGGGCTTTTAGGCAAAAATAGAAACTGTAACGTCAATACCAAAATTAGCTAGTATAAAGCTAGATCATATATGTCTCCATGTGTTGTAGCTGACTGAGAGCTGCAGGCGCTGCACGAGACAGCATTGGCTTGGGATGGAAACAGCGCAGGTAGGAGGAGATGGAAGATGGAGTGAGACCAGAGGAAGAGGCAGAAAGAAACTAAGGCTATAAAGACAAAAAGGGAAACAGGTAAGACAGACCAAGGAAAACAAACGGGGAACGGTTGAAGAATTTTTGTCAGATTTCACACATAAATTATTTAAGTGCAATGACTAAATAACCACAGTGTGATGTAGGAAAAATTACAAAGTCTCTGCTGCTCTGAACCTATTGCCCTCAAAGAACAGAACCTGCACAGAAGGGAATTCCCAGTGATGAAGAGCTGGCTCTACACCAACTTCAGGTAATGGTGTGTGGCCGAGGAAGAGACATCAGTGTAGATGCTTCTGGCAACTGAATCATTAGCAGGGACATTTGGCACATAGGTGCAACAAAGAGCAAATAAATTAACCCCCATCACTGTGTTTTTACTCTTTTTAGAGTCTAAGAAGATTCAGAGAGTAGAACATCCTTTCTGATGCACTGCCAGCAAAATATAGCGGAGGCAGATAAAATAAAGAGGGAGCAGATCTAAAGAATGTTTTGGAAGTTGTAGTTTCTATTTCTGCATGTGAAAAGTACCTACATACGTACAGCAAACTGCGGCCATGTGAATAGTGATACTATTTTTAGCAGCAAGTATCAAATGGGACATTCTCACATGCAGAATTCTGTGTTATTGGAGATGAGGGAATCCTCTTTGAAAAGGTAATAGTTACAAAGCAGCCAGTTTCTAAAGGGATTAATATAAATCCATAGTTTTATTGATACATACAGAAACTACATGAAACTATCCCACCACATGATCATGCAAAAGTTCCTAATTCCTGACTGTAACCATAGTTTAAATGAACTTTCTAGGTGGCTGATGAGGTATAACAAGCACCAGTACTCTTCAAGCTCTTCTGACGCATTACACAAACCGCAGTCTGGACAGTGAGCCATGCTCTGGTGCCTTATTGCATGTGACAATCTTTAAAATAATCACATGGAGAGAATCAAACATATGATCCCATGTTGACTGCTGAGCAAAAATATCCTCTGATAGATGGTACTAGACTTCTTGTTTATAATCCTAATGAGATATTCCTTTAAGTCTTTGTGTGAAAAAAATGCCAAATTTCTTCCTAATTGAAGTGCATACTAAAACCGGAAAAGCTCAAAGAAATTTCAAATTGTTGTGCAATAATTTAAGCTGTTGAAAAGCTTCATTTTTTTTGTTTTCTGCAGGGAACAATTTTCATTGTTGGAAGCAAGCCAAAAAGCCCAGCTTGGCCAGATAAAAAACATCTTGAAAAATACCGCTTTATAAATTTGTAAATTAAGCAATGAAAACAAAGCTGGGGGAGAAAGGAAAAAAATATTTCTGTCCCTGTACAAGAACCTTTTATGAATCAAGAATTAAATAGCAAAAATAGCTAATAGGAAAAAACATCCCCCAAAACAAAACCCAAAAAAAACAGAAACAAACCCCAAACCACTCAACTTCTAGAGTACCACTTCATCTTGATGCAAATATATTGTTATGTGTCAAAATACAAGTTTGTGCCACAAGCAAGAATTTGTATCTGCAAGAATGTGCGCATGCAAAGAGATGTGTATAGAAATATAAATACGGAACTTGAGTTCCTGGCCACAAAACCATTGCTCGGATGAGACAGAGAAAGCCTGAAGTTTATATAAAGCCATACAAGCAGAGCGCACATACCTTTGTACAATGTGTACTTCACCTCCAGCTAACACTGACTAAGGGAACACCTGGAGAAGCAGTTAAGGCACTAGTTGTCATAAAGCAGGATATTTTCCTTATTTTGCTCTTTTGCCCCGTCCTTCATCCCTAGTAGAGATTCAGCAGTGCCTTGACTGGAAGCATTAATGTCTACCCTGACCCTACACAAAAGGTCCCACTAAGTGTTGCAAGTGGAGATGCACATCAGGTAGCTTTCATGTGACTGGCTAGTGTACGAATTAAGCAAAGATGTGGACATGACTATGTGTTACACTGCTCGTCACCTATGTTAAATGGAGAAGACTAATAAGATGTTATTTACTTGCAAAGCTGTGAGAGACTTTAAAGAAGCATTTCTGCTTTTATTCTTAAATTGCATCAGAGGTATATAGCTGCTGGTTTATTTTCTGTAACTGCAACATTTTCCATTTTCTTACTGTCATATAATATTTACAAGGTACCTACACCTCCACCCCTGGGGTGCTTCATGAGCAATTAAAACGCAATCATCATAATAAAGAAATAAATAACCTTAATTAAAACATTGCACAGGAACCTTCCTCAGATGCAGAGCCAGTGGGGAGCTGTCTGTCTTCATGAGATTTTACATATCTGTCAGTTAGACTGAGATCCAAATGCAACATCAGGTTTCACGGACATCATCCAGATTTCTTATATTCCCTGAGGGCGATGGATTCATACCTCACCAAACAGATGATTCTCAAATGTAGACTACTTATTTGTTAGATAAGATTTTCTAATTGCTGCATTTAATTAAATTTTTTAAAAGAGTTCTGGGATCCTGGATCACACACAATCTCCCCTACTCTCCTGCTACCTTTTTTATCCTCTTTCTTTCAAAAACAAACAAAACATCAACAATGCCTCTTCCCACTCCTACATTTTGTTTTTCCACTCAGGGACGTTGTAATATAACCTTTGGTACTTCCTTCTATCATGCTGTCTTCAGTGCTGTGTTTACCAGCCCCTCATCATTCCAGGCAAGGCAGAAATATGCAAAATATTCTCCCCCTACCTGTTACCCATCGGCAGGCCTAGATTGTTCTCAATTCAGTTGTTTTAAACCTTAATTTTCCAGTGTGATATTCCCCAGAGGGAGCAGAAGATTGCAACAAACAAATACTTCTGGTCTAAAGTTCAGTCGCTTTCAAAAGCACTACACAGACCTTTTCTGGGTACTGACATTTCAGAACTGAAGGAGATCAAGAAAAAAGAATTGATTTATTTAAAGTGGTTGGACACAGAATCACAGTTCTTCCTGGGTCAAAACTCCTATTTGACAATATCATTTACTCTCCAACTCCAAAGCAATTTTTTGTGCTCTGCTTGGCATTTTGTTTAAAATCTTCATATAAAATTATCCATTCCTTTTAAATATTTTGATAAATATTACGGAAATTATGACAGTTTCTGATTTGTATTGTCAAGTCTGTGACTTCCACTTTCAATACATAAGCTTACCTGCCCCAGAATATGTGCCTAGCTCATTCCTTCTAGCATAACACCAGAACATGTAAATGCTCTGCCAATTTTGAAGAGCATGGTGGCAACAACCATGACTCTAGAATGTCTCTGCTAGAGTTACTAATTGTGCCACCACCCTTTCACACTTCTCATGAAGAGTTCAGGACCTTAAGGATGGTCATGTGCTCTTTTATAGCTGTAGCAATGATGATGGCTCTTTTCAAAGTCATCGATGTGGCTCTTCCTTCCAGGGCCTTTCCTCCTGCAGTTGCAAGTTCAATACCAATAGGCAGCAAAGTTCTCATGAAGCCAGGGGACGAAGGGCGCTACTGAAAGGAAGATATCCTTCTGCCTAACACAGAGGCACAGAGATTAGTGGAGACGGCTCTTGCCTCAGCTGAGCACATGGTTTCCACAGACACAGGGGAAGAGATGTATTTCACCTCCTTCCCAAGTCTGCCACCTTTCTTTGTGTCTGGATGAAGAGAATCCAGCTAAAAGCTAAAATCATACTGCTGTGTTCAGCTAATTCCATGCTTACGATTTACTGTAAGGTTGCTGATCTATATCTAGTATATATAATGCCTTTTGTAGGCTTTGAATATGTTGTTTTCTAATTGTATCTGTACTTATTGGTATTTACTGAGGACCATGCGGACTCATGGCTCTGAAGTTCAGTATTGAAGCATTTGGATTCTGACTGATGCATTTTCATTTCAGGAGATCTCTCAACTTGTAGATAGGTTTCAGAAGAGTGAAATAGCAGGATAACATCATGTCCTTCTTTTCCAGGAGGAATTCAGAATCTCTCCTTGCCTAAGGCATTTACTATTTATTTTCAGTTAATTACTGGAGGGGAGCTTATACATCAGGCTTCCTTCTGTTATAACTATATTTAGAACACATTCTCCCTTTCTGAGCTGTCCTTTTGTTTTTCAATTCCTCCTCTTTTGAACTAAAGGGAAATTAATTATAAATAGCTAAGAAGTGGCAGCATACATAAGGACAATATGAATACAGGGAGAACTTTTATCGTATCACTTTGAAACAAAGCAGCTTTGTATGCAGTGATCCACTCAATTTGGTGTACAAACAACTGTTCCTTTCACAGGTCTTCCTGCAAGATACTTGTGATCCACCATTGTGCTCAGGTAAATACAGCTAAGAACTAACTACATGCTGTTACTACATACATACAACCGATAATTGCATTTGACACCTCCTGACATTGCTCTTAGGACAGTTTTACAAATGAAAATAAATAAATATGTTGGATTACTAGAAGGCATTATAGTCTCAAGAGGGTGTCATACACATCTACATTTTATTTACGATGTTCATGAGTGCACATGGCACACTGTCTCAGTGTGGGCTGACTGTCTGTATCCCTTCTGAAACAGCAATCCTAAACCCCACCAAATCTCATGGCACCATCATTATTCTCTGTGAGCTGTTCCATCATCTCAACCTGAAGCAGCTGCAAAGGCTGCAAGCAGTAACCAATTCTTTGACTTTATTGCAAACCAACATCCTACTCCCTAAAACAAAACCAAAAACAAACAAAGATTTTATTCTTCCCTTATGTCCTTTCTTTCTGAGTGTGTGTTTGCAATGATCAAAACCAAAACAGTAACACTGATGAATGAACTGCAATTGTTTTATTCCATTTCATACTACACAGTTGGTTGCTGTTATAACAAAAAATGCAATAATCAACATGGCTGCAAGAAGAAAAAAAATAGAACTTGTATATTGTGTATAATCTACATACCCGAGATTGTAATTTTTATGGTCTAGACATTATGTCAGTAAAAAAAAAGACCTTAAACCCCATAGGTTTTTCTTTAAAATACAGAATTCTTCCAATAATAATTCCAAGTGAGTACAAGAGAGACACACACGAGAGACTGTTTGTCTATTGACAACTGAATAAACATTCCTGGGAGAAGAATGTGTTCTGGATTACTAAAAATTGTAACCTAGATCACATCAGAAATGAGCTTGGATTGAAGATGCATGATCCTACTAGATTTTCAACCAGCCAGACTTTGATGGTAGGTTAGACCAGCCTATTCATGTAATTACCTTTGTGAGAGAATGAGAGAGAGCTGGAACTAATTTTGAAATTAAAACATGACTAAAATTCAGTAACTGAGATGTATGCACATATATCAAAATGTATTTGATTCTAATGAGAAGGCAGAATTTCTTTTGAGGTCTTGAGATTCAGTAGGAAGCATGTTAAAACTTTATATCTTCTTAATATAGATAATATCTTAGGTACATATAATAGAGTATATATGTGTGTATATATACATACTTATATGCACTATAAATATGCTGTTGGTATATATGGCATGTAATGTGTGTGAAAATGGTCAGAATTTTTATAATTAGAGCATTTGCATGAATAGAGATGGGTTAAATGAGAGTATCCATCCTTGCCTTTATTTCTGTGAAAAGTCCTGGAGTTACAGGAAGGAGATGAAAGACTCTTTTGACTTGTAAATTCTGTTTTAAAATGCACCTGAAGGTGGGTGATTTGTTCATCTATTGCCTTGTTTAGATGAGGAAGTTAACAGGTGAATTTGAAATTCAGTAGCTAATACACACTAATTTCCTGTGTTAAGACTATTTCCTGTATCAACACCAAGTGTACAGAATAAGCAGAATAAGTAAGCAGGATGTTTCACACAAAGAGAAGAGATGTCCGTACTAGGAGACAGAGCGGAATTACAATTTAAAATTACAGTTACTGGTACAAGCGAGTGGGATAAAAAGAAAATTATCCTCTATATATTTTAATGGCATTCAAGCAAGTTTCAACACAGGATAGTTTCAAGATTGCCATCTCGGAGGGATTTATCTCACAGTAGACTGAAAAATAGAGTTTAACCATAAGAGAAGCTACAAACTCTAATCTTATAAGTGAGATCTAGATAATTTTACTGGCTGAGCTCTTAAATATCTAAATATTTTGTGTGGGTTTATATTACAGAAATCGTAATGAAGTCTTTATTGTTAATCTAATTGTAAAGTAATTACATGGTGACTAGATTTATCTCATACTTTTAAGCCTCGGAGTTCTTTTTAACAGTCATTACTTCATAAAAATATTGCAAAAACGTTTCTAAATCCAAATCTAATACTTTCCTCAATAAAGGCAAACGTAAGTAATAATTTCTACATTTCCCATTATTTGTATTGTGGCAGCCCCCAGGTGTACCAATTGATTTGAAAATACCAGAATTCTTTCCAGTAGGAGAAATGCTCCATTTTAACATTTAATTTTACTCATGACAGTTTCTTCTTGCATTAAGTATTCCTTCAAGTAAAGAAGCATCTTACGCTTAATATTAAATCAGTGTAAGTAAAAAATAACTGCTTCTTAGATCCATACACAGCTAAGGCTTTTAACTTGCATATCAAAAAGTAGACTAGCCAAAATATTGTTGAAAATAAGTTTTTTTCCTGTTACTGTCCTGCCTAACAACTACATACACAAGAGAAATCCAAGGGATGAGTGGAATGCTCTTTTCATATTTTACAGCTTTAATTTTTTCCAGAGATAAAAAGCATTTTACATTTCATCCCATGGTTTGTCATAAGTAATTTATTTTCATAAATTGGGAGAATTGCAAAGATTCATCTAAAGATTGTCAGACAAATTATGGGTTTAATTTATGCTGTAATTGAATTACTGCAGCTATAAAGAATGTTAATAAATGGAATAAGAATTCTGAATTTAAGTTTTAGTTTATGTTAATGTCTTAAATTTTGAAAGGTAATACTTGAGCCATAGCTAAAGTCCCTATCCAGACAACTATATTACTAAGGTCAATTGTGATACATGCATGGTCATTTTTCTTCTCTCACCTGTCAAGGACAGATATTTAGAATTTGTTTTACTGACTTTGTCTCCATTGACTTGGAGGTTGCACTGACTTTCAAGATACATTCTTGCTTAAAAGAATAGCTTGTTTATCCACAGTACAACCAAACAATTTGGTTTTAATTCTCGCTAATGAAGTCTGTTTTCACGTACTCATCATAGAAAAGTACCAAAGAAATTTTCTTTATCTGTTTCCCTGGTGAGAGATTTGAGTTTCAAATCTTGAAGTGTTAAAATGATAGTGTCACATGAGTCTGGAAAATTTCTTTTGTGTCCTCTTCCATCCAAGAAGCAAAGTAGTGATGAACATAGTAGCAGAAAGAAAGCAATAATGAGTTTGCATTCACAACATCGTAATGAGCATACAGCAGTCAGACCAGAAATATATTATGAAACAAAGTGACACAAAGGATTAATTTTACCATGCAAGAAAGAAGTCTGGTAACTGAGAAGTGGTATTGCCTACCCCATCCTGTAGGAAAAAATGAACCAAGCTGGATTTTTTTTCCCTTGTAATTAACAGACTTTTAATTTAACTACTGTCATTAGCTTCAGAAGACAGTCAAGTATAAGGACTAAATTCTGCCTCTACATTGTTGCTGCAGATCGGTAAGTAGTGAAGCAGCAAAGATGTTGATGGCAGTACCCACGATTAAATTACAATCTGATGATGATTTGCCACACTCCCTGAAAAAGAAGCCTTACATCCACTGCATTTATAAAAATGCAGTCTACCAAAATACAGCTACTGTGTAAGTGAAAACTGCCATTCTATGAAACAATCAAAAAAAGTCCTATAGTTCTACCAGAAACCAGAACGCAGGATTCGGTTTGCAAACAGTCAGTGTCACTTTTGAAATGGCTCTTAGGACAAGAATTAAACTGAGGGCTAAATGTAATAAGTGACCTTACAAACAAAATTTGCTGTAAAACCATGAGCATATAGCAGTTATGGATCACTGTGAGACATGGAACCAGTTTCAGTGGCAGTGTAACTTCCTAAGTCAATACCATTACACTCTCTTACTTATATCCAATTATAATAATCTACAAGAGGACTAAAGTATATTATATCAAATGAATCATTTTTTGAGTCAATTGAACCTCATGAAATTCAACAAAGCCAAGTGCAAGGTCCCAAGCACAAATACAGGCTGGGCAGAGAATGGATTGAGAGCAGCCCTGAGGAGAAGGACTTGTGCATGTTGGTGGATGAGAAGCTCAACATGAGCCAGCAATGTGCACTCGCAGCCCAGAAAGCCAACTGCATGCTGGGCTACATCAAAAGAAGTGTGGCCAGCAGGTCGAGGTGATTCTTCCCCTCTGCTCTGCTCCCATAAGAACCCACCTGGAGTACTGGTCCATCTCTGGGGCCCCCAATGTAGGAAGGATATGGACTTGTTTGAGCAGGTCCAGAGGAGGGCACAAAGATGATCCGAGGGCTGAAGCACCTCTCCTATGAAGACAGGCTGAGAGAGTTAGGGTTGTTCAAACTGGAGAAGAGAAGGCTCCAGGAACACCTTACAGTGGCCTTTCAGTACCTAAAGGGGGCCTACAGGAAAGATAGGGAGGGACCCTTTGTCAGGGAGTGTAGCAACAGGACAAGGGGTAATGGGTTTAAACTGAAAGAGGGGAGATATAGATTGGATATGAGGAAGAATTTCTTTACTGTGAGGGTGGTGAGACATTGGAAGAGGTCACCCAGAGAAGTTGTGGATGCCCCATCCCTGGAAGTGCTCAAGGCCAGGCTGGATGGGGCTTTGAGCAGCCTGGTCTAGTGGGAGGTGTCCCTGTCCATGGCAGGGGGGTTGGAACTAGATGATCTTTAAGGTCACTTCCCACTCTAATGATTCTATGATTTTGTAGTAAAACTGACATCATCAGACAAATTATTTCCTGACAGTTTGCAAAAACAGGGAAAACTCTCTTCCACCAATATAAGTCTGCAACTAGGAGCAGAGCAATTCATTCACTTGCTCACAGGAAACATACAGGATTGACAATATATTAACATGTGTGTGATAGACAGTGTGTGAGGAACTGAATTCTTCCAAACTTGTTTATAGAAACAATCTTTCAAAACAACACACTGTCTTATATCACAAAGACAAAATATCTCCCCAGATTGGAAGACAGAGGGGGGGAAGAGGGAGAATGGAAGAGAGGCTGAAATATAAAACCCTCCAAAAATTGAAGCAGTGGTGCAAACCTGATACTTCCTTTAGTTATTACCTAAGAATATACTGGAATGACAGAAAACAAGTAACTGCTTGCTAAAAGTCAGTAATCTTCTTCTTTTATAACACAGGTACATCACAGCAAATTTCTAGTCCATTTACTTTCTCTCTAAAGCCTTTGAACTACATCTCCGTATCTATAAATATGTGGAGAATATATATATAACGAATATCTGAAAGAAGACTTGCTGCACACAAATAAGATAGAGGCATACCAAGTACAGAACAAACATGAATATTTTTTTGTGGCTGTTCAAAATTTACTGGCAGCTACAGTATAAATGATCAATCAAGATGTCAGATCAAAACAGACATGCTATATGTAAGATATGACAAAAAGAACATATGGTGTGTGTTGTAGACATTGAAACACATAGTTTCTTTATAGGAAATATTATAGGATTATATTTGGATTTCACACAGAATCACACACGTAATCACAGAATGGTTTGAGTTGGAAGGGACATAAAGTTCATCTAGTTCCAACCCCCTGCCATGGGCAGGGACACCTCCCACTAGACCAGGCTGCTCAAAGCCTCATCCAGCCTGGCCTTGAACACTTCCAGGGATGGGGCTTCCACAACTCCTCTGGACAACCTGTTCCAGGGCCTCTGAATTCTTCACAAAATACCTACCCACTGATGCAGAATTCTCTTCATCACTAAGCTTGTCTAAAGAAACATCAGAGAGCCTGAAAGACTGGCTGTAAGGTGGCAATGCTCTTTAAAAGACAGGTGTTCTGAGCAGCTAGACAGCAGACCACAACAGCCTTTTCAAACCTAAACCTAAAGACTCAGACATCTGTGATTAATGGGTATTGGTATCCAAAAGAAAGATCAGTGACTACTCCAGAACAGTTAACAAAATATTTCTAGGAAGTCAAAGAAGCTGGAATTAAAAAGACCACTTCTGCAATCAAAGGAGAATAAATTGTCTTTCTTATTTAAACTATTAAAAGAAGCAAGTGCCTTCCCCTTGTGAAGCCTAATTATGTATAAATTTTCCACATATAAGTTATCCTGTACAGGAATACAGGATTTTCAAACTCAGCAGAACACCATTAGAAGAAAGCACTCAGAATTGTGAAGGTCAAGAGGAGTGACAAGGATAGAGCTATCCTTGACAGTTACTGGACAGTTGCCTTGAGGCATCCAATAATTATCATTAGTCTGCAACAAGGTTCCTGGTTGAAGATGGAATATCCTCAATAACATTAGCAGCAAGGATGTTATTTACCTGTAATACTGTTATTATTTAAGAGAAAATGAAGGTTACTCTGAATATTTGTCTGAAAAGCACTTTCTTTGCAGAAGTAAAGGTGAGTCAGAAGGCAGACACCTTGTACTGTAATGGCCTAAAAGCACTTACTAAATACTTTGACCAGAGTTCCTTAGTCAAGCAAAGCCTGAAATAGCCTAATCCTAATTGCCAAATCTTTCTGCTTCTACTGGACTTCAATGGGAGCAGAGACAGGGCAGCACCCTGTGCGCTGCATTCACAGGGACTTGTTTCCAGCCAAACTCCACCTAACTTTGAGAACTAGGAGTCAGATGATTTCACCAGCAATGAAACCAGACAACACTTGGACTGGATGAAATGGGTTAAATTTCTTTAAGTTGTTTGGGCTTCTGATGCCCTGTAATAACTGGGAGTGCTCTCTCAAATGGAAAATGTCCAGCAGCTATTAAAAATAGTCTTATAACAAACTCAATTTAATTGTCTTGTGAGTAGCATGAAATTGAATACACTAAGGTCATTAACCTTCAATACTCAAATTCTGTTTTTCTATAATTATGTTTTCTGATCACAGGAACCCTGCGTATCAGAGGCAACAATACACACATTACAATACTAAAGAAAAGTTGAGGCACCAGGGTCAGTTGACCTTCACATTTAACATTCATAGACAAAAATACTTTCTAAAGCAAGCATTTTTTGGTTTAGACTACTTCCCTTGCTGATAGACATAATTCTGAACTTAAGAATTATGCTATTTTCCTTCCTTTGGCATGTTTTGCCCTTAACTATATAATAAAAATGCCAGTGCAATTCACATTGCATAGTACATATTAGCTATTTTATTGCTTATGTTATGTTTGGAAATAAATACGCATAAATTCAGTTTATCTATCCTATATGTTGCAACCTCACAGGAATATAGTCCTTCATTTTAAGTTCTGGGTGTAGTTTATAGAGTAATAAATGCTTGAAAGTATTGCATTCTTCATGATCACTCTTTCAGAATGTGAGATATCAATTCTCACCATGACTTACACTGCATTTACATTTAACTTCTTCTTTTGTAATCTTTCCTTACATTACAGTCAGCACTTGCGTGTTTAGTGACTTATAAACTGTAGTGCTTACAGGTCATTCCAGAAGAAAACCCACTCCATGGAAACACTTTGTTTTCTACATAATATTTTGAGAAATGTGTTGCTGTCTTTCATAATTTGACATTTTAAAAATCATATTGTAATCTAGTTTTACTAACAGTTATCCAACATTATGGGCAAAAGGACTACTGTCAGAACAAATGGCTGAAGATGAAATGAGAAGGACAAAGGAAGAAATGGTGCAAATCACTGATCATCTTAGACGTCTGCATACTAAGGGAAATAACCAAGAGGTGGTAGAAATCTTAGCACATGATCAGGGATGTGAAATAAATGGCAAAGCAGAGATCCAACGGTATAACTCAGTTGCCCTGCATTTAATTTAGTTTGTTTCAGAAAGATAGAAGAGAGAAAAGCTAGGAGGTGATGTTAGCTTGCACATGAAGGATTTGCCTGGAAGGTGGATGAGCCCACTGAAAGTCTAAGAATGACGAGAGAAAAGAATAGGGGAGCTCTTATAGAAAGCTTACTCATGAAACCAAATCAGCAAAATCAGATACATCAAGATTTCTGTAGGTCTTTTGCAAAATCATTCAAAAGAAACTGAGTGGTGGGAATGAGGGATGTTAGTTGTCCAGATATCTCTTCTGGAGAAAACATGTTTTGTCTAGTCAGGTCTTGATATGCATTGGTCAAAAAATACTGCTCGATATTTGTTTCTAATATTAGGAAGCAGCTCCTGAAGAAGACTGTACTAGAAAGCATCTTGGTCTTCAATAACTTCGTAGGAGAATCCAGAGGAAAAAACTGTCCCCATCAAGGCAGTCAAACACTGAAAGGGGATGCTCAAAGAGGCCGCAAAATCTCCATTCTTGAAGATATTAAAAACTAGACAAGGCCATTAGCAACGTCATCTAAGTTGGTGTTGCTTTGAACAGAGATTTGAACCGGGGGGACCTCCAAAATTCCCATCCGAGATATACTGTTCCTTTGATTCTCTGCTCCTTTATGAAATAGCAGGGTTTTCAGTCCTCAAAAGGCAAAGGAGAAACAAATGTGAATATACTCTGAAACTGAACCTCACTAAACTTAAGAATGAGACCAATATATACCTAGCTCAAAATCCTACCTCCATCAGTAGCTGAACTAGTAACTGAAGTGACTGTATTATTTTTGCATGAGAAAAATGGAAGGTGGCTAATGTAGCACCGATCTTTAAAAAAATGGGTTGAAGGGGATGCTCAGCCTGCAGCAAAACCAGTTCAGGTCAAGTACTGGGAACAACATTTTAGTGATAAAGGTAGTGAATCAATAAAGAAGACCAAATAGATAAGTTGCAGAAGCACCAACACCGGAGACTGGTTAAGAACATGTTGGACAACTGTATACTGAGCCAATGACATTCACTAACTTGAGTTAAACTGAATGACTCAACTGCCTCGTGTCTCACAGACAGAACTAAACTAAGACTATGAGTAAACTATGACTAAAACTAAGACGCTTCTACATTTTCTTTTGATCTCTCCCTTCAGTTCCCTTTACCAATCACAAAATCTCTCTCATCGGTATTCATGCAGTACATCTGATCGCTACTTTTGAGTTAGACTTCCCTCTAAAATCCTTATACCCACATTACATCTAAGTCTCAATCAAGTCAGAAAGCTCCATCCCACCTCTAAGACTCTGTATATGCTATCTAACTGTAGGACCTGGATCTCATTACCTGTTATTCATAATACTGTAACCTCCTTCCTGTTGGTCCTGATCAGTACAAGCTGGCTCTGCTTGTACGTATTCAGAAAGCTGCTGAAAAAGTAATTTTCCAAGTTCATCTTGCAATAGCTCTTTCCTTGCACCCTTCCACTGGCTCCCCTCTTTTATTGCAAGAAATCAGAAAAGACTGGTATGCATTTTCAGAATGTGCACGTGTATCTCTAACCAATCCAACAATTCTTACTGACATGGTGATCTGCCAATGCTGAACTAATTTTAGGCTTATTAAACAAACAGGCAAGCAAACATTAAAATAATTTGTGCTTCCTTCCCTGCTGCCCCTGATGCTTTGGGCATCTGTTAACATCAACATCTGCATAGCTGCCTCGTTATTCTCCTCACATCTGTCTTTGCTCAGGCACCCTTCACAGAATTGCAATGCTAGTGAAATTGCTGGTGTGCTAACACAAGGGGCTATCAGACTGACCAGAAACAGACCACTGATTCCTTGTCCTCCCTTTTTGGTCTTCATCTACATCCATTTTATAACATGCTGATTTGTATTGAAGGTTTAATTTGGAGGATAAAGGTACAATTTTCCTTTTCTGTGTGCACAGTACCTAACAAAATGGGTCCCATAGCATAACAACATTCTCACTACTACAGCCTGGCTTCTCCAAGGTTTTTATATGTTTGAGGATCTCAATCTGAAAATCTGTAGTTCCTTTTCTTAGTGTTTAATGTTATATGACAAACATAAGCCCAGCTATTTCCTAAATGCTCCTTCATAAATGTGGAAGCTGCTGACTCTCCATCTCCCCCCTGCAAATAATTAAACTCTTCTGCACAAGTTATGGTTTTAAACAAAGTTAATTCAACGTTTCTCTAAGCTTAGGTATTGTAGCTTACTGCTGAACCCACATTACTTATGATATTTGAAGCCTCTTTTTGTAAGAACATAAAAGGCAAGTGCAGGTAAAGAAGACATCTATGTGGCTGAACCACTAGAGCACAGTAAAGCCAAAGTAAAACATGTCTCGAGGCACATGGCAAAGTGCTCGGCATGTCTCCTTTCGAAGAGCAGGGGTACAATTCTGTGCTCAGATACAACCTGGTGGATTTCCTCTCCCTGCAGATGCAATTGCCTACTTATCATAATGAAGGAAGAACATTATAAGAATGATCACTTCCCTCTCTCTCTCTGCAACCAGAAAAAGCAACATATAAACGGTGATCCTGAAATGAAGCACAGCATCATTTTCATTTCATCATTGTTTGAACCAAGATTAAAAACTCTATCTTGCACTGACCTTACTTTTTTTAACAGGGACATTTTTGTGATACCAACCTGCACTATCTTTGTAAAATATATTAAGACTAATTTTATTCAGTTAAATTCTTGTGATCTTTCAAAACAAATAGATCAGATGATACACTGGGACAGAAAAGCACTCAGGTGTACACCGATGACTTAAAAAGGATTCCTCACGGTTACAGGGCTCTGAGCTATCATATACCACTCGAGAGTCAAGGCCTTGCTGTTGTAATTCCACAGGGATGCTGAACAAACTTTGCATTAGCAGCACTTGGCTTACTGAAAAGGCACTGAAAAAGGTTTTGTTTCTCTTTTCTATGCTGTATGTGAATGTTAAATTGCAGCTCTCTCCCTAATTCAAACTATTTGTAAGAAAACTGAAGGCACTGCAATCAAATGTCTGCCAGAACATCTAATGTGCACTGTTACTGGCAAAGACAGCATTTCAGAATATTGTAAAATTGATATTTCTTTTTTTATAATTAAAAAGATACTTTTTAAAATACTTGATCGCCATGTATGAAAGGGACATGTATAACTCGGTATTTTTGATATTTAGCCTTTTTGACATTTAGCAACTACTATTTAAAGTATTAAGTTAGACTGTTTATGTCAACTAAAATACCGTGTAGTGAAGCACCACAGCTATCATATCTAAACACAGGGCTTCACTACATGCAGAATAATAATTTTAAAAGTGCAAAAAGTTATTCAGTCGTTGCGGAGTTAATACTACAAAACAAGGCAGCAGATTGTTTTTCTGATTCACTGGACAACTAAATTCATTGCCATTCCTTGACATAAAGCAAAACAGTATTTGAAAGATCATTCCTCAGAAGAATTAAGGTATGCAATCACATGTTACTTTTACAGGACTCTGTGGTCAGCATATATACAAATAAACGGGTTACTCAATAAGGTGGAAGCATGCATCTATCATTTCGTAACTTTTTCACTCAGAAATCAGATAAGTGCTTTGTAAAACCAAGATCACTCAGTTGCTCACTCTTTCCCCCACACACTACTGTTCCTCTTCTTGCCATCTATAAAACACTTTGGCCAAACCCACAATTTAGACATAGCTGGATTTAAGTCAGTGGAATAATGACATTTTCTATCAGCTAGAAATCCCTTTACAGAAATCAGTCTTGCACTATGATGTAGCAGTGTTTGCCATTGGAAGGAGCAAAATAAATCATATGAAATATACAGCTGTTATGTTATCTAACGACAAGGTCTATTTATAGCTCCTTGGCATAGTAACTGAGCTAATAAATTGGATTTTGGTTTGTAGTAGTAGCTGCATCATTCAAAATGCGTTTCATAGCCTGTTGGCCCTCAAATTTCTTCATTTTCCCATCTTCTGATCATTACCAGGCAAAAGAAAGATGAAACCAATCCAGCTACACTGCATGGAACCAGCGTACCTGACAAGTTGAAGGCTTGGCCACCTAAGTGCAGAGTTTGGCTTTGATGAAAATGTGCAATGTAGCAAATTCTTCTTGGATCAACTCTGCCCCTTGCATTTGCTCTTGCAGTCTGTCAGATACATTCTTCTGGTTTTATGAAACTGCACGCTCATCTATGTTCTCCTTTATCTATTTTATTTCATGCTTTTCTCCTTTCATGCCATTCCATCCTCTGCCTTCATTTAGCGGTTTCCAACTTCCACACCCACGCTGCCTCCCCAGTCCCCTCCCCCTTTTTCAAGATCCAGTGTCTGTGCAGAGAACAATGAAACATTGCAAGATCTGAAAATAATTTACAATCATGTAACCTGACACTAAGATCAAAAAAAAAAATCTCCTAAGTATTACCAAGCAGTCCTTGAATCTTGCCCAAAATCTGCGGTTGAAAGAAATTAAGTGATTAAAAGAAACCTAATGCTGATTGAAAAATTTCAAGTGATGCAAAATTTGACGTCTTAGGAAACACAGCTCTGATGTATTTATGTTCCTGTTTGCAGGAATAGGGTCCAAGTTTATCATTAGTCACTCTAAAAGAGATCTATACTCATATATGCTAAAGGTAATGAAAAAGAAATATATACTCACACAGCAGGGCTTTTGCAAACACAAACCCCCTGATGTATGAAACTTGCAAAAGCTCCTTTTGGAAGGTTTGAAATAACTGGTGCAAAGTCTCCTTTGCAGAACCTCCCTTTTTTTTCCTGAGCTTATTCAGGGAGATAACAGAACTCCAGAAGAGGTTTTTGGGTTCAAACCAAGCCTTTTATTGTCAAGTTAAAGAAGTTGCACTAGCACTGAATTACACTTTCTTTTGAAATTTTATGTGAACCATGCAATGGAAATAATCCTACTTTTTCTTTTCAAAGATTTTTCTAGGAGAGAATTTTTACTTCTATTGTCAAAGAAAAGCAGTTCTCTTTGTTTACATCTTTTATTGTATTCAGTGATATTTCTAGTGGTTCTTGATTTTTTGCAAAAAGTTCTAGAGTTCTTCACAAGTAGCTTTTGTATTTTTAATCATCTGCTTTGTTATGAAATTTACATTTGTTTGCAAAATGAGTACATATTTTAGTGGAACATTTAGCAATTACTTCTTTAAGATTCAAATTTTCTTTTTGGATATAATCTATATAGCTGTATGAATAGTGTGTTTAGAAATGTGATGCACTACAACGTTTTTCCAGAAACATCATTTGTTTGGAGTCAAAATATGACCAAGCAAAATGGACATTCAGCTATGCTTGTTATTTAATTCAAGTATTTTAACACAGTATTTTTTGAAATAAGTCGATAAATAGAAGTACGTGGTTTCATAAAGAATTTTGAAATTTGATGAAAATGATGCCATGTGTGATACTACACTCTCATCCCTCCCCCAGAATATGTAGAAGAGATATTTACATCCAGACTGTGCTTTTCCTCTGCAGAAGTGGAAACATAAACAGTAGAAAGTCCTTTCCTGTCACAGCCACATTCCAAGGTGAGATGTCATTTCTGGTATTGTTTGGGTTTGGTTCTCTCCTCACAGATTTCAGGCAGGAGTAAATCCTGCATGAAGAAGACAGGAAGGCCTAAAGAGTGAAGTCTGCGGATTGCCAGCACCGCTAATTGTACCAACTTTGCAGAAAAGACATGGATGAGTGATTCTTACCTATATGTGTACATAGATGCTGCAGTAATGTTTGTACTAGATACAAATAGAGGAAAACAGGAGCTGTTGAAACTACATCCAAAGTGGATGTATTTTATCTCAGGACCAAAAGCGTGGAAGGGTAGCTCAAATCCAAATATTACATAATCTCATAACTCTTTATAACTTTCTTATCCAGTATATTCTGTCATCCAGTAAAGAAGTGTGTCAGCAAACATCTCTTAACTGCATTTAAAATTTGACCATCTTCCTAAAATCTTCCAAATTTATTACGTTTCCATTTTAAATCTATTTAATATGTATTATTTAAAAATGATTAGCTAAAGCATAAAAGAATAAAAGAAAAACACATAGCACACACAAAAAATTATCTCCTTCATCAAAAGCAAACACAGTATTTCCAACAAACATTAGTGATATTTAAAAGGTAAGGTTCTGCCATCTGAGTAGCGTAAATTATCATGTAGACTTTTAAGTACAAAAATGAAGAATTTAATAGTCTGCTCAGTGGTGGTGTATAACTCTAGGAAAGAATCACTTATTAAGAAAAGTAATTCTTCAGGCTGCTTAATATCTTTCCCTTTGGTTTCTCTTTATGCTTCTAGTTAATTTCGTACTCTCTTCTGCCAATACTACTGCTTACTACTCAGCTTCACAAACCATCTTGAGTAATTTAACGGGGGAGCATAACAATATTTCTCATTTTCTACCTTTCGTAACAAACACAAGGATTCTTTAAAATAAATAAATATGGGAACACATTAGATACAGGTATTTTGGTCCCATTTTCACACTGACTCAAATAGTTTGAGACCAATTCAACACTGTTCTAATAAGTCCGATGAAAATGTAAGTTAGACTTCTAAGTCACCTAGAAGCTTTTTTAATATTTTACCTAGTGTTTATTTAAAAAATCACAGCCCAAGTAGAAAGCAAGGCTTTGCTTCATTATGCTATGGCCTGGAGTGCATCTCTGAATGAATCAGCTCCAAGCTGTAATAGGAAAATGTGTTTTTGAGAAGAGCAAGCACACAGCTGCTTAACCATATGGAAGTGTAGCTGCATGAAGCTCTGTTAATATCCACTTCTCACCTCCTCGCTTACATTCAAACGTGTTGCCCCGGGGCAGGCTCCTACTTCCACCTTCAGTCCCCTGCAGCCTCCTACTCTTAACATCCTTTTGTCCTCCTGTAATACCTCAGCTGTTCCAAGAGCTCCAAGAGCTGTTCCAATGTGGCAGGTCACCCAGACACATGACCTTGAACGAGCATCCTGCCAAATATACCAAGTCTTGCACAGTATATTTTCAATGAACATTAGATACCTAGTAACCAAATAGACGTGCATCGCTTACTGGAAAAATCAGATTATTCTATCCCCTGATGACCCCTCCCCATCCAGGAAGGGGAATCAGGAAAAAACAAGGAAACCCGAGGGTTGAAATATAAACAGATTTAATAGAATAATACTAAATAATTAACACTAATAATGCTAAAGAACCAATATTGATTCCGATACCAATATAAAATAAACAAGGATTATACGCAGCCCATTCTATCAGCAGGAAGCTGTGCCCTCCCAGCATTGGACAGCAAATGTCAGACACTGCGAGCACTACGGCTTCAAGTGGAAGGGAAGGGCTCAGGGGTCCGGCACTGGGGCAAGAAGTTCTCAAGCTCGCAGGCATCATAGAAGAGAAAAAACTCCTCACCAAACTTTCTAATTTATATTGAAGTGAGCCCAGGCCACGCTCCTCCTTGTCCTTCCACCTGGCTAGCTCAGAAACACTGAGAATTTAAAACTCACATAGCCTAGCTGGCTGTAAAGTAAATATTTTCTCAAATTCAGACACGAGAGTCTTCTAAAAATGCAGTTTTGTCTAGCATTAGAAGACACCTTACTGACAAGTAAAATTACTGAAAGATAATTTAATACTGTGTCACTCCAACCAGGACAAAGGGATATGTACTGCTTTTCCAGTCACTCACTATGTGTAGGTTTATAGATTATTATCATTTGATCCTCTTTGTTCTTAAGCTTTGTGTAGCAAAACTTAAAAGGAAGATATATAGGCCCCAATGTACAGAATTCTGTGCTTTGAAAAACTAGATCATGAATTCTGCATATATGCATATGACAGCTTAAATAGCTAGATTAATATCAGAAGCATGAACATGCCTAAACCAATTATCTTTACCTGATAAACTTACCGATAGGTTTCAAGTTGACAAAGAAATAATTTATGTATGTACCACACAAGGGCCAATTACTTTGTCTGTTGAATTTGTCATGGATATAAGTAAATTCCCCATTTATTAGTAGGGAACTGGAGAAAGGAACTTTTTAGCACAGACTGGATTGCTTACTATACACGTTTTTCACCAGTTTGTTTTAAATAACTGACAAAGAGGATTCAAATTCTTCTCCCACGATGACAATAGAAACATGCTATAAGAGAGCAAGATACTCAAACATTTAGCATATGAAAATTTCCCTAAGGTGTTACTAACTAAATAGGTAGCTCCTTGAACCTCATCAGAATTCACATGACTGCACCGAAATACAAAATCAGAACCTGCTACGAAGCCCATAGTCTCTACCCAACCATCATCAAAGAAAACGCGTGCTCAATTCTGATGCTCATTCCCTGTGGGCTTCAGGCAGTGCATCCCATCTGCGCTCTCTTTATTTGTTTGTGAGCTGCATTCCTGGACTGGTGTTCTGCTTTCACACCCCTCCGAAAGTGCCTGGTGCCTAAGAGGAAACTTCATATGGAGCGCACAATTGCCTATGCTCAGAAAAAACAAACCATGCCATTTAAACACCAATCTGTGTTGCAGGCTGACCAAAGACATGTTGGCCTTTGAAAAGATGAACCCAGACACTGCAGCATCCTCTCCAGGGTAGCCAGTGACTCTGTGTTAATACCATGCCCTAAACTGCAACAGGAGAAGGACAGAGAAACAGCCTCATTTCCTTACCACACCCTGCAGAGAACATGGCAAAGGACCCTGGAATGCAATTCCCAAAAGGTATTGCCACTTTGCCAGTGGAAGGGATTTGGAGAGATTTGTTTCTGAAACCAAGCACTTGAGTTTGCTGTTTACTAGATACGAATACCCACCTCGGTGCTCCTGATGCACTGAGGGAGCACTGGCGTCATACCCCAGAGCAAAGGTACTTCACTTGTGCCCAGTTCATTTGCAAGCTATTCAGGTATTGTGAGGGAAAAGAGCAGCTCATTGCTACCTGAGTTCCTGACACAAGCTGGGCCTTAACCCAGAAACTACAATTAGTTTCTTCTGTCATCTGTGTACACAATGTAAGTGCAGCAGGAAGAACAGGGGCTGCCCTTACTCTTAATTTCTCTTCCATGTGGATTACTTTCCAAAGAAAACTATGAATGTTTCAGGTAGCATTGTGCTTTTCTTTAGCAGGTGCATGAGAATGAAGTGACAGGCTTTAGGGAGGATGGGGAAAATGAGTAGTATTTTTAACGTTTCCTGTTTTAATGTTAGGTATCAGTAGTGTTTATTCTAACGTACCACCTAATCTAAAGTCATGTCAATGGAAAGGCTTCACCAGAGACTGCAACAAATTGTTTACTCAATAAAGGTCATTCAATTGGTGCTGTTCATCATTTAGTTCCACTGTGAACATAAGCCCAGCTCTGACATTTAACAATTTAAAGCTAGGTAGGGTTACTCTTTCCAAGACTAGTCTCATTGCCAGACAGAATGCTAGTAAAATTATTTTGAAAATGCAGTGTGAAATGTTTCTTCTGATTTCAAGGCAGTACGTTTTTTGACAGGTCTGAGCCATGCATTAGTGGCTTTATTTACCTTGTTTAAGAATAAAGCGACAAATTTCTATTTAGAAATACAATGAAAAGGTGTTTTATAGCATATTTTCCCTTTGAAGTCAACATAAAAGGTCTTTAAAAAACAAGTAGAAAAATGCAAAGACTTCGCTTGCTTTGTTTTTGTTAGAAACTGCTCTGGGGAGTTAGGTCTCTCTTCTCACTGCAGCTCGCTTTCTTTGTGCAGAGCGGAAGCATTATAAAAGAAGTTTAGCCCTTGTGACTGCAAAGACGGCTTTCTAATGTACTTGAGATACCAGCAGGTATTAAAGAATGTACTTCACACCAAGCACTTTGCATTGTCTTTTCCCAGTGATTTGTAGCACCTATGCTCTGCTTCCTACCACAGAGAAGACAATAAGAGAGACTGCAGTCTTCCAGTTGCCAGAAGATACTTTCATCTATGTTGACCCCAAACCAAAAAGATATGTTTTCTCTTTTTCCCATTCCTTTGCCATATGTAATGTCTCTTCACACAGCACAGGTGTGTTTTGGTTTGGTTTGATTTTTTATGAAAAAAAAGAGACAGAAGACTGAACTAGGAGCCAATGGGATGAAGCAAAGTCAGCATCAAGATCTGTGGTGCAGAGCAATACCTAAAGGAATGCAGAGAAATATCTGGCTGTTGCAACGCTTGTACTTGAGTAGCAGGAGTGAAGAGGCGCTTCTAGTAATTCTTCTAGTAATGATGTGGTTGTCATACTATTCCTTTGGCATGCTGAAGGATGGTGAAAGGTAGAACAGGATGGGAATGAAGCTTGGGAGGGAGAAAAAAATGAGGTTTTTGAAGGAAAAGGACAGCATGGCAAACAACTTTTCAGAAATTAAGTAACAATTATGCAGTGTCTCCCTTCTTTTGAGGTCTTCAAGACATTTTCAGTAATGTCTACTTGTAGTATCTTACGCAGTTGTGAAACGCGTCTATGCGTGCTGCAGAGAAGCTGTGGCTCCCAATACAGAGCACATATAAATAGAATTGCTATGTAAAAATGGCGTTGTCATGTTTGCCAGACAGAAGTACGATGGACACACTGCAGCTTGTAGAGCATTCAGGTTAAGTTCAGTATATCTCATATCGATCAGATCAATTGCACTTGAGCAGATAGAATCACATAGAATCACAGAATTATTTAGGTTGGAAAAGCCCCTTAAGATCACCAAGTCCAACCATTAACCTAACACTGCCAAGTCCACCACTAAACCATGTCCCTCAGCACCACATCTACAGGACTTTGAAACACATCCAGGGATAGTGACTCAACCACTTCCCTGGGCAGCCTGTTCCAATGCTTGACAGCCCTTTAGGTGAAGAAATTTTTCCTAATAACCAATCTAAATCTCCCCTGACAAAACTTGAGGCCATTTTCTCTCATCCTGTCACTAAACCCACCTTGCTACAACCTCCCTTCAGGTAATTGTAGAGAGAGATGAGGTCTCCCCGCAGCCTCCTTTTCTCCAGACTAAATGACTGCACCTCCCTCAGCTGCTCCTCATAAGACTTGTTCTATAGACCCTTCACCAGCTTCATTGTGCTTCTTGTATTAAAGGGTCCAAAACTGATAATCTGTACAATGGGTGTATGCTGAGTTGGCACTTCCTACAAACTCGTCGCACAGGAACAGTGGAGCTGATTAGCATGTGCGCAGTGGACAATCTGCAGCATGTCCTGCTATACAACAACCAGCCGGACCTACCTGATAAGAATTTATACCACGTGACACCATGGAGACACTCCTCAGTCCCAGACTTGCAGAAGCTCACAAGATCATAACCACATTTCCTGTCCAATAATGGATATGCTGTGTTTCCAGATACACACACATATTCACAAGTCATAAACTGAAGCCACTCCAAATGTCGAGACACAAGGTAGCAATTAACAACCACAAAAAACTCCAAAAAGTGCACGTCTGACATATGCACTACACACAAGTCTTGTTTCCTTCCTCCCATTCTCTCTGGTCACAGTTCATTGCTACAAAACTCCTGAAGTGAGATGAGTTGTGGCATGAACCTGGAATGTAATCACAGACCTTTACACCTTCAATCTAAAGTACTCCCAGAAGAGTTACTGTAATGGCTTGCCTCACATGTTTCAGAGAAAAATTAACTAGACCTTTTGCCATATTATAGTCCATTGTTCTAATTTCAGCAATGCCAGAACATAGCTTCAGTGTGTTTAAATAAGCTGTAGCTTAATTTAATATATATCTGACCACAAAGCCTTTCTTCATTCGAGTCACACTTTTTAAATGACATATGTTTAAAGGGGCATATGCAGCTCCACTCTTCTCCGTTACGCGACGGTTATCTAATCTCTCTCTGTGCCAGTCAGTTATAGCCTCGGGACATTCAGAATCTGCTGCAGTTATGAAAAGAGAAACATCATTTGGTTTCAATGCATGTCTCTCATATAGAATTTAAACACAATAAACAATGAAGTGCTAAAAAAACCTGCTAGCCCAATAGCCCAAGGAATTTTTTAGGAAACGATATAAACTGATTCAACAAATACACCACATAACGGTTTAGAGATAAAATTCTACATCATATGGTTGTCAGATTCAACTCATACATGCAGAATTAATGTAGCACGCTAGTAACTACATGCTCTTTCTGATAACATGAACTCCACAGAAAATACCTAAGATGCTTCACTCACTTCAGCAATTTCCACACTGTCCAAATTAATTCCTTGAAATGATGTCCTGCTGAACATAATAAAATACAGCAGCACCCCTCAACAGTGAGGACTTCTAGTTACACAATTAAAACTGGAGAGGTCAACAGAAAACTAAAAGAATTCAGTATTTAATTTTCAGCTAGGTGAAAAGACCCTTCCTCTGGAAGGCAGGAGTTCAGAGCACCTAAGGCTTTACAGGGACCCATTCAGAGCTGAAATCAAAGTTTCAAATGTACATGCTAAGAACTTCTCAGAAGCTTTCTAGTATTGATCTTCTTAAAGCTGAGATTCAACATTCCACATGCCATGCCTCTGATGGCACTTCTACCACTAGCCTAGCAACATGGTGATTTCTGAACAACCTTCTCACAAGATACAAACCTGATTTCTTCTGCATTTGAACAAGTCATAAAAAAAAATCTACATGGCTATCCATATAACTCCTGAAAGCAAAATTGCTTGTGCATGAAAATAAAAGTGACACTAACCACAAGAAAGAATGGCAGGAAGAGATTAGCCCCTTGTATATCAAAGTAATTGCTGACATGATTACAGATTAGGCATGATTAAGGACATTGCTAAATTGATACCTTTTGCATTGATACCTTTTTGCAATGATAGCCATTTGCATCATTGAATAAAGGTTGGTCTAGAAAGAGACTTAGGTGTGGCATCTTCTAGTATTGTCACACCAAACTCTTAATTCTCTTGCCCTGATGGTGCAACCCATGACTTTAAATGTCTGGCTTCTCTACACACTACAGGAGTAGAGTCACACTTGACCACAGACAAAATACTGAAGGACAGAGATGATAGCTACCGAAAGGAATGATGAAGAATGGGTACGTTTTACACCTGGTCACTCTTGAGAACTCAGGTGCCTCCCTGAATCAGACACCTAAAATGAAGTAAGAGTTCATTTCAACTTCATCTGGGTATAGATAAGTACATCTGGAGACAGAAGACTTTTTTTTTTTTTAGTTTGCTGGAAGATAAGAGGAGTCCTAATCACTGAATTAGAGAATCATGATCCTTATATTTCTTTCTCTCTGTCCCCATAAACCATGCACTCTCTACTGTATGACATACTAATTCTTCTCAGACAGTAGTGGAAGGTCCAAGCCCAGTCCTCCCTACAGCCTTATGGCCAGGGTATCCTTCTGGGAAACAAAATGTGCAGGCAGGATCTAACTGCTGGAGGCTAAAGAAGCTAGTGAACACTCAGGTATCAACCTTTTGGATTGGGAGGCAGCACCATTTCCACATTTGTTGTTGAGGCAAATTTTGTTCAGATTCAGGATGCCTGATTTGCAAATCCAGATCAGGATAAGTTTTTGGGACACTCAGCTCTGCCAAGAAGGCAAACGTCCTGGGTATGAACAATACATGAAAGTACTCAGGAAATTTCACTTGGGTCCTACTGAATTTCACATTTCCACTAGAACAGGAAGGTTTTGTAAAGAGCACCCTTAAGTGATCTTAAAAATTACTAGGTGCAATCTTGTCCTGGTTTGGGGTGAAGCAGAGCCAATTTTCTGTTCAGTGAGAGAGGCTCTGGCTCTTACTTGTTGCTGTGCCAGCCAGGCTCAGGGGTTTGCCCCATGCAGGGGTCACACCTGTGGGGAGGCGTGGGCAGGTCAGGGGACCCAAACTGACCAATCAGGTGTTCCATCCCATCTGCCATAATCAGTAGAAAAGCTGAGGAATCAAAAGGTTGGACTTGTCTTTGTTAGCTATTATTTGATGGCTCTTTCTCTTTGATGGCTCATGTCTAAGGAGGACCCTGTCAGCTCTGAACTCCCGGTCACTGTGTTCCAGTTCCCATTTGTCACTGAGTCCAGTCTGAAACTTCTCCAGTGCCTGCCAGTGACATCTCCTGGGAGCTTGATATGGTTTTGTGTATATTTGTATGTATTGTATCTATTTCATTATTTCATTTTTTGATATTAATACTTCAATAAAGTAGTTCAGTTTTTTTCTAAACTCATACATCTCTTTATATCTCTTCTTCCTCTCCTTGGAGTGAGAGATGGGGTAGAGCATCTGTTGCCCTGTCATTGGCCAACCTGGCCCATACCACGACAAATCTCCAAAGTGTTTCTTCTATAGTCATTCCTTGTTGTATTTTTGTGGCTCTAGGCTGAAGCAATGAGGGACAGGGCAACAGCAATTGCTTGTTAGTAATATCTCTCAGTTTGGCTGTTTATTTGAACATTTTCCTCCCTTTCACCCCACCTTTCTGGTGAACAAGATTAGTTGTTCCTCAGCATTGTGACCACACACAATACTAATCCAGTTGGCCTGGGATGAAATGCCCATGAGACTGCAGAATCTGAGCTGTCCTTCTCAGTTCAGTGATGATTCAGTGGTGATAAAATGGATGTTCAAGAGCTCTCTTCTTGCTAGGATTATAACTCATTGTGGAATTTTCAGTTAAAACTCAATCCTGATTTATGACAAACTAAGGTCGCTTCAAAGACTCTTTTGAACTTTTACTGGAGGAACATCACCAAGTGACTTGCCATAAAGACTGAAGAAGTTTATCTTGTCTGACATACTGAAGCCATGAAGGTGAAAAGTTCGGTTCCGATTATGAATTGCATTGTTCTGATTCCATTTCCTATAGGTTATGTTGAAACATTTGAGTCCCTGCATTACAGGTCACAAACATAAATATGGTAAAAGTAATAGATAGTTGTGGAGGCAAAGATCCCTTTCCAGTGGTTTCAGACTATTATTTTGATTTTAAACAAGGGACTGTAACAAACTTCCAATATAAAGGTATCTATTTCCTTCATCAAAAATCAGAACACCTACCAGTTATTTCAAAGCAAAGCCCTATTCTTACTGAAATCAATACAAAACTATCTATGAATTTAATGGAAACAGTATATGTCTCTCAAAATTAGTTAGTATTGTGCTTTTCAAATAACATTATCTACGACTGACAGGCAAAACACTACATTAAAACTTCAGCTTTTATTTATCCAAGTGTCTCCTCTGTATTTTGTTTTGAAAATCTTCCAAAATTGTCTCAGTTCTTTAAGAAACTTGATTATAGCTAGAAGCATGTAACTTCTCAACTAATTCTTTCTTAACTTTTGTGTAAGCAATTTCTCTCCTTTTCTCCCACTTCCTCACACAACCCCATTTTCCTGAGATGTTGCTGTCCTCTAGTGGCGAAGGGCTATGACATATAAAATTATGGGAGCATTTAAACGTAGATGCCCTCCCCTTCATTATGATTTTCATCATCTCTACTTCGGGTAATTTTCAGGTGTCTCAGCAAATGGATTCTTGGAAGAAGCTGATGATCTCAGCTTGGCAGCCTGTAATAAAGTTACTGAGTGAAACATAGCAAGTTCAATAGCTACTTGAACTTAGAACTATGCCCCAAGGTTGAGTTTGTTAGGCAGTTTACAATTAACCACCTGTATGTCATATTATTTTTAGCTTGAAAAGAAAAAGCAGCTGCATTAGAGACTCACAAACATACCTATAAAAATAAATTGTCTTTAAGACTTAGCATGGGGTTTTCAGCACATTTCTTCAGATTTCAACTGTACAGTCTTACTTCTAGAACTTAAGTTTAGGACAGTGTCTTGCCTATGAACGTAAACTTCTAATTTGTTGATCTAATGATGAACATTAATTGTGTTTGAGTTATTCTGTCTCCTATACTCACTAACACCTCAAATTATTCAAATCCCTGGTACGCTATTTCATGTTGGGTCACAGAAAGACCATGCAGGGTGTAAGTCAGTCGTAATCACAGATATAGCTCCAGCCATGCTGCGTCACATGAAAATGGGAAGATGACCTCTACCTCCCCACCATCTAGCAGATGTTCCCTCAGCTGCATACAGCTTCTGAACCCTACACATCAGTCACAGTGGCTGGTGAATCATGGAACTGCTGCCATTTAGCATGAAGGTCTCAGAGGAGGACAGAGACAGATGGCTTTCATGCAGATGAATGAAATGCAGGTGTCACAACAGGGCAGAGACGGCAAAGTAATTCTGCTCAGAGCTAAGATCTGCCAGGTTCAGGCTTTTTGGAACAACTAGAGTGCTAGATTCAAATCAGATCATCACAATTGAAAAATCACCCCTAACTTCATTGCGGTTTACATCAGGCCTCGTGTTATATAAAAGAAAGAAGCTAAGTAGGTAAGTCATTTGGCTTATTTAGGCTTGCACTAACTGCACATGGTAGAGGTACTGGGAAAAGCCAACAAATTAATAAAGAACAGCACAACAGCAAGCAACCCTCTAGAGCAAGGTCTTCATCATCACTAAAAAGAGAGAAGTAGAATCATATATAAGCCAGGACAAAACTGATCTTTTAAAAATTATGGACATTATTTAAAAGTATGGACTAGACCTTTTCACTGCATGTCCTCAATAGAGCTCTTTTAATCACGTTCCATCAGACGCAGATATTTTTGAATAATGAATGAGATCATAAAAAATTATCAACTTGATCCAGTGCAGGCACAAACAATTTAATAGTGATTTGTGAAGGGGTTCCAAAACACTTTGCTTACGCCTGTGGTAAGTAGCCTTAAAAGTCATTCCAACATCTGAATTAACAAAAAGGACATTGTGTAGAAGTTTGTTAAGCTGCCTTTCATTTAAAGCATCTTCTGTTTTCAGGTCATTATCAACATTCAGTCTAATCATAGCAACTCCTATTTTTAATGTGTAGTCAATCTTTGGCAACCTATAATCTCCAAATCTTCCTCAGCCTCCTCTTACCTTGCTATATCCTGACTTTGTACGTTAAATTTTACAGGAATAGAAAGGTAATAACATATCAGATATATTATTCTGTAAAATGAGCATCTGTTAACTTGAAGCTGAACCTAATAATGCACGTAAAAAACCCACCTTATTTCAGAAGGCCAACTCACGCAGATGTACTTTTCTCTATGGGACCGATCCTTAGACCATACATTTTGTTTGTTAACAGTCATCAATGACTCCTAAAATGAAATAAAATCAAGAGTAAGATACTTCAGCATAAGTCATGTGGATATATATATATCTATAGTGGATATACCAAAGCAATACCTCTACAGATGTTACATAACTGTTTTTAAACTGTAGCCCAGCAGATTTTAAGTTACAGTAAATAAAGTATTTAGAATGTCTGCACAAAATTGTCTATGCCATAAAGCACGAAAGTCCATGGGCTTCTAAGTGACACACACAACAAAAAAATCCACATAGTCTCAGTAGGAGGAGAACATGGGCAGAGTAGCTGTTCCATTGTTGATCAGGAATACAGACTGCGCACTGATGCCCAAGGGGTAGTTAGAAGAGTAAATCTGTCAGAGGATCAGCCAATGTACTGCATTCCTCGTTATGTGGATTCAGGGATGGAAAGCAGTCTGGTTCTGTTACAGCTGAAGTCATGAAGGACCTTTACATAGCAGAGGTATTCTTCTGACAAATACATCTGTGCTGTGTCTGGCTGAGATAGAGCTAATTTTCTTCATAGCAGCCCATATGGTGCTGTGTTTTAGATTTGTGAGTAAAATAGTGTTGGTAACACACCAATGTTTTAGCTGCTGCAGAGCAATGCTTGCACAGCATCAGGGCCCTCTCTGCTTCTCAGTCTGTCTGCCAGAGAGTAGGCTGGGGGTGGAAAAAAGCTTGGGAGGAGACACAGCCAGGACAGCTGACCCCAACTGGGCAAAGGGATATTTGTGCTGTATAACATGACGCTCAGCAGTAAAACTCAGGGTTAGTCCTTCCAAAGTAGTTGTTCCTCACAGACTGAATCGGCATCAGTCTGCTGGTAGGAGGCGGTGAGTGACCACTTCTGCAGCACTTGTTGGTTTGGTTTTTTTTCTTTTCTCTCTTTCCTTCACTAATTAAACCGCCGTTTATCTTGACCCACACGTTTTTCTCATTTTTGCTCTTCCAATTCTCTTCCCCATCCCACTGGAGTAGTGAGTGAACAACTGGTGGGTGCTGAGTTGCTGGACAGGGTTAACCCACCACCTCTCACACATACATTGTCTTAATAACCATTCTAAATTAGGTAAACAATAATGTTAAACATGAAGCTGCTCAAGTATCCCAAATATATCCACTGACTGGTAAAGAACTTTATGGCACAATTCACCCAGCATCAATGTCCTCAAACAACAAAGGATTGGGCTGTTCCAACTGAAGCTTTAAAAAGTAATGTAACACGACAAGGCAATCTTTAAGGAACTTGATATGGTATTTTCTCCACTGATTGATTTTCTGGGTCAATTCATTTTTGAATGCTAAGACAGCTCATCCTCAGTTATTCTGAGACACTGTTTCCAATAGCTGTGCAATGAACAGTTGAATTTCTTTCTGAATTGTCCTAATTGGTGATATAAAGCAATCTTTGTTAGTTTACAAATTAGATGTTGAAGCAAGCTATTCTAATCTCTAAACATTAGGAAAACCAATCCATGAAGCAACAGGGAAGCAGTGTAATTTTTCTGTTTAGAAAGGGCTGTGTTAATGCGGTCTCTACTATCCATAAAAATTCTGTCATGCACCCAGAGGCAGCATTAGTGAAGCAGCATCTACAGTTATCCCAATCTATTTGTTAACGTCAAGTGGATTATTAGAAGGAATCCAGGAGCTCTTACAATACTACACTTTTTATTCTAGGTTTAAAGTTTGGAGATTTTGACTTTCATAAACTCAGAATATGAGAATAATTCAGTTAAAGCACCAGCATGAACATATTTTTAATTATTCCCAGAGCTCAAACAGCAGTGGAGAAACAGCCTGATACTAACATGCAAATGAAGAAACCAAGAGCCCTGCTTTGTCACAGAATTGCAGGCTCATGCTGTGCACACTATATTATTGTCAATATTAGGGAAAACACAGTAGCACCCTTCCTCTTTCCACGATCGTCACATATTCTTTATCCATCTTTTCCACTGAAACAAGGTTCAACTGGAATAGATCACCAATGTAACCATAAATGATATTCAGACAAGAAATTAATTTTTCCTCATGAAAACAAAGAGATAAAGTTAGGGTAAACAGCACATATTCCTAAATCCCAGAGCTTTTACTCAAGGAAATAAAACTCTGTTGTACACGAAAATAATTTCCCCCTCCAATAGATTTTGAAATTCAAGGACGTATCCTTGGAAAGATATTTCTAAGATTTTCTTTTTCCTCCTGCTTAAGAGGAAATGGCTCCCCCAGTCATGGCTAACAAACTTGGCACATACAGGAGGTAAAATCTGCTTTAAAGTAGTGACATTTTTGTTTTTCACACCAATGGTAGGGCAGGTTCTGCGATTTGGGAACAAACATGCATTCTCCTCAGCCTCAGAGATCTGCTCCTCCAAAACACCCAGGATGGGTGAAGGACCCCGGGGGGGTGTGGGCTGGGGGGGGAGTGTTGAAGAGGCAGAGAGAGAAGTTTAAGAGGCAAATAATCTAGAACTGCCTTATTCTTGAAAGGGAAGGTCTTCAGAGAACTGATGCATTTCAGGCGAGGCCAGGAGGCAGCACGAGGTGCAGGCACTGAACACGGGCATGACGTGGCGCCATGACCCAGCACTTACCGTCTTGGTAGACCCACTACCATCTTTTACCAGTTCTCCTTCTTTGGAGTGTGCTAACTGGTCCCAAAGGCCGCTATTTTAAGGTGGTGAGAGACATCATTCCCCGACAAGGTCTCTTCCACACAAAAGCTTGTGTAACCATTTAGCCAGGGAGAACCGAGCATTATAAACCAGCCTGGGGTGCGCCGCAGCCTGCGCCTTTTGAGGCAGCGGAGGGACCCTGTCGGGCCCCGCTCTCTGAGAAGAAAATACACACTTTTTTTTTTGTCCGATGCTTCCCGGCCAGGCGGCAAGGCCTGACAGGGCTGAGGCTTCCCCTGCGGGCGCTGGGATGGTGCCAGTGGGAATGTGAGGGTTTGCTGTGCCCTCAGGGTAGCTCCTGTTTTTAAAAGAAAAAAAAAAAAACAAACAAACCAAACAAAACCCCCTCAAAACAACAAAAAACCCCAAACACTTTAAAAAAACGCCGCTTTTCCTCAGAGGAGTGGATTCCCGCCCTTGGGCCGCGGTCAGCACCCACCTGCTCACCATCGCCGCCGCGGCTGCGCCTTTCCCCGGCCGTCAGGGGCGGGTGTGCCCCCCCCGCGGGAGCGCCGCCGGAGCGGCCCGAGAGGGAGCCGCGGCGGG